>PVIW01000536.1:0-120021 GCA_004026585.1 Noctilio leporinus
TCCTTTCCTTTCCTTTCCTTCTTCTGAATGGATTCATTAAAAATATCTAGGAGAGAAGGCTTTGTAAGTGGACTTTGAAATCTCTGTGGCTTTCTGGGTTAAAAGCAGTAGTCTGCAGATAAAGTGACTTCCTTAACATGCTATCATTTTAGCAACTTGAATTATCCCAACTAACAGTCAAAGTCATGGTGTTTTCTTTATTTTCAAACTGCTGCAGGCTCAAATGCAAAATGATGGTAGTGGATCAGGAACAAAGCGAACTCTGAAGCAGTTGTATAATCAACAGAAGGACTTCAGAATGAATACATTTGAATAAAGGGAAAAGGAACAGCCTGCGAATGCTTTCAGGGGTAATGCAATGTTACAAGAGGAGGACACATCTGGTGGGTGGCACACGGGGACAGTGAAAAAGAGGAATTAGGGAGCAATGGGTAAAGTAGAAATGATCAAATTTGACCAATGCTTTGAAGTCCACTAGGAATAAAGCATAAACAATTGGATGAAGTATATCTTACTGTTGCACTCCTAACTCTGCTCCAACCCCAGATGAGTAAATATCTACTTAGCACTGAAAAGGGAAGTACCCAAGTTCATATTAAGGAACACAGACAGGGCATTTTTAGTACGTGCATACTTCACATAATGTAACAATTGAAGCTATGTTAGTGACAGAGATCACGAATGGGAGATCTAAGAGGAACAAACTCAATGTATAGGGACATTTTGAATACTTATATTTAGCAGGATACATAATAAATTAGAGATGAAGAAACTATTTAAAAAGTAATATTACACAGAGAAAAAATGATAGCCAACTTAATGAAAAAGAAATAAAATCTAGAAATCTAATCATTCTGTGATCAATGTTCTTTAATGATGTAAAATATTTTATTTTTATTTTTCATCCTTCATTTTGACATTGATGTCAAAGACTTCTCTATTCATCCACTCAAAGTGCCATTCCCATTTCAGATAGTAAATAGAGTCTCATTTTAAATGTCTCCTAAGCTATCTATAATGAAAATCCCAAATTTGGTAACACTTTTTCTAGTCTTAACATCTGCATCACAATAAGTGTTATGATCCTTATTGTCCCACTTTTCTGCAAATCCCCCTCATTTGCTAGCTCTCATTGCTAAGTCCTTTAGAGTGGTGTCCAATGTGCCAGCTGATTAAGAAGAACAGTTCGTCTCACAAGAAGAGTGTAGCCATCATGCAATATTGGGGCTGTGCACACATGTTGACTTAGGAACTTTGGTGGGAACATCACTGACCCTGCGCTGAGTACTTGTAACTACAAGTGACATGGTTAATGATTTTCAGCCTGTCTCTCTTCCCTTACTCCGGGATCCCCAGCCTTTCACTCTGCAAACTACTAAATGTTCAAGTTCCCTTCTGTCCAGGTGGTCTTCTTGAGCAGACTACATGGCTCTTCTGTGCTGTGTCCTTGTGCGATGATGATTCACTTCTCCTGTGAGGGGAACAGTCACTACATTCTTTGATTGGCTGTCAAACACAACAGAAACTCACTGTGACTCTAACTCCCAAGAATCTCGTAGTCCATTCGGTGCAGCTTTACAGATTTCCCAGGGCAGAGGTCAGACCCCAAACTCTAAGGACAAATACATTTTTTTAAATGAACCTGTTAAAACCAACCCACTCAAATTGAGGCTTGAGAAACAGCAGAATAGAGTCAGTCCCCCGCTCTCCCATTGGATGGAATTTACAGCACAGCTTGTTTCAAAGAAATCTCCTCATTAGGTCCCTCCCTCCCTTCCTCTCTCTCTGAGACTATATTATTACATATATTATATATATATATATATATTATATATTATATATATTAAAAGTAGTGGGTTTTTTTTTGGTGGTTGTTATTGTTTTCCTTTGTTTTGTTTAGGTTAGATTAGAAATGTAATTTTTTAACTAATTTTTTTATAAAAGTTGAGAGAATAGTCTTAGGAACTCTTACACATTTTTACCAAGACAAAACAATTGTTTACTTTTTTGCTCAATTGCTCTATTTGTCTTTTCCTCCCATGAATGAGTGTGTGCGCATGTGTATGCATATATACAGCCTCAGGAATTTAATGTATCTGGAATTTGCCCTTTTAAATTCTATACTGATAGATTTTTATTACGCTCAATTGTTCAATCACTTAACCTAGCATATTTAAGTATTTTCAGTAGGATGATTGATCCAAATTATTTTGCTTACATTTTAAGAAACATAATTTTATGACTATTCTTTATTTTCTTTGGCATAATTATTATTTACTAAGGCCTGTATAATTAAACAAATATACAATCCTAATGGCATTTATACTATTGGTAAGATTAATTATATTAGGTTCATAACATAGGTACAAATAATATCTAAAACAGGAAAAAACAAAAAAAAATTATGATAGAAGTATCAAATGCTAACATAACAGATTAACTCCATAACAATCTGAATTATCTGAAAAAGCTTGTACTTTTCCTCTTAATGTCATTTTACAGCAGAATTGAATTATGGCAAATTTTGCTTTCTTCATCTTTCTCACACCTAAAACTTTGTTCCAAAAGCTATTAGAAAATTAGCTATAATTTTCCTTCAACCTGTTTAAAAATTTAAGTTTATTTTCAGTATATTTCTGATTATATAATTGACTATTAATGTTCTTAATAGCTACAGCTGTTGTAGTAAGTAAATTTCTCTTCAACTCAAAAAAAGAGGAGACATATTCTGGTTCAAGATGCATTGTTCTGAGAAGCACTTAGGCTCTGTAATTACATGGAGGTTATTGATTGACTCTATTCACTATTAGTACTTAAAAATGTTTTAAAATTGACAAGTGTATTTAAATATGCATTTCGTACATTTCCTTAAAAGGCCTTTTGATCTTAGTGAGTGTGGGAGTTATTTTCATAAGGTAGAGACTAATAAGGATGACTTAATGTGACCAGCATCTTTTGCATATTGACTTAGACTGTAACTCCTGGCTAATTCCTGAAGACCTCAATAAATTAGAAGCACTTTCTAGTGTGAACGGAGAGCATAGTTACACACAGTTCATTAATGCTACTAATGCGGTTCCTTTTTCCACCAAATGTTGAATCTTCCATTAATTTGGTGGAGTTTAAATGCTCCCTATGAGAATTAACTTTCCTAACCTCACATTTAATTTTTCCAAAGCGATAGTTTTCCTTTAATGGCACTATGCATGGGTAAACATTAATATATTTTCTAAGAGCCATTTTGAGAGCAGAATAGAACCATGTCGAGCAAGTGTCAGTTCCGCGTACTCTATTTTCCATTTGCATTCCCAATCTCTCTTTTTAAGTAGGTAAGATTGTAATACTCAATACGTTAAAATAATCATTATTGGGTCCACCCTGGCTTGAGAATGTAATTGGTGTAATCTAGAGCTAATTTTTTAGATAATTTCTAACGGGGCATTTGTTAATTGAATTCTAGTAAATGTCCTTTCCATCACCTTTTCCCAGCAGCTCTTTAGTCCTATCAAAGTATCAAGTGATTGTGTTTAAGCTGATTACACAACCAGATTTAGAACCAGGTGAAGCCAATCACTTCCTTTTCTTTTGCCACAACCTTTGGTTTGGTGGTGGGCATGTGAAATGAATCAACCAATTATTCCATTTCAAGGTTTGCTCTGTGTATACTAGAATAAAAATACTCTCAATCTGTCAAACATGAAGAATGAAATACGTGCTTCTATGAGGTGTTCAACAAAAATATTGGAATCATGAATTTTTTACATATATGGCAATATATGTAATACATGGAGATTAAAAAAAGAAGAAAAAAAAGCTTAACTATTGAGTTAAGCCCTGGGTGGTGGTATAGAGGATAAGGAGCCGGTCTGTGACCCCAAAGGTCTCTGGTTTGATTCCCCAGCCAGGGCACATAACCAGGTTGCAAGCCAGGTCTCCAGCCAGGTCTGTAGCTGGAGGCAGGTGAAAGGCAACCATACATTAATGTCTCCCTCTCTCTCTCTCCCCCTTACCCTCTCTCTAAAAATAATAAATACAATCTTTAAAAATATCTATTGCATTAGTAATCAAAAGTTGCCTGCAGTCAAACTTTCCCTCAATAATTTTCAATTTCATAAACAAAATCAACCATATTAGGTAAGATGCACGTATTTAAACAGTACATAAAACAAAATGTGTAGCACTTTCAATCACTATCCTTTACTTTGTAGACAGAGGCAAATGATATAATGGGTTTCCTTATGCATTTTTTTTAATGGTCAAATAGATTCCATTGTGTTAATAGCACTGCAATGAACATAGGGATAACTATATTCTTTTGAATCCATATTTTAGGTTTTTTCAGATATAGTTCTTCTAAAAGTGGAATCACTGGGTCATGGGTAGCTCCATTTTTAATGTTTTGAAGTAACTCCATATTATTTTCCACAGTAGCTGCACCAATCTGCATTTTTGGAAAATGTATTCAATGTGTATCTCTGTGAAATAAATCATTGGTATCTTGATAGGAATTGCATTGAATCTATAGATTGCTTTGATTAGTATGGACATTTTAATGATGTTAATTCTTATCAATAACATGGTTATGATAAAATAGTTACATTATCACATTAAAAAAGAGAAGGCTGACTTAAAGCACTCAAAGAATTAATAAAATAAATTTCCCAAATATGGCCAAAAATATATAAATCTGCTGTTCAAGAATTCCAGATAAATGTATAGCAATACAAACCATGACATATCATGGCCAAATTTATGAAAATGAAATACAAAGAAAATATCTGCAGAACAGTGAGAAAAAAAAGACATTTTAATAGAGGAGAAAAATGAAATGACAATGAATTTCTCATAAGAAATCCATTTGGAGGTGAGGAGTAAGTGGCAGACATTTTTCAAGTTCTAGGTGAAAATAACAAATAACAAATGAACAACAACAAAAACCCTGTTCACCAGAATCCTAAATTGAGTGAAAATAACCTTCAAGAAAGAAAAGGAAATAAACACATTCACAGATAAAGGAAAACTAATATAATTTATCATACTGACTTTTAAAAAGATGGCTTAAGAAAATTATACCAATTGATATCTTCATCCAGATTAAATTACTTCAAGGAAAATAGAAAAATATAAACAAAAATGTATATATATATATATATATATATGTGTGTGTGTGTGTGTTTTTAAAACAACTAAGTAACTGATGTTAAATGAAAATATGACATACATATGATTTTAGTCACTAGAAATAAATGATCTGGCATGCTAAATTCAAGCAGTTATGAAATAGGAACTTTCAAATACCATATTTTGATTTAATTATTTTCCATAGAAAGAAAAAGAACTATTCCAGCAGACTGACATAAATCACATTGCTCTTTTCTGATTTTATAAAGACTGTTTATTGCACAAAAATCCTCAAATTTCCCAGGAGGAGTTATGCCTGACAATTTGTAATGACATAACTTCCATTTAACTTGGCCTGAGTCTTAAATTCAGAAAACAAAAGAGCTACCTAATGTTTCAAGAAAAGCAAGTGTCATGAAAGTGGATTAACAACTCTGATGACTAACGTATTTCATTTATCAATTGACTGAGGGAACTGAATAGTCAATAGAATGCAGGCAATTTACAGCTCAGCCAGTCCTAAACCTGAGGGACCAATTTGAGGAATAACTGTATTATTCAGTTTTAATGCTCATTCTGTCCTTGATCACTCTGCTGAGAATGTGAAGTTGTCGCTAAACATTGAAGTTTATTATTATGTTTAGACTTATTCAGTGACTTGCCATAGAATTGGTTCCAGTGATTTCTTTCTTAGAGCTTAATTGTCAAAAATGAGCTACTGAGAGATTAATATTTAAGTCATGAAATTCAAATAAAGATCTTTATATAAAAGTTTTTAGATTAATTTATGCTACTTTGCATTAACCATTTGTTCTGTGTTTAGGGCATTCGTATCTTTTTTGTGTGTTTTTCCCTAAGGCAGAAAAATTATTCTAATTATTCCTTTTTCCTCCCTCTACAAATTTGGAATGCTTTATACTTCAATCACGCAACTACAAATTTTAGATTTCATACTTAAACAATGAAAACATAAGATACATTAATGCCATAAACTGAAGATACTGTAACTCAAATTATGTTCTCTTAACATAAAATATAAACATCTACACACTTAGATCTATAATTTTTCCACCAGAACTTATTAAATAAAGTCACTAATTATTTGGATTTATCTATGTATTTCATAGCTTCTTGGTTCACTGTTTTACTCAGTTTCAGGACTTTACACCTTATTTCTGAAATTCACCTTTAAAAAGCCCTTTAAAGAGAAGTTACATCACTCACAAATGATCTCAGGTTTTATTTTTCTGAAAATGGATCTTTTTTAAACTTGTGTTTTCCAGATGTACCATTACAGTTTACAGTTAAGTTTTTGTGCAAATAAAATAAACCATTATAGAAAATATTATTTAAAGTGAACTAAAACTGGTAAATTTTACTTATAGAAGTACACCATAAATTCAAAAAGCAAACCCAAAACTTCAAAAGACATATATAAATATTTAATATTTGAAGTGGTCTTCAAAAACTCATTAAAAAAAAACTATTCAATGGATAAGATGGTTAAAATATATATCACCAAATATTTCACAGAAGTGATAACATATGTGGCCCTAATGCATAAAAAATCTGTTCAACCTCTAAATAATCAATGACATAGAAATTTAAATCACTCAAAAGCTATTTTAAAGTCACCATGTCAACAAGATTTTTGAAATTTATTAACTATAAATTTTGGTAGGTTGTTTAGTAAGTGGTAATTTGTAAATTATATTGGGAAACCATTTAAATTTATTGGTACATGTTAGTCTTTATAAATTAGGATGCAGCAAGCAAATCCATTCCAAACATGCACTCTAAACATGTTCCCTAAAAGAAATGTAAGAAATGTATAAGAATGACCAAAGCAACATCTAAGGCAGTGATAATGCAAACTGCAACAGCAAAAATAACTAAAAGAAAATTCAACTGTCTTTGGACAAAATTAAGGTGCCCGGAATGATGTTAATTAGGGTAAAAAAAATTAGTACTGGAAGTACAAAGCAATTTGCTAATTAATTCATGTGATATATTTAATGTTAAAACATGCAATATTGCACACTATGTTTAGGTACTCTTATAAATGTTCCAAAAGTTGTAAAACAAGATAAATACATGTTAACTGGAAATTCCATTAAATAACTATGGTATATCTAGATGGGACAGAAGGGTTGTAATTTAGGAGGTTTATACAGAAGACGCAAAATAATTTTTTAATGTTAATTTTTAAATGTGGGTTCATGGTATTATTTTACAATTTTAAGCACATATATATTCTAAAGTAAGTCTGAAATACTTTGTAACTTCAAAAATATTTAAATAAATGTCTTTTATCTTAGTCCCAAAGTCACATAGTTCTTTACTCCAGGCTACCCTTGTTTGTACGTGCATTCTATACCATTTATAAGATATCCTACTTGTATTTTAAAAACTGCTATTATAAAACAAACTAAATAAACTTGGCATTCTGTTTCCACTTAAATGTATAACCATATGTAACAGATATACTTTTTTAGATTTTTATTAAAGAGAGGGGAAGGGAGAGAGGCAGAGAGGGAGAGAGAATCAATGTATGGTTGACTTTCACCTGCCTCCAGCTAAGGTCCTGGCTGGAGACTTGGCTTGCAACCTGGTTATGTGCCCTGGCTGGGAGTCGAACCAGTGACCTTTGGGTTCGCAGGCTGGCACTTTACCCACTGTGCTACCACCCAGGGCATAATTTTCTTATTCAAAATGTTATATATATATAAATGTAATTATTGATAAGTGATCAGTTCCCTCATACATTTAATAGCTATGTATTGATTCTATTATTGCATTATATATAATGTACTTTATTTTTACATTTTTTTTCTATCAGTTAATGGTTAACTTTTGTCCATCTCTGCTTTTAGGACAACTGCCGAAATAATAATCTTAGTTGTCACTCACTAATTCATCTATCCGATTTTATATATATATATATATATATATACACACACATATATATATGGTTTTGCTTATGTTTACGTGCAAGAAGCATTCCCAAAATTGCTGTTACTAAGTTTAGAGTGTGAGCATTCAATGGGGATAATAAGATCAATATTGTCTAAACATAGTTTTACTCTACGTAAAATCTACATCTGCTTCCCTGAAAATCATTTCTCTTTTTGCCTTATTTTTTTCTAATTTATGTTATGGCTAGTTCCTTATAATTCCCTTTAAAAATGTTTTTAACTATAATTGCCTGTGTCTTATGCTGTAGGTTATTTATATCAGTCTTATGTTTCTATAAAAGAACCCTGCTAACATTTTTAGTGTAACCTGGGTGTAAATGAAAATTGGTGGCATTATATAGTTTCTTATTTGACATTTTAAGTTATAATGTTCGATGGTGGAAATTAAGGTAGCTCTCAACTTTGTTTTGTCTATGATATGTTGTCTATTTCATATGTTTATGTGGTTAGATATATTAATGTATATTTTCCAAGAAAGGCATTCTTTGTCTATTCTCAAATGTCTATGAAAAATGAAGCAAAATACTATATTTTATTCTTATAATTTCATTTGTATATTATTACTATGAGCTTTTTTCCTTAATAATAATATATGATACATTATGTATGTATTATTTTGCTTATTTTCCAAGAAAGCAATACTTAGATTTATTACTTCTACCATATTTTTTCAGGTTTGTTTCATTTTTAATTTCATCTTTAATAAGTCTTCCTTGTATTTAACTTGTTTATTTTTTAAGCCTAACCATCATTCTATTTACATACATAATTGCACATATATAAAATGTAAAGCTTGATAAGTTTTGACATAATATCCATGAAATTATTATATAATCAAAATAATATATATTACTCCAAAAGTGTCTTTGTATCTCTTTGAATTGTTCCTCATGCCCCTTCCTATCCTCTTCATTCACAGACAACCACTCATTGCTTTTGGTCACAATATTATATTAGTTTGCCATAAGGTTAGCCTAGCATATATTTTTTATTTCTTTAACTTTTATGTTCTAATTATTCATTAATGCAGCTAAACTACTTTTTAAATTTTCTTTCTTTTTTTGAGCTCATACTTTTATGAGACAACTTACTTTTAAATGTCAGCTTACTTATCAATATTAGAGCTTTAATTTCCTTGGGAATTTTTTTTCTTATTAATGCTTATTAAACTCTATGAGCAATCACGAAAGGGCTTTTCTAAATGTAGATGTCATCTGACTTATTAATTCCCTTTGAAAATAGACAAAGGAGTAGTAGCCAACTTTATCAAAATGTTATCATACTCAGGTAAACTAGGAAATTTTGGGTAAAGAGATTATGAGATAGTATTTCTCTTTATTACATGTATGCTGAAATTTTACCATTCAAAAAGTCATAATCTGGGATGAGTCAGGGCCCCAGACAATGTATATGTGTCAGCACATATGGTTTTTCTGCCTATCTGGACTTGGTTGGTCATGGGTGTGGGTATATTGCCACCTATTACATATTATGTGAAAAAAATTAAATTACACCTAAAAAATTTATTTAGAATAGTAAGAAAAGGAGCATCTGGAACAGACAGTAAATTCTATCCAGTTAGAGTCAATCATTTCCATTCCATCCATATTTCTTTCTCATTCCTAAAAATACCTTAGCCTCCCTTTTCATTGGGGACAGTTCCCAGATTCTCAGTGTCTGGACCCTCAAGAGCACCTAAGCACATCTACAACATTGTCCCAAAAGCATCAGCCATGCAAACTGTTAAATTATATTGAAATTATATTGACCTTGGCTCGATACTTTCAGGACAGACCTCGTGCGTGTGTGTGTGTGTGTGTGTGTGTGTGGATGTGTAAAAATATATTATATACTATGTTTTTCCCATACAGTCATATCGATGATTAAGTTTATAAATTAAGCATAGTAAGAAATTAACAATAAAATAGAACAATGTGATGATATACTATAATAAAAGTTATATGAGTGTGATGTCTCTCTCCCTCTAAAAATACTTGATTGTATTGTACTCAGCTTTTCACTTAGAGGGCACGCTTTATGGCTTCCCTTTGGGATATCTGAACTGCCAGCATCACTCCTCTTGCACATCAGGGCCATTAGTAAGTAAAATCAGGGGTATTTGAAACAATTATTGCAATACTGCAGCAGTTAATCTGACAACCAAGACCGCACCTAAGGAACTGATGGGTGGGTACCATACACAGCGAAGAGACACCCGGAAAAGAGATGGTTCTTGTCCCATCCTGAAAGGAGCCAGGTAGTGCAAGATTTCTTCATGTACTTAGAAAGGTACACAATTCAAAACTTACGAATTATTTATTTCTGGGATTTTTCATTTATATTTTCAGACTACAGTTGATCAAGGCCAACTGAACTCAGTGAATCAATACTGTGGAAATGGGGGATCTCCGTTGTAATAAGCCAGGCAAGCTTCCTGAGAATGCAGAAATCTCTGCATATTAAACCAGGAAACACAGGTTGCATCTCTCCAGATATTTACAAATGTTTGTTGAAAAAATATTTGCATATATTTCCCTTTTCTTGATAGGCAATTTAGTTGTTTGAATCATGTCTCTGTAATGCACACACTATATATTTTTTAATTTAATTTTTCTGAGTATCTTATATAAACTGGAGAAGTGAACCAAAGATGGAAGGCATTATTCAAGTCAAGCTAAATAATGAGAACATTTCTCACCAACTGCAAATTAACGATGAAAAAGAATATACTATTTGGGGAAGATATAGTTATATAAATATAATGTTACTTTTATAATCGATAAAGTAAGTATATTTTAAAAAGTTAACACAATGACACTACATTGAATTTTAAATATATCAAAGGTTAAGGTAAAGTTTTTGAAATTATTCTGATGATATCTTATCTGAAACTGAAAAGTAATGATACAACTTTTTCCTTCCACCCTAGTATATGCTGTATCCCAGCTTGACTTCATTTTGTTTCAAACATTTTGCTAGTTATGATGGTACATCATAGCTACGTATATAATTCTTTAACAAATACGCTATCTTAAAAGCAATATGAAATATAATAAAAACAGGAGCCTAGCAAAACTTATTTAAAAGCACTTACCCTTGAATATTAATTATCATGCAAACTTAGACGTGTATCTTAAAGATTAATTTGAATTAAGTAGCAAATGTCTTTGACTGTGAATGCAAAGTCACATGAAAAATCCTGCTGAAAATTTCAATTCAACAGTATAAATTCATTTATTTTCAAGATTAGGGTGAACTTATCCTTAACTATCTAGAAATAAGTTTTGACTTATTACAAAGCAAGAAAGGCAAAGGAAATACACTTAAAAATTAGGAGATGTTCAACCCTGACTGGCATGGCTCAGTTGGTTGAACAACCTCCCATAAAGCAAAGGGCTGCCAGTCAGATTCCCCGTCAGGGCACAAGCCTGGGTTTCAGGTCTGGTCCCAGGTTGGGGCACATGAGAGAAGCAACCAATGTTTCTCTCACACACTGATATTTCTCT
Source organism: Noctilio leporinus (assembly GCA_004026585.1). NCBI lineage: Eukaryota > Metazoa > Chordata > Mammalia > Chiroptera > Noctilionidae > Noctilio > Noctilio leporinus. The sequence goes on from PVIW01000536.1 coordinate 11,603, forward strand.
CTCTCTCTTTCTCCCTTTCCTCCCCAATCTTTAGAAATAAATAAAATCTTTAAAAAAAAGGAGTAGAGCCCTGGCTGGTGGCACAGTGGATAAGGCTCTGGCCTGCGAACCCAAAGGTGGCTGGTTGGATTCCCCACCCAGGGAACATAATGATGTTACAGGCCAGGTCCCCAACCAGGTCTGTGGCTGGAGGCAGGTAAAAGTCAACCATACGTTGATGTGAAAAGAGAAAAAGAAAAAAGGAGCAGAAGATAATCAGAGAGTCATATTGAATAATGTAGAGAAGCGAGAAAAACTGAGACACCATGGATTGGTCTATTTCCTTAAATGAAGTTCTAACATAAGGAGTCAAGGAAAATGGACCTTGAAATCCAACTTAAAAGAGAAAAAGTGAAAAAATTGTCACTGACACTATAAAATGTTACTTGTTTTTAGTGCTTTAAATTTTATGAAGATATTCTCGCTATATTTATATTGGTTTATATACAGGGGTAAGTAGAAGTAGGTTTACAGCTGTGACTACACAAAAGTTTCCTCTTGAATATGTTATTAATCATTGTCTTACTTTCCATACAAATACTGTAAACCTACTTTTCCACTCCTGTATATGAATGTTCTTTACAAATGAATAAATCTCAAAGATGGAGCAAAAGTAAATTTTACATGGTATAACATATCTTTAGAAAAATTAATTGTTATCATAAGGTCCAAACACATTGACTAAGTTGAAACTAATAATAGAACAGATGTTACTCAGATCCCTATCAAAGTACCTCATCCCAAAGTAGCAAAGATGTACATAAATTTGTAAAAGTTTTACTATGCTTAATAGCTGTACTGAGATATCTTTTCATCAGCAGTAAAGTAATAGCTAGTTTTTTTTTGGAACTTGACATGTTCTAAGAAAAACTCTTGCCAGTTTTGTCCTCTTCAATTTAAGTTTAATGGTTACTTGTAGCTGGAAGCAAGCCACTACTAATTAGAGAAACTCAATGAAATTAACACCTGGCTTTTTAACCTGTATTATTATTGTTTTTAAATTATTTTATTATTTTATTGACTTCCATATATAGCTAACTGCCTGGAAGCTACAATCAAAATTATTTTAATCTTGCAAAAATAGTTCTTGAAGGAAAGATTCAGTTTGCATATTTAGGAAGACTCTCTACTTTCTAGTAAAAATAAACCTTGTCGTATAAAACATCACCATAACTAAGATTTTAATTAAGAATAAAGAGAGAAACACTGATTTCTTTTTTGATCTCAATGTATTATCACCTGAAAAAACCTGTGTAGTCCCTTATATCCATAGCCTATTTTTTTATTCCCTGTGTATTAAAATTTCCTTCATTAACCTTTTCAAAAATCATAAGACCTTAGTGTGTGATTGGTTCATTTTTTTCCTCCCCAGCTAGAACTTATGTACACCCCATGAGGCAGGTGCCATGTCAACCCAGCTCATCCTCACTATAACCTAGCATGTTGCTGCTGATCTGGGGAAGGCTCTTTTTCCCACAATTATTGGGAAAGACTAAAAAGCACTTTGCTTTTACCCAACAGGAGCAGAATCAAAGCTGACGTGTCATGACAGAGCAATATCAACTCTCTGTCTTTTTATCTCATAGGAGTAAGGCTTGTCCATTCTATTCACAAAATCTTTCAGATTGAATCTGCTGTGTTGGTATCAGCAAACACAATTGAGCTGTAGGAAGGCAAAAGAAGGCCAGAGACTCAGGGATGTATCAGATGATTATTCATTGACCCTGGGCCCCCGTATGTGCTCAGCGGTATGAATCATCTTCAATCATTTATATAGTTGGCCCCCCCAATACACATGCCTAAAGAGCTTCTAAATTTTAGCAGCGAACCTATGAGTTTGAACTTACTATTCTGACTCATTTGCCAAGTCACCTGTAGCTATGGGATAGGCCGAGGCATGAAGTTGGGTGTAGCAGCTGCACTCCATCATCCAGTCCCCATGGTTTGCACAAGACAGGCTTCTACACACACAATCCCACCAGATGTTTGATTCAGAGAGAAATCTCACTGAGCACCGGTCTTTCACTTGGCTTATGTCAGGACCCTGAACTGGTGGGTGTGAACTTGTTCAGAGATTCCACAGAAGTTCCTGGGTTTGATTTGGAGCAAGGACTCCCTTTTTCGAGGGAGGCATTCAGTACCTGCTGGTCTGCCTTTCCAGGGGCAGCTTCCCTCATGCTGGCGGCAGTGACCCTTTCTTTCTTTTTCCACTGTGAGCGTTTTAATATCTGTGAAATGTATCTCCTATGGTAAACTGTTGTTTTCCTTCTGCGAATTCTTGCCTTGGCTCTCGTTCTATGATTAAATTAGATGAGTTGATGCATGTCTAACGACTTTCCTCGTCCAGTGTGTGCACTGAGGCTGAATAAATGCATTTTGGATCTCCTCCCCAGGAAGGTCTGCTTCTGCTGGGTCTACTTAGGATGGCGTGAAAGAAATGTGTACTCAGTATAAGCCATCCTTCAAATTTTGAATTTTGATCATTTCCGAGGGTAGTGATGGGCGTGGGTATGATATTATCTCACAAAGCTGGACAGTAGTCGCTACCACTCAGCCAGATGACTGTGAGAGTCAACAACTGATACCCTACAGTGCACTGTGCTGCCAGCATTCTAGGACATTGTGCTTGTGGTCCGGCGGCACATCACGTCTATAAATGGCTCCTCCATGTCTCCTGACTCCGGTGAGAAGAGAGAAGCAGTTGCAGATGCTTCCTTGACTTTCCATAGAGGTCCAAGCATGTTTCAGGTAGGCCAGTCTAAGCTATGGTGTTGGGTAAGTTGTATATTAAGTGCATTTTGGACTTCGGATGTTTTCACTTTATGATAGCTTTATCAGGATCTAACCTTCTTCGAAGTCAAGGAGCATCTATTTTTGCATGCAGGAAAAACATATTTGGAGTCACGTTAATATTTAGGCTCAGGTTGATGGTTAGAACAAATGCTCTTTACTTTATGTGTAAGGTGTGTAACCCCATCTCTTCTCTTTAGAAGCAGAACGTAGGTGTGTAACCCCATCTCTTCTGTTTAGAAGCAGAACGTAGGTGTGTTTTGTATGTTGGATTTACAAACAAAACCAGACTCATTACTGTCCCATGAAATACTTGGGCATAATTTTTATCATAGACTATGCCAGAAGATATTGCCAGATATATTTCATGCTTAGTTTTGAAAGTCATCATCATCACTAATGTTATAAGTATCAATACTAAATTTTACCAGGTGTTTGATGTGTCTCAATCTGTGGCAACACTCCCACGGAGTCACTATCTGTTTATATCTGGGATAGCACTATGTGTCTGTGAACCAAACACACAGATACTTTCCTTTAGAAATGTAATTAATCAGAATTTAATGAATGATGAATCTGTGATCTCTTGCATGCTAAAAGGGAATCAATGTTAAAGTGCATAATGCAAACATGTGTGGGTATGCATGCATATGCCATGAGCACATGTGTGTGTTAGGAGAATCCTGGTTAAGTTATTACTCTTTATGGACTGACTGTATAGTGGCTGTATAGATAAATATGCTTATAGTTAGGAAAATCATGTCTAGGTGAGTTTCTTCTCAAAAGTATGTTAAGATCTGTTTATAAATGCATTACATAGTTTTGTAATACTAGTGATATCAAATAGTCTAATGAAAGGAACATTTTTTCATGAATATGTAATGTTTAGTCAGTTTTATTATTTTTTTTCCTCTTCCTTTTATATTGCACCAGAGCTATGCTGGTTTTCTGGTTGATACTCCATTTTACAAATACTTTCTTTTGAGTACTGATGCTTCAAATGTAAATTCTTCTTGTTAATCTATAGTCTTTCCCCCTTAAGTTTTTAATAATGATGGTGTTTCTGAATCCCAAATATTTACTTTGGTCCTTGGTTCTTTAGCATTGAAATTCGACAAAAAAAAAAAAAAAAAGAAAGAAAAAAAAGGTGATTAAGATTATAAACATACAACTCAGAATACTGCACATATTTCCCTCAAAACAAGATTTTGCATAAGATTTCAGAAGTTTTTTGAACTTTATGAACTTTTCCATAAAGTGTTAGTGGTTTCAAGTACACTATGTTATGGAACTCTATAATAAACCTAGTTGTATGTAAAACTAGGTTTCAGACTAGTATCTGTGGTGATAGATTCCTGATTGCAATGAATGTGCATCATTCTATTTCATTCTGACTCTATTTAGTATATCACTATCCCTGTCCATACCTATTAAATATTTAAACTTTGGAAATTAAACGCTTAAGTCATCTCTAATGACAGGTAATCCTCCAGCATTTCCTTTTGATTTGGGAACAATATACTTTATAAAATCCTTAATGCTATTGATCAGCTCAAAGTGGACTATTACTGGCATATTTTATTTAAATATACCTCTATGAATAAACAGACTTTCCCTTTAATTAACCTCAAGGCTATTGGTAATTACATGTAAGCTGATTTCTAGGTTGAGCACAGTTTTAGGCAAGATCAACCTGTGTGTGTGTGTGTGAGAGTGTGTGTGTGTGTGTGTGTGTGTGTTGGAATGTTACTATACTTGCAGATGTAAGAAATATTAACATTGGGCAGAATAATTTAAACTAATACTAAAACCACTTCAACTGCTTTACACAAGTCAAGCTGGGAGGTTCTGCAAGAATTCAAGGAGATCTGCACATTTGGGGAAGGAATGAATCCAGTCAGAGTAGAAGTCTGCTGACATCTTTATTTATCAGAAGGAGCAATTGTTGAACTCACTGCTTGGAGTTGAGTCATGGAAGGAATCTTGCTGATACATTTTTCTCTTTCACAGTCCCAGCATCAAAATATTCAAAATGTGGTTTCTCTATTGCCATCAGTAGCTTCTATCACAGTGGCCGTAGCAAGGTTGGATTAAAAATAAAAACAAAAACCTTTTACTGAAATTGTTTCAAGTTATATAGGTAGGAAAGTTCTCTTATTGATTCATCTTTAAAGGAGGAAAGGTTATAGAAAGGAATCTGTTCTAGAAATCTTTGATCTAATGTAGATTAAAATCAGTAATTTCACTTAAAGTAAGCTTTAAAGGAAAATATGTAAACAGTGTTTAAGTTGTTTTATAGTAACTGATATCAAAATCATATAAACATATAATGATGTATGTTTTATATGCCAATAAAGGAATAAAGCTATTTCATATAACTGAAGATTATACAGAAATATTACTGTTGCAAAAAAAAAAAAAAAAAGACTTTGACCACATTGTTCTTAGAATATAATTTAATTGTGCTAAGGTAACCTACAAATAACATAAATTTCTCAGAGGGATTGTAATGTAAAAACAATTATATAAATTTCTCCATTGATCCTATATTTTTCACTTTTTCTTTCATTCATAGGTATTTCTAGCTTCCATTGCACCTCTATCTTCCATGCCAGGGTTCTTCCTCACACTAAACTTGCTGAATCTCCCCTTCTTAATGTTGTGAGCCCAGTTAATTATAGCAAATATTTAAGAAACTTATTTTTGAAGGCTTTAAGCTGGGAAGGATCTAAGATGGAAGGTTCTAAGACAGAAGGATTGACATTTACAGATATATCACCTGTTCCTCCCCACTTTCACATCTGCTTCTCCTTTTCAACTTCTATTTTTCTCATTCAGTTCATTGCTATGGTTATAACGGTGCTTGCAATGAAGAACTCACACTAAGAACTAAGAGTTAAAAAGTTAGTAAGTACAGTGAATAGGATTTTTCCCACCACACCAGAGATAGAATGTAGTCAATGCTAGATAAAAATAAATGTTATTATCCATTTGGCTATTATCTTAATATTATAATTTCCTAAATGAATTATGATTCACTTAGTACTAGGGAATAAGTGACATTGTATGTCATTATATAAATCCATAGGTACATCTTGCACCAGCATCCACATTATTAATTATGAATATTTTGGAGAATATTTTTATGTCTAAATGATCCTGTTACTTGCATGTACAAGCAAACTCAACAAAGCCTTTCATATCTATAACTTCATGTTTTTTATTAAATTTTATTGTACAGAGTTTATAGAATATAACATATCTATAGTAAAACAAACTAGGCATATGTTTTTTCTGAAATCATTGGAAATGCTAATTCAATCAGTGGATACTTGTTGGGCTCAAGTCATAGTCCTCAGCATTAAGAATAGATTACAATACTAATAGTACAACCATGGTTCCAACCCTTGTGGATCTTGTTCCTAAGGAAAAAGGAAAAACACAAAATATCCCAAAATGATTTGCATAAATTATTGCAGATTATGACAAGTCATATGAAGAAAATAATCAGGAATTTGTGAGAGAAAATAATGGAATATATTTTCACATAGTCCAGACTTTTTTTTTTTTTTTTATTGAGATATGAAGAGTGTGACAGTACAATAGACTGAAGGATTGTTTCCTCAAAAGTCACATGTTGAAGCCCTGGCTGGTGGCATAGTGGGTAAGGTGCCCGCCTGCGAACCCAAAGGTCACTGGTCGATTCCCAGCCAGGGCACATAACCAGGTTGCAAGCCAAGTCTCCAGCCAGCTCTGTAGCTGGAGACAGGTGAAAGGCAACCATACATTGATGTTTCTCTCCCTCTCTGCCTCTCTTCCTTCCCCTCTCTCTAAAAATAATGAATAAAATCTTTAAAAAAAAAGTCACATGTTGAAAAGCTAATTCTCAAAGTGATGGCATTAAGAAGTGGGGACTTTAAAGAGGTATCTGGATACAAGGTTTGCCATATATATTATTTTAAAATATATCTTCCCAGTGTTTTTGCTTTTCATTCACTTAGTGCCCTTTTTAAGAGTTCTTAATTTTGAAACTCTATTTGCGATGAAGAAAAATTCTGGTGGTTATCCTGAAAAAAAAAAAAAAAAAAAAAAAAAAAAGTTCTGGAATTCCACCCCAGGTGCAATTTATAGAAGCAATAAATGATTGAAGGAGGAGATCAATTCCACTTCAGTGTTTCCAATACATACTGAGGAGAAGAGAGAAAAAGAAGGAAACTGAATGCAGTCAAGGGCTCTTCTGATTAAGGTCAGCTCGCAAGTGAGTCTCATGGCACATAAACTGATATCCAACAGGCTGTCAAGTGCAGTGGGTAACCTACATAAAGTTAACACATTTTGTGATGTTTAATGTTTTAGAGGATTTTTAAAATTATTTTTGAAATTGGCATTTAGCATGGTAATCATGATGTTATTATTAAAATGCAAAACTTGTAATGGTTCTATATAATATTTATTAATATTACATATACTCTTAAGAAATGATCTATTTCAAAGGTAATATATCTGATGTTTTTGAGTCAGTTGGTTGAGTTCACTGAGATCTTTAAATAGACAAAGATAAAAAATTTAATGGGAAAATGCAGAACTCACACACATGATATAGAAATAAATAACTGCTTAAGGGAAACATTCACAATGGGAAAATTTGTACATAGATATAATTTTTCTCACTCAAGGATTCTGTAAAGGTATTAACTCTCCCTGGATTAGATAACAATTAGTTTATCATTAAGATTTTACACTGTTTTAAAATGGATCTGTCAGAATCCTAAATGGAAATAAAGAGGAGTACTTTTCCTGAGGCAACTGGTCCATGTTTCTTTCACACATGAGTGCCTCTCTCTTTGTTCTTTCTTCCTTCCTCTCTCTCTGAAATGAATAAACATATCCTTGGTTGAGGATTTTAAGAGAAGGTCCAGGCACATAAACCCTCTGTCCTCAGTCCCCTACACGGCCTCTGCATCTCTCATGGTGGAACCTGGTCGAGGCAGCCAGGGCAAAACAAACAGGCGTGTCAGGTGGCTCCTGGTTGTCAGGTGGCTCCTGGTTGCAGGAAAATAGCGCTGGGAACGGACAGGCCAGGCGCCCCACTGCCTGGCATAGTGCCTTGACACTGACTGAGCCATTTGTGAGCCATTCATGAGCCGCTTTTGCAAAGGATGCCCACTTACAGACCAGGCCTCTGATAAACAGAGGTGCAAAAATCCTAAACAAAATCCTAGCAAATCCAATGCAGTAATTTGTTAAAAAGATAATACATCACAATCCAGCAGGGTTCAAGCCAGGGTTATAGAATTAGTGATGTGATAAACAACATTAACAAAGGATAAAAATCTTATGATCATATTAATAGATGCCAAAAAAAGCATTTGAAAAGATACAATGGCCGCTAATGATTAAAACACTTAATTAAATGGGTACAGAAGGAAAACACCTCAACTCAACATAATAAAGGCCATGTAGCACAAAGCTTCAGCTAGTATCAGACTCAAGGGTGAAAAACTGAGAGCCTTTCCTCTATGGTCAGGAAAAAGACAAAGGTATCCATTCCAACAACTGTTATTCAACATAGTACTGGAAGTTCTAGCCAGCACAATCAGGTAAGAGAAATAAAGAGTATTCATGATCAGTTATATGTGCAATGCATCTTAGTTTTCCATTTTTGTATCTTTATCATCTCATTTTAGGCTCAAACAAGCTCTGCTTTTCCTACATGGCTAACATATTTCCCCAAATTCATACAATTCTAATTAATGCATACTTTCTTGTGAGTTTTTGTAACTCTTTTGGACCATCAATTAAAAAAAAAAAAAAAAAGATGACTGAGGACAGACAGAATCCAGCTGGAAGGGGAAGATATTTTTGTTCTTGATAGCAGATTCACAAGTAAATATCATAATTTTAAAAGTATGCTTTTTTAAAAAAAGAAAACAGTGTGATTTTCAAAAGTCGTTACTAGTATTATAGTCAAATAATTAGCCTTTGCATGATATTTTGAGTGGAGCTGGAACATTTGGAAACTATTTGAGTATGAGTAGCATTCCTAAAATCCACAAATGTATATTAAATACTTGCATTCTTACATATTTTTGTATCATACATTCTTTTGAATACATGAATAGTTGCATCAACACATGCCAAGATTCCTGCAAGATGGGGAAACAAACTCTTAAGTCTAATATAGAAAGTCAGCAAAAATACAGAATAAATCTTAGAGTGGTGTCTGCAAGGGGAGAAAGTTTATCCTTATTGAAATTTAAGTTGTATCTTCAAATATTTCAATACTTGGACACTGTAAGCCAGGTCTAAATGGGCATAATATTTTTTTAGACTTACTGAGTAGGTCTTAACAGGAGCAAGATATTAATTAAAGAATATTATTTTTATCTTTAAAAAATTGACATTGGGGTACAATATAAGAGATCCGGAGTAAAAGGTTTTAAGCAATATCATGGGGTTGAGTATATGGTTTGAAATAAAATAGATATCCTCAGGTAATCTATCTTTAACTCCTATTCATTTTCCAGTAAAATTTCTCCCAATTTTTCATATATTGCCTAAAGTATAAATGTATTTACAGAAAGTCTAGGATTTTAGCTTTACTTAGCTCTTTGAGCATAACTCCCATCTGGCATAATATAAGTGGACAATTTATCTTCTCCTCTTAAAATAAGCCATGCCTCTTCAGGTTTCTTCCACTTATTTATGTTATTATATTTCCAGTGTAGTCTAGTTTTTATACACACCTTTATTCTATATTTTACCATAGCACCTTAAAATACAATTACCAAAGGGTAATAGAGAGTGTTTTTAATCTGCCACTTTGTACAGATCCTTGAAATCATGGATCCTACTGTTATTTTTCTGTATAACATAAGGCCAGTTTCCACAATCATTCATTTACCTAAATGCATACATATACAAAAAGAAAATGAATGAATACATATACCTAAATGTTTTTTTAAGGTTCTCAATATTTCAGAAATTCCTGATTTATTATAATCAATAACTTATTCCAATGTTTATTATAAAAATACAAATCAAGGTTATAGTAGAACTATTTAAGCTAAAAAATATTTATACTGTACTTCAAAAAGTATGCTTCATAAGACCTAATACCATATTGAATTCACTTGATGAAAAATTAAAAGTAATTGAGATAGCAATTCAGTTACAAAGAGAAATAATTTGAAACAAATAGAGAAAAATTAAAATTGACCTCATTTAGTTACTTCAATTATAATTTATAATTATAATTTAATTGTGGTTTAATGATAGCAGAATAATGCTCTCCATTTAAATTAAATGAACAGAAATGCTTACTTGTTTTCATGTAAGACATGATTGGAATTCATCAACATTGCAATTCTTTATCAACAATTATTTTTACTCTATCTCAGCTATGTAACTTATGTTGTGTCTGTAAGGCAAGAGAGCTTAATCATTAACATATATATTTGATACATAAATAAAAACAAATTATATACATATACATGCATATGTACTTATTATTTCATAATTGTACCTATTATTTTAAAATAATTTATGTTTCTTATAATCTTTTATTTTTTAAATGAGTAATTAGTGTTATTCGACATATTTCTTCGGCTGATAAAATTTTACAGACTGATTTTAAATATTCATTTAATAATTTAAACTAGGTTGAGAAATTTAGGAAGGACTTTAAAAATGTTGCTTTGTATAGTTTAAGTATAAAGTTAATTATAATCAGCACAACAATATAACCGTTAAAAAAATCTGTATGAACTGAGCACGGTGTGTTTTTTCCTCCCTCATTTGGAACCATTTAGACTACCTAAGGAGTATTTAATTTAATAATACCCTTTAATAATTTTAAAAGTTTCTCTGATGTGTTAAAACTCATGTTTTGAAGGCAGGGTTTTTTTTTAATATAAAAATGTCCATGCTTTAATTAAACTTTCTGCCATTTTCTCTCATTGTCAGATCTAAAAACAATCAAGCCTCCAAGATACCCTTGGTTTATTTCCAGATAACCACAAAATAAAAATGACTACTACAATAAAGCAAGTTACACAAATTTTTTTGTTTCCCAGCATATATAAAAGTTATGTTTGCACTATACTATAGTTTATTAAGTGTGAAATAACATTCTGTATAAACAATATACATACCTTCATTATGCTATCATTTGAGGCAGCAGCGAGTCTTAACCTTTTTGCTGCTGGCATGTTTTGCCCCAATGTTGATAGCTGCAGATTGATTAAGGGGTGGTTGTTGAAGACTGGGGGGCGAGGGGGGTGGCTGTGGCAATATCTTAAAATAAGACAACAGCGAACGTTGCCATATTAATTGGACCTGGTTTTAACTAATGACTTTTCTGTATCATGAGAGGCTGTTGAATGGCATTTTGCCCACAGTAAACGTTCGTTACTGGATGAAGTGTATTCTCTGAGGTGTCACAGGAATTTAGGGACACTCACATAGGAGTTGAAGTGATAGTCTCAAGGTTGATTAAAGCACAAAATTATACCGTTGAAAAGAGAGTGAGAGAGTGAGAGAGAGAGAGAGAATAAACAGCAGGCTGGGTAGAGAGAGTGGCTGCTCAAGGTTTTTGTGGGAGCTTTCTTACATTTCTTTGGGTTTAGGAAAGGTGACTTTTTTTTTAACTGTCCAATCTCTTGAGTGGATTCTCCCAGGCTTGTGCTTTTGCCCTCCCACCTTTATGGTTATAGGTTTGGTTCGCTATTTTGGCTTCCACTGCCCAGGCCCAAGTAAAGGAAGTTTCCTGTACTTCTTCCTCCGCCTCCCTGCCCCTTCTCAGGGTGTTGGTGGGCCTGTTTTTCTTTCTGACCTTTGAGGCAGGTGGAACAGTGTCCATTACTCCCTGGGGTGATCACAGAGCTGTTTTCCTGTGTAATCAGGTGTTCTGCTCCCTCGTCTCTCGGTAATATCTAACTGCTTCCTCTAACGCTTTCAGAATTGGAGTCAATCCTCTCCAACCCCGCTCCTGCTTTAGCAAGCAAGTTTGTGTAATATGCTAAACGCGTTTTTTGTTATTTCAACAATCTTCACATTTTTACCAAGAGTAGATTCCCTCTCAACAAGCCACTTTCGTTCCTTACCCAGAAGATGCGACTCATCTGTCAAGTTGGACTATGAGATTGCAGTCCTTCAGTCATATCTTTAAGCCCCGCTTCGATTTTGATTTCTCTTGCTGTTTCTGCCACATTTGCAGTTGCTTTTTCCGCTGAAGCTTTTAACCCCTCAGTGTCATTCCTGAGGGCTGGGATAAACTTCTCAATTCCTCTTCTGTTGATGTTTTGACCTCTTCCCATGAATCACCGATATCCTTGACAGCAACTAGAATGGGAATCTTTTCAAGAGGTTTTCAATTTATCTGATCAAACAGAATCACTGTCTGTGGCTTTTATAGCCTTACAAAATATATGTTATTAGTAATATGACTTGAAAGTCAAAATTATTCCTTGAACCGTGGGAAGCAGAATAAATATTGGGTTAGCAGGCACGAAAACATTCACCTCATTGCACATCTCCATCGGAGCTCCTGGGTGACCAGGTGCATTGGCCATCAGCAGTAATATTTTGAAAGAATTTTTAATCTCAAGAATAGGTCTCAAGAGTGGGCTTAAAATATTCAGTGGGCCATGCTGGGGAAAGATACACTGTCACCCAGGCTTTGTTCGTACATCTGTAGATCACAAAGAGAGTAGATTTTGCCTAATTTTGAAGGTCAAGTAGTAAATTAGCACTGGCTTCCACTTAACCAGTTGTCCCCTAACAAGAGGTTCAACTTGTCCTTTGAATATAGGCAACCATTCCTATTTAGCTATGAATGTCCTGGATGATTTGTTTTTCCCAGCACAAGGCTGTCTTGGCTACTTTGGTTGTCACTTCCTTCATGTACTAGTTTATTGTTTAGTGTAGCTTCCTTCACTGATTATCTCGGCTAGGTCTTCCGTATAACGTCCTTCCATATAGGCACATTCTGCTTCACCCTGAGCTTTTATCCTTAGAGAGTTTCTTTCCCTACGGCTTATGAACCAACCTCTGCTAGCTTCAGTTGTTTTTTCCCTCAACTCCCTCTGCCTTCATAGATTGAAGAGAGTTAGGGACTTCCTCTGGTTTAGGATTGGCTGATGGAAATTTTGTGGTTGTTTGACCTCCTATCCAGACCACTGAAATGTTCTCTGTATCAGCCTTAAGGCTGTTTTACTTTCTTATAATGCAGGCATTCACTGAAGTGGCACTTCCAATTTCCTTCAAAAACTCTTTCTTTGCATTCATAACTTGGTTACAGGTTTGGCTCAAGAGGCTTAATTCTTAACCTACTGAACCTTCAGACACACCTTCCTTGTTAAACTTAATCACTTCTAACTTGAGGAGGGTATAAGAGGCACAAATTATAATGGAAATGAAATACAATTTAAAAAAAAACTATTAAAAATAACGAAAGAAAGAGAGAAAGAAAAAGAGAAACAGAGAAGAGAAACTTGAAACTCTTCCTTTTACCTAACCAGTTGGAGGCCACTGCTGGGTTGATAACTGACCTAATTTCAATATTGCTGTGTCTCAAGGAATAGAAAAACCCAAAGAGAAGAAGAGAAATGTGAAAACAGTTAGAACACATACAACATTCATTGATTAATTTCACTATTTTTCATGGATTTGATTCATGGCACTCTCCCAGGATTTACAATAGTAACAGCAGAGATTACTGATCACAGATCACCATACCAAATATAATAATAATGGAAAAGTTTGAAATACTGCAAGAATGGCCAACATGTGACACAAAGACATGAAGTGAGCAAATGCTGTTGGAAAAAATAGTGCAAATAATTGCTTGACCTAAGGGTGCTATGAGCCTTGAAGTTGTATAAAGACACAATATCTGCAAAGCTCAATAAAGTGAAACACAGTAAAATGAGATCTGCCTGTACAGAGTTAGGTCATTGTTGCTATGAGAGATGAGTATGGTCTTTTTAACTTTTAATAAGACTCATACATAATTTCAAATGTTTTAATTGATTTAAATATTCTAGTAAAGACCTTAAGATTATTTACAAAATTCTCAGTAATAATGGGTCTTAACAATAAAGATATGTTCAGTGTTATATGCAATCATTATATGTCCCTTTTTAGCAAGCTTGCACAGTAAATATTAAAAAAATATTTAGTACATGATCCCTTTGTTTCACTGAATACTACCATTTTCTCCAATTAATAAAAGTTTTAAAGGAATTCTCTAACATTGTTAAATTGGTGATGAACACAGTGAAAGATGAATGAATTCCAATGGTCAAAGAAAAACACCTCTGCTGTATAAAAGACTATACATTCTAAATTTTTCATAAAAAATGGAAATATATTTGTACATATTTTGATTTTCCAAAACAATAAGTGGTTTGATTTTATGTTTTCAGCTACTAAAAGGAAATGTTGTAATTAAAAATCAAGGTTAAAACAAATGCTTGTATCCTAAAACTTGATGTCTATCTAGCACATTAGGAGGTGGTTATTTTTTTTTAAGATTTTATTTATTATTTTTAGAGAGAGGGGAAGGGAGAGAGGCACAGAGGGAGAGAAGTGTCAATGTATGGTTGCCTTTCACCTGCTTCCGGTTATGGACCTGGCTGGAGACCTGGCTTGCAACCTGGTTATATGCCTTGGCTGGAAATCGAACCAGCAACCTTTGGGTTTGCAGGTTGGCACCTATCCACTGATAGGCCACCAGCCAGGGCAGAAGGTGGTTATTTCAACACTGAAAAATAAGGTAGATAAGTGAACAAGAAGTGTGGAAGTATCACCAAGATATTATTTGGAGTGTAGAAGCTAATCACAAAAAAGCTGGCACGGTAGCCAACATTGGAAGCATACAAAGGAGTAAATTATGGAGAAATTGAGAGTATTCCAGACAGAGGAAAGAAAATGTGCAAATGCCCTGAGGGACTAGTTTGCTAGGCACTTTTAAGGAAAAATTACAAGGGACAAAATGTGACATAGACAAAAAAGATGAGGGGTTCAAGGAGGAGTGGGATGCCAAATTGTGTAACATCTTCCAGACCTTTATGAGAAGAACTGTGATAGAAAGTAATGGCAAGCAGGCAGCATTTTATACAGAAGAGTAACATGATCTGGATTAAAATCTTAATATAAGAAAACTTAGAATTTTGTGTCAAGGAGAAACTCAAATGAAGCAGTTGTAGAAACAGGGAGATCAACAATAACAATTTACATTGACATGTTTTCTTTAAATTTAGAAAGTGTATTGGGGAACAAGATGACAGCTGACCTTTAAGTTAATTTTAATTTGGTTCATTTTCATTTGATTAGCACAAATACATCAGCTTTTCACTTATAATTTGTGTTCAATGTGTTGCTCACTTTTATAGTTTAAAATTCATAGAAACTGGCAAAAGGAGATGATGACCTACAGATCTGAGACAAAATTGTATGAAACTTAGAATGGCAAGTATGTCAGAATATTTGTGAAGAAGCATGCAGACCAACAAACTACCCTTAATTATGTCTGTATATAGAGATATATCAAAAACATGTAAATAACAAAGATAAGATTAAAAGTGTATATATTTAAACTTGGTAACAATGTTTGTTAAAGGCTCAAACCCTTTTAAAATTTAGCAAAGTTTTATAAAGCAATTGCTAAATATTAATTTGTACTGAAATTGTGAAACTAAAAAGACCTCACTTTAAATATAAAGGTCAAAATACAATAATTTCAACTTAGAACAGGTGCAAATATTGGTTTATTGAATGGCTGTCTGATACTAGAAGAAAAGTAAAACCTACAATCAACCTGACCTAATGGAACAACTGCTAAACAAATCTGAACCCTAAAATCCAAGTTATTACCTGATGTATGTTAATTGAGAACATAATGACACCAGAAAGACTTATAAAAGCCTCTGTCAATATCAGAGACATCTATTCTCAATGGATTATAAAACTATGGTCTACCTGTGGGGGAGGTGTGTAGAGTGTTATGAGTGATTAATACATTTGAGAAAAATAGGTATTCTCAGTAATTTGTGGGATTGATAATCACTTTATTAACTGCTTACAATGTCATCACTAAATTGTATATGTAAAGACTCAAATACTGTATATAGGGGCCAAATGATTAGTAACAAATAGGGTTTAGCATCTCAGTAAATATTTACAGGTATTATATGCTTCCTAGTTCACTAGGCTCCTGGATAAGGGCAATTTGGGATAAATTTGATTAAATATTTGTTTGTAATAAGCTATTTAAAATACATAAATGCTATAATAGCTAAAAATATATATTTTTTCCCTTCAATTATATAAGAACAAAGACAGGACTCAAAAGTTAGTATTTATTTGAAGATAAAGAATATCCCTGGTTTGAATTAAGTCTCTCATTGTTAAAATATGAAATTCAGTATTAAATAGGAATATTTAGAAATTACGTAAACTGTATTTGCTAACCTACAAGTAATGTCAATGACAACATTTTCTTTTTCAGTGCTGAGTCAATCACATTTTGACTGTGATTGGCCAAAGCTGTATTTTAATTCCTAATCTTTTCAAGATAATAAAGGATTTCTGACTTTGGATTAATTGTCAATTAATTGTCAATTCATTTCTAAAACTAAAATTCTTCTTTGAAAATCTTACCATCTTCTGTACTCCTTTTCGTGCTTAAGAAATCAGTATACCTCTTGAAGCACCTATTCACTTAACCAAAATTATATGTGCTTCATCATACAAGCAAAAACAACAAAAATTAATTACTTGAAATATTTTGAAAACCTTTTATCCACTTATAAACATGATGAATCATGTTTGATTCATCATGAATGATGAATTCATGTTTCATGAATCAAACTTTCAGAGTACAGCACAAACAGATAAAAGTTCAGAACAATGTTTTCTGTTACCACATCATTATGCTGACATAAAGCCCAGGTCCCATAATCCTAGTTCAGTGAAGGAATACTGATAAGCTCCTCCTTACCAATAATTTCACGCATAGAACACAGTCCACTTAAGTTCTGTTCAAAAACTCTAATTATTTTGGAAATTCACATTACAAAGAGTTCCTTTTTGTTTGTTCACATTTCAGTGCACAAGCATACAATTTAATGAGATTTAAACTATGACTTCAGCATGTTACATAATAGCCTAAGTATAATAATAAATACTATTATTATTGGATTGATAACAGTGCTTGATAAAAATTAGTATAAATTTTTCTTTAGGATATGGAAAATGGGCACACTCAGTAAATATTATTTTCATTATTATGGCTAATGATGATAATTCTTGGAACACCAGTTTGAATGATTTATGGGTTGATGACTAGATGCTTAGGGTAGATAAAGTGATAGATTAGAATTGGCTCCCACCTTAAAGGAGCTTACACTCTGGGAGTGAATATTTCCATACAAATGACTGACACACAAGGGGGAAAAATCAAGTTGTTTTGAGTTTTCTTGACATATTTAGTAAAATGTGTCTATAATTCAATTCATATACCCACAGTGCTCTGGAAATGTTGATTCAGCTTCCTGAAAGCTGTTCCATTAAACAATAGTATTTAACTCTTTAGTACTGATACTGTGGTACATCTTCATGTGTCTCCTGTCACCTTTCTTACCTTTGCCCTTTATTCAGGAGGATATTTGAAAATGTGAACCCTGATAAATTACTAAGCTACATCCAAATGAGGCTTAGAGTACATTTCTAATAATATATACAGGTACAATTAAATAATTAAACACACAGAAATAAAAGTTGAGTAATAATTTATGATGATGAAGTAAGAGGTGAATGAGGTAGGCAGGATATATTATAATAAATGGAGTTAAAAATAGAAATAGAGTTATCAATCACATCAGTTGTGCAGAGTTGGTCTGCATAGGCCAAATGAGGCCACCTCAGGCCAGGAATATTTTGGCTTGCTGTTAAAATGTCAACAGCAGTTGCAAATCCAAACCTCAAACTCTATCACTATAATCTATGGAAACCACATTCCAATGAAAAGGGCTGAAGATAGAAGAGATCAGTGTTAGTAAACATGAAAACAAAAACACATACACACAATAAAAAATGACTTGAAAATTGTTTCAGTCCAACTACATTTTGATGTATTTGTCAGAATGAAAAATCATAAAATATTACCTCAGATCATGAAATGAATTAATCTGATAAAATGGTTTAGTATTACCCATCTGGACGCAATATCAACAGTTTAGACTCAGAAATAGTTGGTGTTGAGCTGTGAATTCTGACAGTAACTGGTCAACAGAAGCCCCACTTTATTATGAGAGAATGGCCATGTAATAAGCACAGTGTGACGAAGAACATGCTCAGTGTTTGGCTTCTTATAGTAAAAATACTTTCAATTTATCTAAAAAAAAGTAATTATGTACAAATTTAAATGAAGAGTATTTAGGAAACACTCCTGTTTTTTTTTTTTTTTCTTCATTTAGTTTGCACTGCCGAATTCCCATGACTTTAAAAAATGTTGTTGAAATGGCATCCAATTTGTCTGTTTACAAACATAAAACTCATAATACAATATATACAAACCCATAAAGGATTAAATCTTTTCAGTCTTCTCTACTTCCCACCACTTCCTTGCCTTTTTCCTCCTTTTTCTCTATGAAGAAAGAAATCATGAGTGGTCTTTTTAGATACTAGAAAAAATGTTTAAAATTATTTTTGCAAGAAGTAACACACTGATTTTATTAGCAGTGGTTGTAGACACTGAAGTATTGTTTCAAAGGCAACTCAAACAGATAAAGAAAAAAAAAATCAGAAATGCAAGAATACTGGTAGAGAGACTGATAGAGAGGGTTTGCAGTAGTCTAGGCCAGAAACCACAGAAGAGTGGATGAGTTTTTAAATCCCAATATTTTAGAAAAAGCAATACTGTGAAGTTGCTGTAAGTGCTGTCAGAAAAAAAAGAAGACATCTGATTCCTACAGCATTCTACCTTCTGAAAAAGAAAACATTGATTCCTTCTAAACTTCACCTAGTGATTATATCTGCCATATGGAGCTGTACAAAATAAATTCTCATCATCTTCTATTTGACAGTAACACTTTTCTCACATTTTTCACCTTTTAATTTTATTTTCAAGTCATACCTTGATAGCAATTTAGAAGCTCTAAAACATGTGTGCCTTCTCCAGACTACCTCTTTTTTCATCAAAACATACATACTTTTTTCCTCCAAAGATTACCACCATTCTGACATTAGTGACAATTATACTTTTTTAGAGCTTCATCACCCATTATATGCATGCCTGATCATATCAATACTGTCCATTTACTTCAGTTTTTAATGCTTACATACATAGAATCATATTGTACTTAACATGTTGAAATATTTTATTTTGAAGAATAATGCATCTGATTGTGTAGGTTTGTAATTTATTCCAATTATGTCATCATTTACCTACCACAACAATTCAGTTGTATATTTGTTATTCAGTCTCTTATGAATAATGTTGTTCTCAGCATTCTTGGGTACATCCCAGTAAATAATTTACAATACATTTCACAGACTGAAATGAACTGTTAACCAAATGATTACACATTTCACACTTTCATAGCAATATAGGAGCAATCCCGTATTTTTTGCTTCCTTTCCAGAGTAATAAAAATAATGCCTCTCAGCAGAAGGAAAGAATGGGAAGGTTTTCCGTCAACTCAAAAGTTTGGAGGTTTTCAAAAGTCAGTGTCCCTCAGCTGCCACACAAACCCACAGGGTGAACAGCACCTACAGGGTCTAGTTCTTCATCACCCCATTAATCCTGGGGGAGCAGAGCAAGGAAAGACACACAAGCAAGAAGTCATAGTGCCTGGCCTGCCGTGATGAATATATTCTAACTATATTCATCTAAACGTAGACACAGCACAAGTGTCAAAGGTAGGCAAAGAGAAAGAAAAAGAAAAAGAAAAAAGCAAGCAAGAAACAAAGGAAGACAACTAGCAAATACGTATCATCCCAGCAGATCACAGGCCACTTCTGACAAGTTCTATAGAAACCTGGCCACGTAGTCCTTACAGCTTTAATAGCTATTTGATGCCTTTAAACATATGGTATTAAGATTCTTTCATTTGTCTATTTCTTACAGGGAATATTGTACTGCTAACAAGCTTCTCTATACTACTTCATACCAGAAATCTGCAGGAATCAATTTGGTAAATTAGTAATAGAAGGGAAATTCCTCAGTCTTATTAAAAACATGCACTCAAATCCTGAAATACACATAACCCTAAGTGTAAATTAAGGGGAAAAAATCAGGATCCTTTTGAAAAGAAAGAGTACAAAGTAAAAGAATTAGTATACCACTTATAAGGTTTTATCAAATTATGATAGTAATGAAAACAGTGTGATGCTTGTTTAGTAACTGACATATTGATCAACAAATAGAAAAAGCAAGGTACATAGGATGACCACTAATTTCTAGTTATGTTTGCTTTTGAGATTTAAAAATTGAAAAAAATATATTTTGGAAGTAATCAAGTGATATCAGATAGTGCTGGGATATTCTCCATTTTCACCTTCTAGTAATGGGTAAGAGGGTGACAATGAGAATTTTCTTTCTGTAATTTTAAGTGGGACCTGATATACTGGAAATTATTTAGCATATTTATATAATTTAATGGAAACATACGTTATAGTCCGTGCTAGCTTATGTCAACATATTTACATATACTGAAGTTTGCAAATACTACAAAATTTATAATTAATGAGAATACAGTTTATTCATTAAAGAAGGTAAGTTAATAAGAAAGTGCATCATGTTCTGTTAACTGGGAAATTTGCATTTCTATTTCTTCAGAATGTTTTTCAAATGCCGAATTTTAAGATTTGAACCTCGTAAGTTTTTGAAGTTATAGGATTCATGGCACATTCTTTCAGGTCAAATTCAAAGAAGTATATTCTATCAAGCCCTCTAGAGAAATACTTCATCAATTAGCAGTGTCCTAATTATGGCTGCAGTGAGAAGGGCAAGCTAATTAAGTTAGAGCAGCTGCCTTCTCTTTACAGTAAGCTAAGGTGTATCATTCAGATCCACCCTGGATTGTGCAAAAAAAAAAAAAAAAAATACTACTTCCTGTATTCTTTGAAGTATTTTTTACTTTGATTTTAGCTTTCTTATTTTATAAGATAACCAGGTATGAAGAAAAAATGGTACGTGCCCCATAAGAATAAAAGACAGAATCTGGTATTAACTTTTTAGTAAAAATAGTCACACTCAGCCTTGGCTGGTGGCACAATGGATAAGGTGCCAGCCTGAGAACCCAAATGTCACTGGTTCGGTTCCCAGCCAGGGCACATAAACAGGTTGCAAGCCAGGTCTCCAGCCAGGTCTGTAGCTGGAGGCCAGTAAAAAGCAACCATACATTGATGTCTCTCTCCCTCTCTCTAAAAATAATAAATAAAATATTTAAAAAATAAAAATAAAACAAATTAATAAAATAGTCACACTCAGAATGTAACCATTTTCATTTTTTTCTGATTTAAAGTACCCACATATGTACACTTGGAGAACATGTAATATATAATTCATAGAACATAATCCTTTCAAATTAACTGCTTCAAAATGTACAACTTTTATATTTATTTCAGAAAATTTAACTCTTTTCTTCAAGAAATGCTTACTGTGGGGTGAAGTATTTCTACCATGTTCAAGTTTGATTTAAGCTTAAGTTGAATAAATTCCCATTACTTCTAAATTCTTTTATTTTGTTTTTAAGATTTCATTTATTTATTTTTAGAGAGAGGGGGTAAGGGATGGAGAAAGAGAGGGAGAGAAACATCCATCTGTGGTTGCCTCTTGCACGCCAACTGAGGACCTGGCCTGCAACTCAGGCATGTGCCCTGACTGGGAATCAAACTAGTGATGGTTGGGTTCACAGGCTGGTGCTCAATCACTGAGTCACACCAGCCAGGGCTATTTTCCTTTTTTGCAGTGCCACCATTTCCCCTATAAATCACCTGTCCACTTATATTTGCATTCCTGCCAATAGGTTTTCAAAGCTAGGTGGAGTTCTTTTGGTTCTTGCTGAATTCAGCTTGCTTAACATAAAATTTAAATCCCCTGTTGTTATGTTAATTGATGATTGTTAACTATCTTTGACTCAACTATGTAAAAGAAGTGTGTATCTATTATTTTAGCTTTGATCCAATCCCAGAAGTTTTCCCACTTTGCTTTCTCCTGCCTCCCTTAATCTATCACCAATGGACTTCATGGAACTCATTTATGGCTTCTCCTTTGGTTCTAATGTATAAAATAAGGCACTAAATTGCCATTCTTAGGAGCTTTCCCAATCCCTTGAGATGTTGACTTTTGGCAATTGTCAAGTTTGGATCAAATAAATTCACCAAAAATTCTCAAAAAAAAATAAAATAAAATAAAAGAATGTTTCCATTGTGTAAATGTACCAGTTTTTTGATCCATTTACACAATGGAATACTACACAGCAGAAAGAAAGAACTCCTACCTTTTGCAACTACATGGATGAAACTAGAAAGTATTTTGCTTAATGAAATAAACCAGTCAGTGAAAGACAAATACTATATGATCTCACCCATTACAAGATACTAATGAGAAAACAAACAAACAAGATACATGAATACAATGAATAGACTAGACCTTCAGTGGGCAGAAGAGAGGGGGGAGAACTTAAGTGGGAGGAGAAGGCAAAGAAGGGGAGCAGTTTAGTCAAGGAACTAGCATAGAAGACCCATGGACATGGACAACAAGGGGTATTGACTTTGGGCAGGGGGAATGGGTGGTTGGGGAAGGGGAGAGAACGGAGGAGAAATGGGGTGAATGTAATACAACAACAATAAAATTAAATTAAAAAATAAATAAAATTTTAATAAAGAACACTTCAATTAGATGTTGTTTTCTATTTTATAGCTGGATGGAAACTACTTCCATTTTAATGTATAAACCTGTAAACTAAAGGCCAAATTTACAAACAACAAATAAACACAAAAATAAATGCAAAGGGGAAACTAAAAGCTAGACACATAGATCATAACTTAGTTGTTCTAGTGTAAAATGATTATTGCTTTTAGGAAATTGAATGTTCTCGTTACTTTGAGACGGAAATGAGAATTTTCCACTAAAAACAATTTTAGATATACATATTTTAATATTGAAACAGATCATTTGGTATATATATTTGAAGAAGTTAGACAAACCTAAGTAACATAACCATGTAAAATAAGATTAAAAGCCACACAATTCAAAGTACCTTAGGGATATCAATTATTGGTTTAACTTGGATGATTTACTTTTCTGTCTCCCTATTTTGTCTGATTTTTTATGTTTGCAGCTATGTACTAGGTAGACCTGCTATGACTCCTAAACTTGTTATGGTGATTTTATGTCACAAATGTCTTGTGGGGACTCAGTGGCACAACTTTCCAGATTATCTGAAGTGGGTCCTCTAGAAATGTCTTTTTTGGGTTTGTGCATTCTCCTGTCATGGTTGAGCCTTGAATGCTATTGGCCCATCTGTATATTACACTGTGTATAAAAGGAGTCAAATATATGGTGACAGAGGAAGGCTTGCCTTTGGGTGGTGAACACAAAGAAAATAAATTTTATTACAAATTAAATGGGTTCTGTATTCTTGAGCATTTGCTTTCATCACCTTAATCATATTTTCTATAACCATCTCTAAATAGACACATAAGTATGTAAATATTTTTCCCTGTGTGCATTTTCATCAGCATTCCTTTCCTTGGATAGGTTTGAAGAAGAAATAATGCTTATTATACTTATATACACTAATCATAAATTGTTAGAATAATTTAAGTAAACATGTGATCAATAGTTCTGGATAAATGGACTATAGTGAAATGCCCTAAGATGTACCAAAGAACATTAGAAAAATTTACTGTTGAATCAAAATCAATAATTCTTGTATTATTAATAAATTCTTATTATACTCATATGGGCCAAACTAAACTAATACAAGTAAATTGAAGAGTGAAGATATAATGATTAAAGAGCAAATTTCTATGGTCTTCCAATGAGTTTATTTTTCTGTATTTTAAAATTAAAATAGTTTAGGAGGGAGAGCCATTTTTTCCAAAAGTTCCCATGTAGAAACTATTTGACTTAAGTGTTTTGCTTCTTTGATATAACAGTATATGACAGGAAATATCAGTGACATTCAAACACTAAATTTGTCTCCAATGGAAACATTAAAATCATTATATTTTGCTTATAAAGTCAACTTCGATTCAATCACTTGAATGCCAAATCTAAACCATGACCACTATGTTCTGGGAACAAATTTTAATCTGATTTTGAAAAAGAACTATCCTATTATATGTAGAGAATGAATTAAATAAACCCAGGTACCTACTTCCATTTTAGGAAGTAGATCTCCATTAAAAGCATAATAGATACATAATTGAGAATGCTGTTCTTTGTGATAGAATCTTTTAATGTCCAAATTTCTATTAATGATAGCACTTTACTATGATACTCTGCATTGAAGACAATACAAAAGTTGAATTGTTAGCTTGAGAGACCAATACTTATTAATGCCATGAGTTGAGTGGTGTTTTGCTACCTTAGATAAAAAACATACTTTGTTTCTGCTGGAGAATTAAGAAAAGTATGTGCTCCTTACTAAAGTATGTATGCTATTATAAACATATTTAGTATTGCTTATTATTTATTTATGTTTAATCACTGACACAAGCAGTATAAACTAGGTTTAGCCTGTGAGCAAAACACAGAGAATGTCCTCTGTTTTTGTGCACATTTTTCCCAGTAGAGCATATGGAAAGTTATAGAGAAAAATGACATAATTTAAAGTTTTCAAACAAAACAGGAAAAATAAAAAATGGTGGCTCTTCCCCAAAGATTAGATCATTTTAATTTAAATAAAATTCAGGTAAGACTGGTGGCATTTTTAATAAGTAGCCATAGTACATGATTCAGTACAAAATACATGGGCTAAACAATGAATTACTCAATTGCAAAGACATGATATAGAGGCACTACCAAATAGAAACATATGAAAACAAAATAATTTATATACTAAGTGGCATATTAAAATTTAAAAAAGGGTCCTCAGGGAGATAAAAATTTAGAGTTTATGAAATGATTTTCTTTCCTAATCTTTTTCAAAGTAAAAGTCTACAAGAGAATGAATTTATTGCATAAGAATATTATACTACATTATGCCCAGAATTAAAATATGGTTATTTAAAGTACTAAGGAAGCCACTTTATATATCAAATATTTTTAGAAAAAATAGTGGTCTTTGAAAATTGTATTATATTTTTAAATTAGGTTCTATCTCATGGTCTTTCATCTTTATCTCTTTTTAAAAATATATTCATATTTAAGTACATATATAGTATATATGTATAACTATACATTATATTCTCTTTTGAATTTTATATATGTTTATATATTTATACTATATTTGCTATCAAATATTTTGCATACATATAGATGGCATAGAAGACTGTAAAAATGCACAGCAAATTATAAACATTAAATAGGACATATGACATATGAAGTATCTTTTTATTTGTTAAAAAAGTACATTACCTTTATAATTAAAATATAATAATAAAGTGTCATGAATAAATATTGAATCAGGATACACATTTTGGTATACCAACTACCATAAAGATTCAAAAATGTTATGGTTAATGTGGTTATTATTTGTCCACTTGTGGCATTTTTTGTAAAATTAGTAATTTTAGAGTATCTTAATCAGAATTTGGGGGCATGTCCTGAGCTTCCTGTTAAAGTCCCAGACTAGGAATGTGGAGACTTGATAACCCAAGAGTAAGCAAATTCATGAAGACCTAGCTTGCATTTGTTTACATATTTAAGATAACCACCCTGTACTTAAGAACTGTATCATGATTTCCATAGGTAATATTTGGATCTCTGCAATCATTTTCTGCTTAATTATTAATTCTGGTCATGTAGGAGAATCCAGGCCCAACGGGTATAGAAAATATTCAAAATTATTTATTGAAGTCTGGTTATATTATGAATCATTAAATTACAATGAAATCCCTTATTTTTTTATCAAGGCCAAAAAACAATAAAGTAGAAGACAGTAAATATATTGTTAAGTTACAAGCAGAGAGGCAAGTGGAAAATGTCCAAATGTTTCAGTTAAAGTTAAAATCTTAACTCTGGAGGAAACCTAGCAATAAATTGATTCACTTTTAGAATGTCAAAACTTCTCTGGAACTGGATAATAACAGATGCCTTTGATAAGGGAATAGTGGCTAGACAAAGAGAAAAAAAGAGTAACGCATGAGGAGCCATCACAATGAAACTAAAAGAATTATGGGCAAATACATATACTGAAAATTGATAATACTAGTTGTCAGTTCATGTGTACATGTGTTTGTTTTTCTAAACAGAAAACTGAATAATCTTAAATAAGTTACTATTCCAAGGGAAAAGGCTTGGGAAATACATATGATTGAATTGCCCAGACAATGCCATAAGGTAAGCAAAAGACAGAAAACTGGAAGAGAAGAACTCAAAATAGCAGTATCTACCAGTAATATAACCATAAATAGAAATGCCATGAAAAACAGACAAGTTATGGGAATAAACTGAATTCAACATGATGGCCAGATATAAAAATCAGCAGCAAAAATACCAACAGACTGTATAAACTATTGAAAAAACTATTTAGCTCTGGCCAGGTGGTTTAGTTGGTGGTGTATTGTCCTCTTAAAATACCTAAATTGTGGGTTCAATCCCTGGTCAGGGCAGGTAAGGAGGCAACTTATTTATGTTTTCTTTTTATCTCTTTCTCTCTCTCTTTTTCCTGTTCTCTCCCTTTCTCTCTCCACAAATCAATAAACATATATCCTCAGTGAGGATTACAAAAGGAAATAACTGCTATTCAATAAAGCCATTTAATCTGTAAAATATACAAAAATAAGACTAAAAGAACATACATAATTTTTATGTAGAAAAAATTTAGAATGTGTATGACATTCACATTCTAAATATTCAATAATGGCAATAAGATAGATTAAAATATTTAAAATTTCCCCCAATGCAATATTTGATATCTACCTATGCCATAAAATCCCAATTAAAATAATCATTGGTTTTTAGTTTTTGAGGAACTGTTTAAATTCATTCTATAATTTACATGGGAGTATACAGTATATGTACCACCAAATTAAACTCTGAGACATTTCACACAGCAATTGTACCTACTAGATATCTAAAAAATTAGAATATCATTATGTCAATAAATGATGACTTAAGAAAATGCATATTAAAATGTGCTATTAAGAATGTAATAAACCAAGAAGAGCGAGAGGACCCAAATAAACAGAATCAGAAATGACAAAGGAAAAATCACAACTGATATTCAGAATGTCATGTGAGAAAACAAGAACTTTCATTTACTTTTGGTAATGTGGTAAACTATATGGGGATTTATGGAAAAAAGACTGTGTTTGATGGAAATAAATAGGTGTAAGATTCTTGAATCAAATAGGCCACTCCAGAGTCTGCATCTCAAAAATCTTATGACAAACATTTGCAGGATTGCATATCAAAGATGTCCATTATGTGTTGGGAGGGGTGTAACCAATGCTGTCATCATGAAAAAAGGAATAAGTGAAATATGAGGTGGCCTACCAGTGACAACAGGGTAATAACTGGGGAATACTCTTAACTTAAACTGAAAATGAGTACTCTTAATTTAACTCTAAACATTTTTTGCAATCTATTTCATTAACATCAACAGAATGGAAATAAAAATATTCCTATTTAGAATAATACTGTCTTTTCAAAAAATGAATTATCTCTAGGGACAAAGAAAATTTAAGTTATATAAACTCTAAAGGTATATATGCCTATTTTTTGCTCCATTTAAAGATGTTGCATATGAGGTACCTGAAATTAAACTTAGGCCAGTAATTCATGCAGCTTCACTGGGACTGGAAGTCAAAGCTCTTCTCGGTTTCAGGATTGCTCATTGTTTTTAAAAAGAGTCTGGGAAGTTGAATATATCTCATTCTATTGATCTGCACAATATACCATTGTATTGCTTATTAATATGACTTACTTATATTTAATTAATAATTTATATATAAAAGAAACATGAAAAAATAATTCCTTCATGGGTATTTAAAATATTTTTTGAAAGTATATTATTACATCTGACTGGCATAAATATTGATAATTACTTAACTGTTGTAAAGCTTGTTTTCCAAGAGTTTACAGGAAACTATAAAAATATAATAGGCATATTTACTCCTGTAGGAAATGAACATAACATTATTAAGAGACAATAACAACTTTATTAAAAATAAGTTACTATACCACATTTTCTGTAAGGGGCAAAATGTGAAACATAAGTTCTTCAGAAAAATGAAAAAGAACAGCTAGTTGGATCAGATGGTTCTATAACTGAAGTCTCAAAGGTGTAAATCTTTAAGGAAATAACTGATACCTAATCAATTAGAATTCAATATGTCCAACCCTTCTGTGCCCTTCAGTAGAAGCCTTTTAGTGTGTTAGAGTTGTTAATCCATTGTTTATTCATGTCTTTAATGAGGGACATTTGTTTTCACTTTATTCGTAAGTCAACAAGACTTTACCTGGAATGAGCTGCGGATCTATTTTATTGGTTTTAGATTTGTTCTGAATTGAATTTAGCATGTCTATTAATTTATTTAGCTAACAATCTCCAAATGCAAAATCTATTTACTTTCTTAGATGCACAAACATCACTTTACATACTACATGTAAAATTAGTACAGGATGTTTCTTTGCGCAATAGCAAAATTAAGGTCATTATATTACTATTATCTTTTTTTTTTTTTAAAGATTTTATTTATTATTTCCAGAGAGAGGCAGAGAGGATTAGAAGCATCCATGTATGGTTGCCTTTCACCTGCCTCCAGCTATGGACCTGGCTGGAGACCTGGCTTGCAACCTGTTTATGTGCCCTGGCTGGGGAATCAAACCAGCAACCTTTGGGTTCACAAGCTGGCACCTATCCACTGCTCCACCAGCCAGGGCACTATTATCTTTGATGTTACATTTTAAAATCATATAAAATTAGTTTACAAAGGAGAGTAGTGTTAAAAACTGTGCTGGAAGAAACCAAAATCTGCAAACACACGATACCGATAATAATTGATTACATGTTAAATAAATATATATTTTACTATATTTAATAAGTTGTATGTATATGTAGCTTGTGTTTTAAAATGAAATCTATTTAGTAGTTAGTTGATATAATACATTGAAGGACTGGAAACTCCTTATTTTCTTTTCATATGTTAAAATGTAAACATATTGGGAAAATATAAAGCTTAATACAATACACTATCATGGAAGAGTTAGGCACACTATAGATATTTACATTAAATCTTATGAAAATTACATTATTATAAAAATACCCTTTACTCTCTTATTAATAAGAGTAATTGTTAATCTTTGGTATAGTTAAATATATTATAGACTGCAGGAGAGGAAAATAATCTTTGCTAGTTGTCATTTTTTTAAAAAGATATTATTTATTATTTTTAGAGAGAAGGGTAGGGAGAGAGGCAGACAGGTAGAGAGACATCAATGCGTGGTTGCTTTTCACCTGCCTCCAGCTAAGGACCTGGCTGGAGACCTGGCTTGCAACCTGGTTATGTGCCCTGGCTGGGAAAGGAACCAACAACCTTTGGGCTCATAGGCTGGTGCCTTATTCACTGTGCCACCAGCCAAAGCCTGTCATTTATTCATTTATAGATCTTCCTTATCTTAAAAAAATTATTTATTTTTTAAACATAAATCCACGGTTGGTGGCATGCAAAAGGCAACCATACACTGATGTTCCTCTCCCTCTCTTCCTCCTTCCCTTCCCCTCTATCTAAAAATAAATAAATAAAATATTTAAAAAATAATGGAGAGGTCCTGGCTGGTGGCATGGTAGATAAGGTGCCAGCCTGCGAACCCAAAGGTCGCTGGTTCAATTCCCCGGCCACTGCACGTAACCAGGTTGCAAGCCAAGGTCCCCAGCCACGTTCGTAGCTGGAGGCAGGTGAAAGGCAACCACACAATGAGGTTTCTCTCCCTCTCTGCCTCTCTCCCTTCCTCTCTCTCTGGAAATAATAAATAAAATCTTTTAAAAAAATAATGGGGATAAATTTTAGAATAATAAAGTATACAAAATACTTTTTAACAATTGTATATAACTATACATTTAACATTAAAAGTGCCTTGCTAGGAATCCAGTGAGATCTCATAAACAACAGAGTAGCTGATAGACTGAAATGTGATTGGTAGCATGTCACTGTGACTTATATATAACTGGAAAAAGTCAGTACTACATTGTCTCTCTTGATGTGAAGTTAAATGTTCACTGCTAAATTCGACATGCATTTTCCACTTCTAATGAAAGCACAATGTGTATTTTATAATCATAAGCATCATTATCATTGTGATATATTAGGAACTAACATTTATTGCATTTTAAGACAGCTTTTGCCCTATGTGCTATATATTTTAAGGTAACTATATAATGTACATATTTATTATCTATCATTTTAAAAAGAAAACAAACTCAAAGAACCTACATTTTCCTAAAATCTTACATATAGTAAGTGGTGAAGCCAACCTTGAAACTCAGGTACTAATTTTTTAATACCAATTTTGCACCTTCATAACAGACCTCTCCTCTGTAAGAAGACATAATTCTGACTACCTGTTTGATATCACCCCCTAGGTACCCCAAC
Organism: Noctilio leporinus; assembly: GCA_004026585.1. Classification (NCBI taxonomy): domain Eukaryota; kingdom Metazoa; phylum Chordata; class Mammalia; order Chiroptera; family Noctilionidae; genus Noctilio; species Noctilio leporinus. The sequence goes on from PVIW01000536.1 coordinate 42,206, forward strand.
AAAATATCATAATCTCTTCCTCAATCATTTACTATCCAATGCTTTTGCAGAGTTCCCTATCTTTCACTAGTACACTATCAGATCCTTCATCAACAATCCATTACAAAGTATTTTCAAAGTCATTTAATAATTATTGCTTTAATGCATGTTTTCTTTGCACATATATTAACACTTTTCAAAAATTTAGTTATTTCTTGCCTGAACTAACTGGACTTCACACTTCCCTGGTCCTCTCTAATTTATACTTTTCAATAAAGACAGAGAATCAGGTTATTACACTCCAGAGCTCCGAGCTGGAAATGTTTTAAGTAATACATAAACAAAACTATATTCCTGCCCCCAAAAAATCAAAAAAGAAGGCAAAATGAAAGCAAATTTAACCCATAAATGTTTTAAAGAATTTAATAAATGTTATAAAGCATTCATAAAATAAATAAATAAATAAATGGAAAATGACTAGTAAGAATGAGAATGTTAAGACAATTAAGAACGAAAACTAGATGTTTTAAATTTACCTATACACTATACAAGTAAAAATATACTAAAAATTACTCTATACACCTAATGGATAAATCCATGAACATAATACTAAGTGATAGAAGACAGTCACAAAAGAACACATTCTGTGTGTTTCCAATCGTATGAAGTTTAGAGTCACAAGTAAACTGACATCAAAATGCTGGTAAAATGTTTAATTATCAATAAAGCTGCTGCTTATTTTTTTATTTTTCTATATTTTATTTCAATAATAATGCATTTTTAGTCTTAATTCTAGGCTAGTTGTTTTAAGAATTGCCTAACCCAATTTTCACTAAATGTATAATGATGTTGTAAATGATAAAGAATCGGTTTGGAGCTTTAAGTAATAATTTAGATTTATGTATTCTGATACTGACCTGGTGAATAAGGAAGACTGTAAAAATATCCTCCAAAACAATGACTAATGTTGAGACTGATTCTTCCCTGAAAAAGCAAATAAATAATGCAAACACCAGGTTTGAATACAGTTGAGTGGGTACAGCTCTCAAACATTCCTTAGCTGCTCAAAAAGAAAGGCCTCAGGTTTACTTACCATTTCACATACAGGTAGGGAGGTACAGAGAATTTCAGATAAACTGGCAAGCTAAACTGTCTACCATCAGGCCTAAAAAATACCTTTACCAAGTATTTACTTGCTACTGGTCCAGTGGTAGGTACATCACTGCAAACCTCTGTATTTGACTTTTTCCTTCACCATCAAAACTGAAACAGGGTTAACATTAGCCTACCGTACATGCAAATCAACTTTGAATGTGGACAGTGATAAAGTACTTTTAGAGGATTTTCCACGTTGTGGACACATTAAGGAGATATTCAGGAAATAGAATCAAAATATTTTGCTAATTAAGGACTTGTCAGTGTAAAGGTAAAGTTGAAACCATCTGTGAAGGTCAGGTTTCTGATCTGCATAAATTGCAGATGGTTTCACTGAAGTCATAAATAAAGGCAGAAAAAAAGCTTGGAAAATAGAGTCAAGGAGAAGTCAAATGTAATTGTGGAATGCTAAATTGGAGCTTTCAGAGAAATGCTTACATGTATGCTGACAATGATCTTTGTTTGCCTTGCAGTGAAATGAAGTTCAATGCAGATTATTTATTTCACAGGTATCTAATATTTTGCTTGATAAATAAAATTAGAGGAAGTATCACTGGTTCTCTGGACAACACATTTTATTAACTTTAGTATTTTATGTAATTCTAAATATACATGTTTTTCATTATGCATATTACATATTTTATATAAAATGTCCTTATTTATATTTAATTCTATTACAGGATTGATTGAATTAAATAAATTAAATGAATTAAAATCTAAAAACATTCATACAGTTTAGATATTTTTATAAAGTTCTGATTGACCTAAAATACATTAATCTTTTACTGATGATAACATTCCCAACCAAAAAATATACTTAGATAGATTCTTAGGGAATATGGTCAAAGAATTAAAATGTAGCATGCTTAAATGGAGTCATTTCTTGTCAAGAAAAGCATGCCAAAATATATCATAGGCATGAAGCATTCTAAATTTCACCAATATTGTCCCTTAGTTACACTAGCTAAATATTTTCCATTCAGCTCCAGAGCCAGTGGATATTAATTACAAAACCACTTGAATAATTATTGGGGATAATACTTTGTTGAAAAACATCTTGCCTTTCTTTATCTTGTCTTTACAAAAGGCATTTAACTGATGCTATGATGGGTTTCACTCTACGTTAATTGTGATTAGAATGCTACCTAATATTCCCTGCCCTCAAAAAGTTTACAGAAGAGCTACAAACAAGTAAAATGCACTAGTGTCTAAAACATGCTACTTTAGTATTTTAGTGTATTCTTGGAAACATGGGGAACCAGCAGAGAAAGCAACAACACAATGTGTGTGTTAGTTTTTCAGAGGTATTTAAGGATGGGAGGAATTTGTGTTAGAAATAAAGTAAATAAATAAATAAAAAGAGTTATTGTTGGATATAGTAGCACAACATGTAATCAATAGAAAGGAAGATAAAGAGTGACACAAATGGAAAGTAGTATGAAAGTCACTGTAAATTTAACACAACATAACAGTAGTCTATAAAAAACCAGAAAGATAAGCATGGGTAAGTTAATAAACTTTATTTTATATATATATATATATATATATATATATATATGTATATATCACTAAAATGCTTGGACATTTCCCTGAGGGGAATAGAAGCTTTTAAATACTGTTATGTAGACAAGTGGAATGGAGATATTTGCATTTTTAGAGGCATTTTTATGCCTTCACTAAGAAGTATATATGGGACAAAACGAAGCAGCAGTGAGAAAAGTTTGGAATAGTTGTGGGAAGCTGAGTGAAAAATGGTCTTGGTGATGGAAATAAATGGCAGGAGGGCTGTACACAAGTGCATGCATTTGACAAATAATTAGGAGACTGAATCAATGGAATGTATTAATAGATGGGCTGTCTATGTAATGATAGTGGGAGTTATGCACAGTGAGGCTTAAATTCCCAGTGTGTATAACTGTGCATGGAGTAGGCATTCTCTGAGACAAGAAGCACAAAAATATTTTAAAAAATAAAAAGAGTTTGTGGGGAGACGGTAAGATCAGTTTGGGGCAGCTGAGTTGTAATTCCTCAGAAACTGCTCAAGTGTGTTTATTTAGTAGGCATTTAAATTATGGCTTCAGGGTAAGAAAAATAAATGTTAACTACAGATGAAGATATAAAAGAAAATCAAACAGACAAGTAGCAATTGAGGGAATCTATATGATTCCTGAGAATTATGTTCAAAATGAAAGGAGGGCTAATGGAAGGCTAACAACAGGAAAATCAGCAGAAAGTGCTCCAAGAGAAAGAAGATTGTAGCATAGCCAAAACAGAACCAGAGGAAACATGGAAAAAGGAAACATAACAATACTAAAATATAAGATAAAAATAAGAACATAAATCCAAATTATCCATTGGGATAGAATTTTTAAGTTTGTGGTATGTCAATACCAGCTTCAGCAGAAGCATTCAGATAAAAACCAGACTGTAATATCATGAGAAGTAACTAAGAAACCAGAAAAATGAAGGTCAATTATAGATACATTCATTTGAAGGTTACTATAAAAAAGAGAAAATGGGTAACAGTAAGGAGAGTTGTCGTGAGGCCAAGGGTTTTTCTTCAGTGTAAGATGACAACTTGTATTTAAATTCACATGTAAAAATAGAAAGAAAGAAGTTAAAGATAAGAAAAAGTAATTACGGACGGTAAGGTAAGCTATAGTAGGTTATTTTTACATACAGTGTGAGCTCGGCACCAGAGGCAGAGGGATGGCCCTGAAGTTCATTAGATACTGAGAATCTGAAGTGTCACTCCAGATCTGTCCTCTTAGCAAATCCCCAGTGATTTGCATGGGAACTAAAGTTTCATAAGCATAAGCTGTTCTTTAAAACCTGATGAAGGTGACCAGGGGAGCATTGGTCTTAAGTAGGAGAAAGGGTACTGACTTCTCTATTCACACGTGCAAATGCTCTCACAAATGCAGGTGTGACTCAAGAAGCTAAGGGGTTTCCTTTTTGATTAGTTTAATCACATGGGTCCTTTGCTGAGTGTGTAAAAAAGTGTGGCAGAACTGTAGTATTTACAGTGGAAAAATTCTCTCTCATTCATTCTCTCTCTCTCTCTCTCTCTCTCTCTCCCTCCCCCCCCTTCCCTCTCTCCCTCCCTCCATCTCTTCCTCTCTCATCAGTAAACATACCCTGGGTTGAGGATTAAAAATGAAAATCAAGTGAGAAGCAGCAACATCACTGTCCTCAAAAGGCAGGAGGTGCTATTGACTTAGTTCAGGCAAGTTACTGAGTGCATTAACCAGCACACAAATTCCAACGATAACTTCCAGCAGCATCGTGATTCACAATTGCTTCAACATACTACCTAAAGCGCCCTGCTTCCATCACCTGCACAGAGGGGACAGCAGCAACAGGCGACACTGCCTTTGCTGGGGCCTTTGCTAAGGACAAACTTAGCAAGGAAACACTTCAAAGTAACTATTCAAAATATGTTCCTAGCCCTGGCTGGTGGCTCAGTGGATAGGCGCCGGCCTGCAAACCTGAAGGTCACTGGTTGAATTCCCAGTCAGGGCACGTAACCAGGTAAGCCAGATCTCTGGCCAGGTCTGTAGCTGGAGGCAGGTGAAAGGCAACCAGACTTTGCTGCTTCTCTTTTCCTTCCTCCCTCCATGCACTTCTCTCTCACAGCGATGAATAAAATCTTTAACAAATCATGGAGCTAAAAAAATGTGTCCTTAGGAAATCAAGTTAAAATATGACAACAAAGACTCAACAACTACCGAACATAGGAACTTGCAGAAGAATAACTGCCAACTTAAATATATGTTCATTGAAATATTCAATCTTAGGAACAGGAAAGAAAAAGGATGAACACAAATGAACAGAGCCCCAGGCACCTGTGAAGAGTGTAGAAAGAGAGAAAAGGGCAAAATAACAGTTGAAAACAATGACGGAAAACCAGATTTTTTTTTTTTAACAAAGGGATGTCTATTTTTGTAAGACCATCTTCTCATCAGCTAGTTGCCTCTAGACATGTAACTGGAGTCAACACAGTGTGATCCAGAGACACAGCTCAAATTTCTAAATCAGCAGAAAAGGCTTATGCTGTGAAAAAAAGTTGAAATATTTAGTTAATTCATATTGGGAAAAACATGGGTATACTTCATGTTTTTCTAAAGATTTTAGTCCAAAAAAGAATGTATATGTAACATGAGAATGGGTTGAACTGACTAATTTTAGTATAGTTCATAACTTGGGGTTTAGAAGGCTAACTTGGAAGGGACACAGATCCAAACATCGACTGAAACTTGATCTTAAATCGTGTTGGCTTATGTGCAATTAGGATGAAATACTAAAAATGTCTTGTTGTAACAAGGAAGAAAAATCTCAAAGGATCAGGGAGCTAGACATGCTGGAGTGTGTTTATCATGTTCTATTGGCACATGTACCTGCCTGATATATTCTCCAACAGGTCAAGAGTACATTCACTGTAGTGAAACTTAAAGCACATTAATGAGGGTCGCAACACCACCCTCATGACCTCTGCTGGAGATGGTGCATAGATAATAAATGATGATGAGAAATGGCATTAGATGGATAACATGATTATCATGAGTATAACCTCATCGAGAGCAACAGACGTTAAGTATTAGTACTTAACAATAGGAGAAAAAAGTATAAATATAATGAGCAGCAAGAATTAAACAGTAATGAAAATACTCTGGCATGATCTTTGCAGTAGTCGATTAATGATAGATCACTACCTATAAAATATGAAGTCAATATACTAAACTATTATTTAATATATATTATAAACTATTTTAGGTTGAGAAAATGGTATTTGTATTGTCACAATGGTGAATAATAAACTCTTAAATTGCTATACCTTAGTTTAGTCAAATATCTGTAATCCCTTCATTCAGCAAGAGGCTAGATTTCCTAATGGAAAGATCCAACAACTTTGACTAATACAAACTGTATTTATGATTCCAAGGTTATCTCTAAGGGAACTGAGGTCATTTATAAAGATGACAGAATACTAGCAAATGGGAATTATTCAGAACTTTTGAGGATATGTGGACATTAACTTTAATAAAGTATAATTTTATGGGTACCAAAAACAACATAAAGTATAATTTTATGGGTACCAAAAACACTATCAGAAGATAAAAATAGTTTTGGTACAAGGCCAGCTCACAGTGGTATAGAGGGCTTACAGACCTACCCTGTAATTATTTCATATTACTAAATGTATAGTTAGAATAGGCATTATCTGCATCTGCCAGTATCCCGACTTTGGTTCTTGAACATGTGGACCAGAGACATTTTTATTCATCAACAGCCTTGCCAAACTCAGTTTACTCCGACTATCCCAATGAAATGGTTGCATCCCTTTCACTCAGAAACATTTCCAGAGTGTGCATAATAAATTGAATGTCCATAGCTATTACAGCATGAATAGTATTATAAATTATTCTTACAAGGATAATGAATGAAATTAATAGCATGTATTTTAGGGAAATGCAGAAATTAGTACCATAGCTAAATTCTTGGAAGATGCAAAGATGAGAATTTTTAGGACATGTCTATTTAACTTGGCTGTTTTTCTTATGCAAAAGGTGAGTGGCAGGTCCAACTGCAAACAATGTTTCAGATATCTTCTCACCAAAAACAACTGTTACCATTATTGATTTGCATCTATTTCTTCTCTATCCCAATTTACATGCATCACCCTAATTTTGTGATCATCTGGCTAGGATGACAGTACAATTTCACAGTCTTGCCTGAGGATCATGCCAACTCACTTATTCTCATCCATATGCCACTTTGATGTATAATCTGTGAATTTATGTAAGGCTGTAATGACATAAGAAAAAGCTTACTTCCAGTTTATGTGCTTATCATTGGCCAGTAACAGTTTTCAAATCAATGTTAGAGCATGGCCCTTACTTTGAGTATCATGGATCAAGTTCATGAGGATCTTAATAGAAACAGCTGAACAATCACAGTACTTAATTAAATTCATGATCTTATATGGATTGGATATAACTTTTGAATGTTAAGTCTATGCCATGCATTGGTATAACAAAGAAACATCAGATAATGGGAGGCAAGGCTGTTTATGTTCATTTACCCATGACCTTGGTGAAATATTTGTGCAGAGGACTTAATGTGGACAGGATATACCCTCCAAACAAAAGATAGTTTTTACGTATTGCAGTGATTATGACTAAAACACACAATTCAATGCATGTTTTTTATTTTGCAGGTGATAATCATATCTGAGCATGTTCCTATGGCTCATTAATGAACAAACCATAAATTTGCCATTTTGAGTAGGGCTTGGGACAAGAAAGGGTGCTAGAGTAATTTCGGCTGCTAAGAAAGTTAACCCGCAGTTTTTCCCTCATGATGAAACAGATTCAAACATAATTTCTATGTTCTTGATGAACAGAATGTTGAATACAGCCACTGTAAAGCCTTAACTAAAAGATCACTAGATAGACTTCCAGAGTTATGGAGAAAGGCCATGCACTTTCCCTCCAGTGTCAACAGGCAATGTCTTTTATAGGACTTTAGTCGAAAATACATATTGATCATAGATCAGGTACATTTCTAATTATAATTCTGATCTATCTCATACAACATCTTATGAAATCAGTCACAGTCACACACAAACCTAGCCTATGCTCAAGTGGAAATAGCATATACATAATAAGATTTGAATAAGTCATCATGAAAAAAAAAATCAATTACAGGTGCTTCTTGCTCAGCCTCCAAAAATCTGATCTTGCTGAATATTCCCTTTATCTCATTCCATAGCAATGGACTTGTGAACAATTTCTCAACACCAGTATATTTAGGAAGAAAAGAGTTGGTTACAGATGGCATTAATGAATATGCTGGCATCAATGGAAACATTTGGTGTGGAATTAACATTCTGTTTGAAAGTGTGTCTGCTACACAGTGGTGAAAGGAAATATCTCCTTAGGTAGAACTTTGAGGACCGCATCTCTTTGTCCTATTTAATTGAAACATCACAGAATTACATAGCCTGCTGAAAATCAACCCTATTAAACTGTGATAAAGTAACTTTATAAAATTTACTGATACATTATTAGATAAAATAATCTTTCTGCGCATTTCTAAATGTATTGGTAATCTGGCTGACATTATTTTTGGTCTTGTACTTTTGCTAATATTAATAATGTATAAGACAAGAGTTTGACAATTTCCTATTATTATTTGAATTTTTCTCATCTTGTATGGTGTGTGGGTAAATACATATATATTTTAAAGATTTTATTTATTATTTCCAGAGAGAGTGGAATGGGGAGAGATAGAGAGGGAGAGAAACATCAATGCATGGCTGCCTTTCACCTGCCTCCAGCCACGGACCTGGCCAGAGACCTGGCTTGCAACCTGACTATATGCCTCAGCTGAGGAATCGAACCAGCAACCTTTGGGTTCGCAGGTCAGCCCTTTATCCACTGTGCTACCAGCCAGGGCGATACATATTTTTGACATTGGGAAAATCCATTAAAATACCACAAATCATCACATTTTTATTACTGGCTAATCCACTGGTTCTAAACAATTACACCTAGAATCAAAGAAACATTTCTGAAATTCATGTTGGGATGACTGAGTTGTATATGTATTTCATTTCCTCTGTTTATTTTTAGATATGTAAAATAGTAGGTAGGTGAATGGCACTCACCATTTTTTACCTCCACTGAGCTGTATCTAGAAGAGACCACTTTCCATCACTGGCTGCATTTCTTTACCAATTATTCCTATGTAGTGCATACAGGGAGAGGAAGATAGGTCTTCCTAGGAAAAATCTAAAATCAGAGTACCAAAACAGTTCTTCAACCAAATGTAGGAAGGAATAAAAAGAGAGGTATTGGTAACCTAGATTAAAAAAAAAAAAAGAAAACTTAAAAGGCTTAATTGGATACTAAGTGTTGATATTGTTCTTTCTACTTTTTAATATCTTTGAAATGTTCCATAATGAAAAGTTTTAAAAGAACAAAGAATGGAGTTTCTTTGGTGTTCAATCTTCTTAAGCCACAAGTTTACCCTCCTGAGGTTCAGGAAATCCAGGGAAAACAATATTCTGACATCCTTGTACAACCAAAGAGACCTGCTGTATTAGTTTGAAAATTATCAAAGGAAATAATTTATTTAAGATTCGATCTCCCTACTTCAGTTCAGACATGTTTAAAACGAGCTCTAATGAAATATAGCAGAAAAAGAAAGCAGTGTCAGAAAGTACTAACAGGAATTCTGTCTGGATAGAAACAGAACAAGAACCAGAGTACTTCCTGATAACCCTTGAGGGCCTTGCTCGCAGATGCTCAAAGTAATAGTCATTCCATAGAAAGGGCCCAGCCCTTTATGGTTTAACCACATTATAGTACATTGTTTATAGATTGTATCAGAATTACTGTAAAGGGATATGAGTGGATTTTCCAGAATGGCACTTTAAATACAACATGATTGATTCTTCTCTTCATTCTCCCAAACACTTTTATCATTGGCAAAGCTTCTCGGAATACATTAAAGGCTAAAGTGACATCATGAACAAACCCATGTATGTTTGTATTTACAACTTTCTGCATGTGTCACACGCAGGAACTTCAGGAACCGAACGTTGTTACATTTTTCCTTTTAAAATAATTAATATATTCCATATTAATATCCTTCAAAAGGAGAAATGGAAAACTTTTCATTGAATCATAATTCCACTCTATTAATACTTCCTTGATACTATTTTTAAAATGTCTTTTAATCCACTCATCTGATGGGCCCTTGAGCTGTTTCCAACACTTAGCTATTGTAAATACTACTGCTGTGAATGTAGGGGTGTATAAATTCTTTAAAGTTGGTGATTCGGGATTCTTAGGGTATAATCCTAGCAGTGGAATTGCTGGGTCAAAAGACAGATTTGTTTTTAGTTTTTTTAAGGAAATTCCACACTGCTTTCTACAGTGGCTGCACCAGTCTTCTTTCCTACCAGCAGTGCACCAGGGGTCCCTTTTCTCCACATCTTCCCCAGCACTTGTTTGTTGATTTGTTAATGATGGGGATTCTGACAGGGTGAGGTGGCATCTCATCGTGGTTTTAGTTTGCACCTCTCTAATAGCTAATGATGTTGAGTATCTTTTCATACACCTATGGGCCATCTTAAAAAAAAAAACAGTAAAAGCAGTTACTGCATTTCTGGCCAAAAAAAGAAATGTAAATGGGTTAAACACATGCTGTTTGATTCCTTTTATTGTTTAAACTGACATCAGCAAATGTAATAACTAAAGTAAAATCTCTCAATGCCTTGACCTAGTAAAACTTTATTTCTCCTGCATTCAATTTTAAATGGTTGTTGCTGTTTGGGAGGAGGTATTTTGGGGACACAAGCTGCTTCTAATTCATGGCTCCACGGGAGGGAAAGTATAGAGAGAACTGAGCTTTAGACTCAGACCAGAAGGGGTGCACATCACTTCCACCCGCATCTTATTAGCCAGTCACATGACTGCATTTACCTGCAAGGAAGCTGGCAGCTCTCTGTTATCTACCATTGTGACTAGGAAGAAGAGCAAATGTACTTAATTATCATCCAGCAATCTCTACCACCCCAAGGAAGCAGAACTTTGTGTTTCCATAGAAAGCATTAATAGAACATGTGTAGAGTTTGGGGAACAATTATCTTAAAGTCTGAATTTAAGTAGTTTCTTTTTCCTAATATACATAGAGATAAAGTCTAATGTACACATTCATTTTGCCCTGATCTGGTTTGTATGCTTATGAAATCCAATGACAATACAATAAATTAAAAACCTAAAAAATTGGCATTTTAACATTTTCAAATGAAGGATTTTTAAATCAATAAGATCTGCCTTATGAAATATATTTCCATCTTATTCTCCTGTCATATGGTAGACTCTCAAGGATAGGAATTATAATAAAATTGGTTTGTGAGAAGAATATATACAATAAACACATTATGAAAGGTTATAGATCACTTACCACTCAGTATATTTCACTTAACTTAAAGGCTGTAGCTATGCTCAAAGCAGCAGTTTTTATATTTATCTTATCAAGGATATGGTCTCCCTATATCAGCCTGGTTGTTATAGAAGGAAACCTACATGTTTGGTTTATTTTTTATTGTAATATCAGTTTGGGGACACTGAAGTTCTAGTTTCATCTTGTTTAGGGTTACATTATTAAGTTATATTACAGAGAAGATAACAACATTGAAAAAGGTGAATATTTCTGAGTCAGTGTTCAATTGGTCTATAAATCTGATCATTGGCCCTAGTTACAAACAACATCTATGAAACTAAGAAACTGCGAGCACTTCAGAATACAGAGTTATATTCAAGTTACTCTTTAAAGCAGTTTTTACATGCATGCTAATAACCCACCAGATTCAGCATATTTATATTTCCAAGCAAGTACAACTTTGAGTTTTTAAAAACTGTAGCTAGTTCAACAAATCACAAGAATGCTTACTGAGACCAGGGTATCCTGCTCTCCTAGCCAAAACCTAGGAAGAGGCACTTAACATAATCCTGCTGTTCAGGTCACATTGGCCTCTTTGCAAAGTGGTCAAACAGCAGAACTTGCGGTCATCAGCTAATAACTTTCCTACTAAAGTTACATATCATTATTATCCTCTCTGTTTGAAATAAGGAGAATTCAGTTTGTATTCTTCATGTCACTAACATGGTTTTCCTCCATGCACAGATCTTACAAAGGATATAGGACACTTGCCACATTAAGATCACCAGATCTCACCAGCATACCAACAATGTTGGGGGTCAGCATGATGTTCTGCCCATGTGAAAACAATTAAGGTTCAGGAAAACAATTATGGAAGTTAGATTATTGGTAAGAGCTTTGATAGAAGGCAGTGAAGGTGGGTGGGTGGCTGTTATGATGATTTGAAGATACATACTACTTCTGGTGGTTCTTGTTAATTGATACCTAGAGAAAAAAAATGTGTGGGAGGATTATTCTCCATCTCCACACATCAGTAGCTGAATATTGGGTGCCTTGCTTTGTCAATGTATTCCAATAAAGAGATCACAGCTAATATAGACACTACTAGTGGAGTCATTAACAAATTAGCTGGGTCATTCTCTGTAGTAAACACTTACATTGGTAAGCATTTACATTGGACATAAATAGTCTTATACTGCAATCACTAAAGGTTCATCTATACTCTTTTCAAATTCCTTATTTAAAAAATCTTCCAGTTTTGTTCTTTCTTGTTATCCTTCTAAACTGGATGATTCTACCCTATCAAACTGGGGATGAATCAGGAGGATTTTCCTTCCCACTGTTTATGGGTGGAGCCTCTATGAGGGAACATGAATAACTATCAAGGGTTCCTCTTTGCTATTGAAACTGTCATTTAATGCCTGCTTATTTGAAAATAAATGATACAAAGATAGTTTAGTCTGTGTTATTCTTAGAATTAAAAAAAAAATTTACCTATGGTTACTTCTGGAATTGGTGAAACAGTATCCTTGAACCAACTCATAAGAAAGAAGATGTTCCTGGCTGGTGGCTCAGTGGAAAAGTGCCGGCCTGCAAACCCAAAGGTTGCTGGTTCGGTTCCCAGCCAGGGCATATCACCAAGCTGCAAGCCGGGTCTGCAGCCAGGCCCGTAGCTGGAGGTAGGTGAAAGGCAATAATGCATTGATGTTTCTTTCCCTTTCTCACTCCTTCCCTGCCCTTCTCCTTAAAAAAAAAAAAAAATGAATAAAATATTTTAAAAAATAACTTATTCAAGAGTAATTATAATTGTAGTAAAGTTATCTATCACTATACAGAAATGTCTATGTACAAATGCTATGTACATTTTTATCCCATGATGAAGATTAAGTATCTTAACAAATGTTTGTTTTTCTTAGAAAATATATGTAAATGGTGAAATTTTATAAAATAAATGAATATGAATATTCATTTACAATATTTGCTTCTTGGTGGATTATTATAAATTCAGTTTTTAAAAATATAGTTTATAGGAATATAATATATAGTGAAAAGATCAGTGTAGAAACATACTTTCTCTCAAGTGTATTCATTTAAATGGTCAAATTAAATAACGGTCAGTAGTTTTTCAATTAATTTAATTGATAGGAAAAAAAAGATCACCATTAATGGCTGATGTCTTTTCTCTAAGTCCAAGTAAATGTGCAGATGTGACCTTAAGTAGAACTCTTTCAACAGTAGATCAAGAAATGTGTGGATTTACACACTAAACCCAAGAGACGTGACTACCTGGCTATACTCCCAATGTACCAGAACAAACAACTCTATTTGAGAATGAATAAACAGACTTAATCTGGCGAAAGTGCACCAGAAACTGGGAAACAGTAATGTACACTTGAGGAGGCCTCTGTAATTAGCATGTTATAAAACTGGAAAGGGTTCTGAGGGTTTCCGTAAACCAAGGTGATGACAAAGACTGTTACCTTGACCAAACTTTAGTCAGGCTCTTGCCCCTTTTCCTAGGCCCGCCTGTGTACTTCCTTGTAAAACCTAGTTTTAGCAAGAACCCTGCTAGGTCCATTTAACCCACCCCCAGTATCTGATCGGGTTCCGTATCTTCGACTATTCCCTAGATAATATCAGGTCACTGTGGCCTGTCTTCAGCAAGAATCCTGTTAAGTCACCCTGGCTTGGTGTGGCTCAGCTGGTTGGAGCAACACCCATAACCAAAGATCGTGGGTTCAATTCCTGATCAGAGCACATACTTAGGTTTCAGTTTAGTCCCCAGGCTTGGCGTATGCCATCTACCCCAGTTGCCTACAGAAGCCGACCTATCCAAGCTTCTCTTTCACACTGATGTTTTACTCTCTCCCTTTCACACTTTTTAAAAAGCAATGAAAAAAAAAAAAAATGCATCCTTGGGTGAGGATAAAAAAATAAATACGGTCAAATAAAGAATTCTGTTAGGTCAATTTAGCTAGAATCATCTTCACTCCTGATGATTCGTCTTAGTAATCTTCCACCCACTTACCCCACCCCAACCCTTGGCTATAAATGCCCACTGGCATATGCTGCATTTGAAGTGGAGCCGAAACTCTCCCACAATGTAAATCCCATGTGGTTTCTAGAGCTATCACAATGGTCCTGAGTAAAGTCTACCTTCGCACCTTTAGCAAGGGTCATTAAATATTTTTTTCTTTAACAGTGAGCTGTACCCACCCAGTCTTATAATTTAAGAACACTCATGTTCCCAGGGGGGTAAAAAAAACCCACAAAACTGATATTGCAATCTGTGCCCATGGGTCACATGATCTCTGCTATATGACTGCCACTCATACTGTGCTTTTTGCCTTATGTTTATTCATTCTTCAATCTAAGTAAACTTAGTATTGTACGAAGAGTATTTTGTCCCCTAACTTTGATTTCTAAAGCAAACCCAAGACAACTGGTACTGATCAAGCACAGAGAATGAGCAAAGAAACCAACAAACACAATCAATTATCCATTAATATATCACATTTTACCAAATGACCTGAAAGAAGACTAGGCACTATAAAGAGATAAATAAATGAAGAAAAATTGCTTTTGCTTCAAATAATTATATTCCACACAATATATTTCATACATTTAATGTTGTATTAGAACTGGTAAGAAACGTTAGCAAAAAAATGAAGAGGAAAAAGTTCAGCATGCAGGCAAGCTAAGAGAGGTGAGCAAAATTATTATACATGGCCCTTGCCTTCTTAGGGTGTAAGGCAAATATGTCTACTTATAGAATAAATATATAAACATGGGCAAAACCTGCAGCTGCTGAAGTTTCAATTGAATCCAAGAGGACTCTCCCAGCTACTTAACTTGACTACACAAAGGGGTGCACATTTTATTCATTTTAAAAACTTGTTTAACTTTCAAAGTGTCACTTAATTGATTGTCCACGCAGTCATCAGTTTAGAATCCCAAGTTACATTTTCTATATTATCTTACTGAATTATAAGTAGTACTACTGATACATTAAATGCATAACTCGTCAGCTTTGAAACTCAGAATATAAAAAGAGGGTTTCTTAAAACCCATGACATCATAAATAATATGATTTTGATGTGGCAAAACTATTAAATATCAGGAGGGAGAGGGAATGCCTGCCACTCTTATATCATTGAACCTGGAATTCAGATGAGCAGAAATAGGAATGCTGTCTCTTTACTATTCTCTAATTATTGTATTATTTTATCCTAAAGAATTAACACTGGTGTCACTCTCCATAGATAGGACAATATTAAGATGCTTTAGCCTCAGTCTCAGGATATGGCACTAAAAACATCAAGCTCCTTCCAAAGATAAGGTAGTTATAAATTGCTGTGTTAAATGTTATATTCTCCAACAAAGAACCCCACATAAATAATCTCATTATCATATATCTATAAAAATTCTTGGTAATTTGAAACACAGAAAATGGTATATAGTCCAAACAAAGCAATTTCTACATATAAACAAGAGAAAGCAATGTAAAATTGTATAAGCATGAAACTGGTTTATAAACTAATTATCTCCAATTTACTGTCTCTATTTAATTATACATGGTTTTATTAACTAAGGGAAAGCTCATCTTCAAAAAATTATTTTTTGAATCTCCACCCATGTTTACCTCACAATTATAATTGATATCAATTTAATAGGCAAAATTATCAGCCATAAATATTGAAGTATATTAACATGTGAAAACTTACAGAGCTAGACAATGAACTTCAGAAATGCAAAAGTAATTATACTATTAGGAAAATTTTTATTTATTTTAAATATTTTATTTATTATTTATAGAGAGAGGGGACGGGAGAGAGGGAGAGAAACATCAATGTATGGTTGCCTTTCACCTGCCTCCAGCCACAGACAGACTTGGCTGGAGACCTGGCTTGCAACCTGGTTATATGCCCTGGCTGGGAATTGAACCAGTGACCTTTGGGTTAGCATGCCGCTGCCTTACCCACTATGCCACCAGCCAGAGCCAAATTTTAAACTATAGTAGTCTGAAATTCCATGTATAGCTGAATACAATTCATATGAAAGTCTACAGGGTCTGTCCCGAAAATATGGGCCATGCAAAGTGTTCTAATTATATTGATATTAGCTTGGTACTTTTGGAACAGACCTCGTATGTCATTGAAAGAAATAATGCCTCATCACACCACTTTAGAATTATTTTTAAGTGTTCTCTGGAACTATCTTCTTGCTAAGAAAGAAATAAAAGTCAAATGCAAAAAGATACCCATAATGTATTCATGTCCTTCAGCACTCGGTAGATAAATCATTCTTATTCAAATGAATCCTTGACTTACTTTTTTTTCTGCCTCTATGTTCAGGAGACATGCTAAGGGTATACAAATTCTCAAAGAACACTTTGTCTCTCCATTTCTTTTTCCTCTGAGGATAAAGAATCAAACTAATGGGGAGAATGCAACCTAAAAATGAAACCTCAAAGGATAATCACTGAAAAATGTTGCAGGACATGGACTATTGGAGAGAATTTTCACATGTTTTGTTATTCCTCTCCACCAAGTCCTGTGAGATTGTTCTCCTTATACATAATGTTCAATGTACTAACTGCAAACTTGAGGGGAATTGAGACATTGCATAACTCCCCTATTATTGCAAGAAATGTTATTTTCCTCTAAACTGGCTTAACAGTGATTGCCCAGGGACTAGTTTGAGATATCAGGAAAAAAATTAGCAAGAGCTGATGTCACCCCCAGTGTTTGACTAAAACAGAATTATTCACTGTAAACTAATTTAATGGAAGCCCGGTTGTGGAAGGAGTAAAATGTGCTTTAGCATAGTAATGCTAGTGCTGTTATGCTTTTAGAAACAGTGCCAAGAGTCTTAGTGACAAGAATATGTACACTATTTTTGGGCATGCATAGAACTAGAATGAATTAACTTCAAAATTGTAATAAAATAAAAAGTTAAAAATAAAATTAACCTTTCCATTTACAACATGTATTGTTTTAAATAATTATCTAGGAACTCAATGAAGCTCTGTGCATTTCATGGGAGACCAAATTGGCATTATAGCATAAATAATGGGCCAGAAAAAAATACCTTTTCTTTCAGTCTAGAAACAGAAATATGAGGATCTCCTTTAGCATCTGGAAAATGTCTGGGAAAGTTACCCCAAAAATACATAGATATTTTCTTCTTTTATATGAATAATAGTTGAGATCCCTGCTGAAGAAGAAAAAAATACCAGATTGAGGATATTTAAAGACAATGTTGTGCCCTGGCTGGGTAGCTCAGTTGGTTAGAGTGTCGTCCCAATATGCCAAGGTTGCAGGTTCAATCCCCAGTCAGGGCACATACAAGATTCAACCAAAAAATGCATACATGAGTGGGACACCAAATTGATGTTTCTTTGTCTTTCTCTTTTTCTCTCTTTCTCTCTCTCTGCCCCTCTCCCCCCCTCTCTCCATTCTTCTGCATCTCTAAAATCAGTATTTATTTTAAAAAGAGCTTTTAGGAGGAAAACAATTATTTACAGATATTAGTACAATCTTTAATATGTGTTCATTTTATACTCTTGGAACCAGAATTTCATCTTTTTTTTTTTTTTATTGTATTTTAACAGCTTTATAAATCTTTAAATCCTCCTTAAGTCACCAATTACCTGAGATAGACAACAAACTTATCCCTCAAAGCCTGCCTAAGTTCATGCACATCTTCTTCCTAGCTTGTAAAGTCAGTCTCGATTGATTGATTGATTGATTTTTTCCTTTTCCTACCTAGGATGTCATAATTGAGAATGATTCTCATTTCATCAGTTGGATGAGGATGCTCATGTCTTGCTCTTCAGGCTTCACACTCTCCGAAAGGCCAGGTGGCTTAGCTGACTTTTGAACCCCAGTAAGAGAGGAATTTGCCCCCCACTTATAGGAATCATGGGTAAAAGCTGATGAGAGGGTTTGGGGCTTATTTTCTAGTGTCAGGGTTAAAGTGGTCATCACAGAAACTTTTGAAAGTCCAACCTAAGGTCCCCTGCGGACAGTGAGACACAGAAATTATGTGGCTTTAGTTTGCTCAATATGTTAAAACATAGCCTGTACGAGGGCCATCCCGAAAGTATCGGCCACAGAAATTATTTTCATTAGATTGACATTGGCTCAATACTTTCGGGACAGGTTTTTTTGTATAATGTCAAATTAATTAAACAATGAGGCCATTTGACTGAGTGCCTTTCTAAGTAGTCTCCCTAAGCAAACTAAAACCTGGCTAAGCCTAGTGCCTGAAGGTTAAGGATATCAAAAGGGAAGGATAAATAATCTCTAAAAGCCAACTAGGCTATTCCAAAAGGGCAAATGCTTAAGCCATAGCCTATCAAATAATTTCCTTGCTTTACTTCCACCTCTTCTCGATAAAAGTCTTTCACCTGGCTCCTGTACGTGGAATACTCCCAAACACTTTTAATTTGTCACTGTCTGATTTGAAGACATTTTTGCTCAGATACACTCAAATATTTTCATATGACTTGGTATATCTTTTAAAAATACTAGTTAATACTTTTCCTGTGCCTATGGAAATAAATAGGACAAAATTAATGAGGACAGCACTTCTGTGACTATCGATGCTCTTTGGAGATTAGATATGATCATACAGGTTTAGATGTGAAAATAATTAGCAGAAGTAGGCTAAAGCAATTGCTGTTTTTACCTTCAATACTGTGTGCTGGGTTTGTACCTTTCATTGATTTTCTATGCACTGAGCTATCTCATAGCTTTGTAGAGCAAAAGGTAACAAGTAGAAATTTATCTGTTACAGATTCAGTGATTTCTGTCCAGTGAGAGGGAAAACCCCAAAGGTCATCATTAATTGCTCTGTTCTTTGACCAGTTCTGCATCTAATCTCACATTCTTTTCCTAAAACTTCATTATTAAATAATCTATAAATAACTAACTCCTTAAATGCACTTAAAACTGGCTTTAATATATTTCCTAATTAGATAATGAAATCTTTGACTCATAAAATTATAAATTAATATCTACTACATAATAATTGAAAAGTCACCAAAATTTTGGAAAAATATGATAAAAAGTATATGATTCTGTCCTAGCTGGTGGCTGAGAACTCAAAGGTCACTGGTTCGATTCCCCAGCCAGGGCACATAACCAGGTTGCAAGCCAGGTCTCCAGCTAGGTCCATAGCTGGAGGCAGGTGAAAGGCAACCATACATTGATGTTTCTCTCCTTTAAAAAAAAAACAAGTATATGCTTCTAAATATAAAAATACATTGTAGGTCATATAGTCTGGCTTAAAAATAAATAGCTCAGTAATAGAAATATGCTAACCAAAGTATGTAAAGTTTTTCTTATTAATATTTTTTATTATAAGTTAATATAGACAGATTATTCTAGTAAAGATGAAGGGACAATTTGTTTATTACATGTGATACATGAATAAATAAAATACTATGATTTAAATGAAAACAATTGCAATAAACCACTAATCATATTCAAAAATTTCACACAAAAATTAAAGGAAAAAATTAAATTGAATGAAAATAGTGAGGATGCATTTGGGAGACAATTTTATTTTATGAGATTAAGTTAAATTCAAATGGCTAACAATAAATAACCTCTGTAAAAAATAAAGTTGGGTGAAGGAAAAATAGCCACAAAAATACATATTCAATTTTTATTTTGGGTTTTTACTTAGCTAAATGAACAGAAGTAAAACAAAAAGTATTGTGGGTTTTTTTAAAAGTATAGTTTCTTTTCAAATTGTAGGCAAAGGAGCTAATCCATGCACTACCGTCTCAACCATGCCTTGTGGAAGCCAATAGTCACTCCAGCACTTCAGAAATCTGCAGAGAACTTTTAAAACCTGCTCACCTTATTTGACCCATAACATACATTTAGACATTTATTTGAAGAATTTAATTAGAAATGCACATCAAGATTAAATATTCCTGCAGCATTCTTATAATAAAAATCAATGTCATAAAACTATTGATTAAACCAATTATGTTAATTCACTAAAACTCATAAGAATAATCTTTCAAAATATTTTATTATAGGAGAATTGATGAGTGCTGCATAAATTATAGAAATAAGTGGTTATTAGTGCCTGAAGCATATTTATTTATAAATATTTCTGTGCAGCATTTATTAGTATATTCTATATCATCCCAAATGTGAGCTTTATTAGAAGAGCAGTTTTCATAGATAAGTAGGTAGATATATGACAGTTTTCATATATATATATAGCTGTAGATTGCTACACGTAAAGGCAAAACTATAAAGTCTGAAAACTGTTTTGTAGTTTCTTAAAAAATATTTACCTACATGATGATACATACCCATAGAAAGATGTATTCACCAATGTTCATAACATTATTTGTAATAGCAAAATTCTAGAAATAACTCCATAGTCAATAGCAGGGAAATGGACAAATTGCAGCCTGTCTCTAATGGAACACTACTCAGCAATAAAAAAGAGAGGTTATTGACATAGAGACTACAGCAAAATTCATAGATTTGATAAGGCTGAATGAACATGATTGGCATGATCTTTGACTTGTTTCATTTATAGACCTTTCAGTATCCACTGGAGTCTAACCCAAAGTTATGGGTGAATTAAGAGTCACTAGGCACTTCTCAGAGATCAATAATAGATCAAATTTTCCAATAAGGTAAAACTTGCTGAAATAAGTGGTTGCAAAATTGTAAGAAAACAAATTGGGAGGGCAAATCTGTACTTGATGATGTTATATTTAAGAAACTGAAAAAGATACTTTTTCAAATTAAAAAAAATAAGAGAGCAGTATTATGGCATTTTAATACAAATGATGAAATTCATGTGTTCATATGAATTATTCTTACTTTGTCTCTTTGGAATCATCATGACTTGATGCTGTAGAAGAAGCCACACAGTTACTAAGGGGTAAAGTCTATTTTCTTTGATATGCAAACCACAAATTTCCAATTATCCAATGACAAAGATAAAAACAATTAAAATTCAAAAGAACAAGTCTATTACATGCCATTTGTTTTAATGGTAAGAAAGCATTATTCAGAATACAAAATGAGTTTTAATAACATCAATCCCAATTTGAATCTATGTATTTTTGGTATGATGTGATTTCAAGGTAGATAAAGATTTTTTTTTATGTCTTCAATTTCTTCTTTCTCCCAGAATTATTGATTTATGTTACTAAATATAAATTCAAAGTGAAATATCCATCTTACTTTCCTTGCATTTATAGCAAGGACATTAAATGTTAGGATTATGACAATCATTTGAAAAAATTTCTTACTTGAAGAAGAATGATAAAAAGCATTTAAAAGAAAAATTTTATGCATTTCTTCAATTATGTTAAAAGCACTGGAAATACAATATAAAATCAATATTTCCAAGAAAATAATATAAGAACTTCACCTAAAAGACAAGTATCAAAATATTACAAGATAATACTAATCAGATAATTATTTCAGAATGAAGTATATGAATGTTAGAAAAAATAATTGATATTTAAAAGCTGTGCCCAGTTTATGATTTAGAAAATAGAATTTTATACTTCAATGTACTTAAATTTAAAAATTGAATTAAACTAAGGTTTACAAGCCAACGCCTACAGGGATATCATTGTGTAGTAGAAATTACTGTTTAAAGCTAAAAGGCATCTCACCCCATGTTTTTAATATAGTGTTAATGTGGTTACAGTGTTTGGTTCATGAATATATTTGACTTCTGGCCAAATAAAAGCAAAAGGCATAATCAGAAAGTTGCCAGAGGGCTTAATAATAATTGTTCTCAACTTTCAAGTCAGATATATAGAAATCAATCTCCATTTCTCTTCCTCTCCATTTCTCTTTTCTTCCCTCTCCCTTTAAAATGAAATGAGCCCTGGCTGGTGGCACAGTGAATGGGTGCCGGCCTTTGAATCCAAAGGTCACTGATTTGATTCCCTAGCCAGGGCGCATAACCAGGTTGCAGGCCAGATCTCCAGCCAGGGCCCCAGCTGGAGGCAAGTGAAACGCAACCATACATTGATCTCTCTCTCTCTCTCTCTCTCTCTCTCTCTCTTCTGCTCTCTCTGAAAATAATAAATAAAATCTTTAAAATTTTTTCTTATAAAAGGAAATTAGCCCAATTTTTAACAAAGATTTTATTTATTATTTTCAGAGAGGAGGGCAGGGAGGGAGGAAGAAAGGGAGAGAAGCATCAGTGTAAGGTTGCCTTTCACCTGCCTCCAGCTAAGGACCTGGCTGGAGACCTGGCTTGCAATCTGGTCATGTGCCCTGACTGGGGAATGGAACCAGCGACTTTTGTGTTCTCAGGCTGGCACCTCTCCACTGAGCCATGCCAGACAGGGCTAGCCCCATTTTTTATTGGCATCCATCCTATAACCAAAAGGTTAAAGAACTGCAGCACTGAGTCAAAATTGTGGAAAGCACTTTGAGACTCAGAAATACCTGTGCACTTTGATTGTATCATTAAACTGTTGGATCAACATGAATAGCACTTCACTTCTGTATTTTATGATAAGTGAGAACCTATTTCTTCAGTGTTTGGACCACTTTGATTTCACTATTACTTTGTTAGAGAGAAACATTTCCTGACTGAAAAGAACTTAAGACTAAAAATAAATGGTATTGTAATGAATATACAATGGAATGAACTTGTCAAAACAAAAATTGTACCATAAAAAGTTAAACAGGCAAGGGAGACGTTATTCAAGGCTATTGTGATGGGGAATTAAGGCCAGAATTCAGTCTGAGTTCAATTCTGTTGAAATAAAGGACCAGAGAATTTTAAGAGCTGAGATGGGAGAGTTATCGACTCTCTCTCTGTGTTAAGTGACTTTACTCAAAGGGAAAGACAACTTTTTTGTACCTCATGGCAGGAGGTAGTTATAAAACATGGGAAAAGACTGCTTCCAAAATTCGGTTTTTATGCAACCACAGGCACTGGGAGATAGGGGTACTATCTTCTCTGATGATTTCATTTTAAAGTGATGGCTTCCAGTCCTGGCGAATGGCTTTGCTGGGTTGAAATTGGCAAGAAACTTACTAAAATAGTTACATGTCAAACAGACAGACTGAAAGAAAACTACACACCAAATGTTAATATTTCTATTCCAATGTAATAATATATCATCTAGATATTGACATCTTAATCTCCACATTCATCATGTTTATTTAAAAAAGTAATTTAATAAGGCATTTTGAATTTCTTTACATTCTTGTAACAATCCCATAATCTCTTTGAGTTTTTATTTCACTTAATTTTTTCTTATTTTGAGTAGGACCTCTTGTTTACTTTTCATCACTAGGCAAG
This sequence comes from Noctilio leporinus, assembly GCA_004026585.1. Taxonomy (NCBI): domain Eukaryota; kingdom Metazoa; phylum Chordata; class Mammalia; order Chiroptera; family Noctilionidae; genus Noctilio; species Noctilio leporinus. Next base: position 65,612 of record PVIW01000536.1, read on the forward strand.
CCTTTGGTTCCTCTTTCAAACCTCTAGCACTGTACTAGAGTGTAATATGAAATATAAAATTCACATGATGTTGCTTTTCTTCTCTTACAGAAGACTTTTATGTTAGCTCTTTTAGCGATAATAAACCCAACGCGATTTGAAATTAAAAGCAATACATCCTCCAAATGGATTCTCAATACTGAAATTGAAGTTAATGCTAATTTAATAATCTTTTTTAAAAAGATTTTAGCATTTCAAATTGTCTTACATAGTGGAACATTATAGTATATTAGGAATTCTTTATAATAGTAACATCTTAAATTATTTATCTATGTGAACTCAGATGTATAAGGAAATCATATTTAATTAAGCTATAACTATAAATTCATCCATATTATTTCCTTCTCACTACTGTTGTACTCAGACAATTTTTAAGGCTAATCGTCTGCTCAAAAATTGATCTCCTCCTGGTTCTTCTGAGACCCCACTTTGTGGTTTATCTCTTCTTTTCCAAGTTTTCCAAATTTTCCTTTCTTTTGTTCCCCATCTATACTAAAAAATATATATATATTTTGGGCCCTGGCTGGTGGCCCAGTGGATATGCACCAGCCTTCGAACCCAAAGGTTGCTGGTTCTTTTCCCAGGCAGGGCACATAACCAGGTTGCAAGCCAAGTCTCCAGCCAGCGCCCCCGCTGGAGACAGGTAAAAATCAACCATACATTGATGTTTCTTTTCTTTTCTTCCTCTCTCCCTTTCTGTTTCTCTAAAATTAATGAATTAAAAAATCTTTTAAAAATTTATTTTAAGTTTTTATTCAGTTTTTAAGACAAATTTTTATTCCTTTACAGATAATCACAGATTACCAGTATTTTGTTCATAAAAGTAATACTTCTCTATTTTTATGTATAATTACTGCCTCCTTCAGTGTTTATATTACCTTGCTGGAATTTTTTATTCTGATCCTTCTTATCATTGTGAAATACCTGAATTCCTCTGGTTCAGACCCACTCTCTTCAATTTTTACAATAACAGTTCCCTGAAATAATGTCTTCTAATTCCATGATTTCAGTCCTTAGTTTCATACCACTGACTCTTCTGATAGATCTCAAAACAGCTAACATTAATATCCCAAACTGATAATTTTATTATTTCTCCAAACCCTTTTTTCCAGTTCACAATGTATATGAAATTACACCCCCAAAAATGAAAACCGTAGGTGACCCATTATTCCTCCTATACTCCCAGTTAAACATCTAATGTTGATGTTTCTACCTTCTAGGTTTATTCTGCCTCAAACATATTTACATCCTCCAGATTACTCATCATCTGTATACTTGGTAATAATTTATTTCCTTAACTCCAGCCTTCTCACTATGGATGAAGCTATATGGCCATATTATTCACAATGTCACAGTTCAGGTTCTCTGGGACATAGTTTCTGGAACTCAAGCATTTTTAGTCTCTTTTCCTAGGAAAATCTACACAAGAATGATGTTTGAGATATCCTATAGTCTTTGTCACAGCAACTGATATTGGAATAGTAACTAATATTTATCATTTCCCTCTCCTAACTCATTCTAAATAGATTCCATCATCCTCAGTGTCACTGTTACTGATCCTACTGGCTTACCTGATGGCCTTAGGGAATTGAATCTCTAGTAACCAAAAACTTACCAAGCCAGTGCTTCCTTACTTGGCAATTTACAGTCAAAGTGGGGCAAGAGTATATCAAGAAACTCCATCATATGCCACATGATACCAAATTTCCCTTCCCCATATTTATTAAGTAGGATCTACCTCTCTTAGATAGGACTGTTACTCCTTTCCTTGCTCACTGGTCTCTTCCTTCTCTTCCCTGGTAGAGGTAATAGCTCTATGAAAATCAGAACTTCCATAAGCACAAAGCACAGAATTGTGGAGGATGAACTCCAGCTTCCCAAAGTGGATCACCAGGAGTAACAGCCTTATATATTTAATTACTTACACCCTTATATATCGACTTCTGTCTATATATAAGGGCGTGAATATATTCTATCTGTTGGGGCAAAGAACCTGAAGAGCTTTGATATAATGGTCTTTCTGAATCCTGAAGGTATGGTGTCCCAGTGATGCAAATATAATTGTGTCATTATCAGGTCAGTGTTTTCTGGTTATTGTTATATATAGGTAATAAGGTCACCAAATTCTATCATCACATGCCCATTGCATCACCTACTTTGGTAAAAAACTACATTGCTTGTTCTAAGACAAGTATCCTGTTTGGGTGAATCAAATGTTCTATGACCTCATGTGATGTTGCTATATGAGGCTCTGAAGGAAAGGCAAAGTGAAAAGTCATCAAGAGGAATCACCATTATTTCATTAATAAACTTGCTACCAATTGGATAAATTTGCATATCTCTTCAAGGTATGGTGTGGTATTTGAAAGGTGGGCTTACTCACTCATGTATCCACTCTGACAGAGGCCTGCTGACATCGAGAGGTTGAATCATTCTGTGTGGTTGTTAACAGTGAAATCTCTCTATTGGTTTGTTAACCTGAGATTAAAAAATGTTCACACTCATGCATAATCCTCAAATTTTAACTCTGTTTCTTCTCTACGCCACCATCTCTCTCATTTTCCAATGTATTTCTTTCAACCACTTGAACAACCATACACTGATTCTCTTTATATTACTAAAGAAAGTTTTCTTTTTACGCACACACAAAAAGGTGAATAACAATAGCACTGCCCATTGGGATCTGTACTCTCATCTCTCTTCCATCTTTTAGAGCCAAAGCTGAGTGGAAATATAGCGTAGTCTTTGTACTCAGATACAGAGCCTACAAGAAGTGATTGTTCTTTAGAATCTGGGGTTACAAAATGTCCCAATGCATCTACCAAGATGTTCCCAATCTTGAGGTCCCATGCTTTCCAAATGAGAAATCTTTGCAGAATTCTACTTTTTGTGACTGAAAATCCTTTATCATTTATTTTTACACATGTCCACTTGTAATAAATTTTATGATTTTATCTGAACATGACTTACAGAGGCTTATTTGTCATAGAATACTTTAACTTGATCTAGGCTTCTAGGTTGGCAGTTATTAACTTTTAGAATTTCATTAACATTTTCTTCCAGCTTATATTGTTTCCTTATGAAATTTATTATCAGTCATTTTGGTTCCACTGAAGGTATCATGTAATTTTTTTTTACATTTTCTCTAGTTGATTTTAAGATTTTTTTAATCTTTCATACGTTTTTATATGATAAACCTAAGTATCGTTTTATTTGAATTTACCCTATTTGAGATTTTTACTCAATTTTCACATTTAGGTCTTAGTTTTTAAAAATTCTTAGTCATTAACATTTTAGCTATATCTTCCGAACTATTACCTCTTTCCCATTTTTCTGAAATTCAAATTACACATGTTAGGCCTTTCACCACATCCTATGTTATCTTATTTTATTAATAGATAGAACTTAGCTGGCTCTGTCAGGCTGTTAGTAAACAACATGAATTTAATACGGTATTAAGGTAGTTCAAAGCTGGCTTATTTTTGCTTAACTTTTATTCCTAAGGTTCTTAATGACTTTGTGTGCCTCCATTGAAAGCAATGGCCTCCATTTTTTCCCTGTGTCCAATGCATCTGCCAAATGTTTTGGGTAGCCTCTCTCAGAGGCTGAATATTTGAATCTGTACATCCCTAAAGAATGAAAAGGCTTAACTTTCTGGATCTTTTGGTTTCTATTCTCTCCTCCTTCATGGCCTGTGTTTCCTCAGTGCCTTGGCTCCTTCCAAGAAAGGTATGAATGGACTTTAGAAAATATCTGGTTGAAATGTTCTAATGGGACTGTTGGTCAAAAACAACCTAATCTGACATTATAGAAGGCAAATCATCTGCAATTTAGCCTTTGCGAAATGGGGTGTGCCAGGTAGGATTCTGATATTGAGTCCTGGCTCGCATCAGGAGCCAGTATAACATTGAGTTTAAGAGAACAACTGCTGAAGCCAGACTGATGAGGATTAAATCTTGAATTTCTAACTGGAGTGACCTCAGGCATATTTCTTAATGTATCTCTACTACATAACTTCATATATAAAATGGTAATGATATCAGCTAGTGCTTCTATTGTTGTGAAGATTAGTATGTCTAAGTGATTATAGCAGTAAATGTTAGCTTATTATTGTTCCATGTTATCATTGACAAAATGAGAATAATATGGTCTATTTATAGGATTGCCTTAAAAATTGGTAGCTTTAATATAAAAATGTATTTTAAATACTTAGCACACAGAGAATAGTATTACATATTAATATGTAAGGAGTAAATGAATGCATAGTAAATAGTAAATGGAAGAACTAAGAACTGTTTTTTCTTCTTGTAACATCCTTCAACTTCCTTTTGTGTTAGTAGATTGCCTTGTCAAACTCAGAATCAAAGGATTGATTGATTCACAAGTTTTGTTTTTAAGATGATTAGATAACACCAAAATCAAATTAAACACAGTAAGAAATTGAATGGTCTTTGCACACTAGAAGCCACTTTTCCATTACCACATGACTGATCATGCATTATCTACGGAAAAGTTGTGTTTGCTATTCTAGTCTAAGGTCAGTGACAGACATATTTTTTAAAAGAGTATTTGAAAGAAATTTTAATTTTTATACATTTACTTTCACTCAACAATTGTTAAGTGTTCTTTTTAAGTAAAAAGATTAAAAAAACAAGTTTTCAGTAATAATGATTAGAGACCACTAGATAAAAATTTGGTTATGCATTTTTCCGCCTGAGTTCATGACTATAGCTATAGAATACTAAATAATAAGTTGTTATAAATGAGGAAAAAGCCTTATATTTGACTCCATGTTTTCCAAAGCATTTTGTTGGTCCTTGAGGAAACACTCATCAAATGTATAGGCAATCAGTTGCTGAGAAGGTGATAAGAAATTCTGTTATATTTCACTGTAACAGAAATAAAGAATGCCTACAATTTTGTGAGATTTTCCTCCAGGAGTTTGACCAGGTTCCCACAAAAATCCCAGAGAAGGATCCCTTCATGTTTACAGAAGGAAAAGAGGGAATGGGATAATTTTGAAATATGTCAAGAACACTCTGTGCTTAACAAGGCCTGCCCTCTGGGGAAATTATAGTTAACCAGAGCCTAACAGACCTGGAAAAAGGGAAATACCCAACTGCACCTCACTTTAGCCATCCAATTCCACCTAAGGCGGGGGGGTGGGGTGGGGTGGGGAACAACCCCGAGAAATCACTGTGGGGTGCACAGTCCACAAGCAGAGGCTCAGGGAAAGACACAGGAAGAGTGAGGGTCTCCCCATATATTTCACCATACCCCTCAAAAGTCTATTTACAGCAGTTCTTTTTACCCCATGCACCATGCACCATGTCCAGCAAGGCAGAGAAATTTACAAGTTATTTCAAATGAAAACATAATAATAATTTGAAGAGATAGAGCAAGCCTGAGAATCACACATGGTAGAGATGGTGGAATTATCAGACCGAGAGTTTAAAACTATGATTAAGCCCTGGCTGGTGGCTCAGTGGATCGGTGCCAGCCTGCGAATCCAAAGGTCTCTGGTTTGATTCCAAGCCTGGGCACATAATCAGGATGTAAGCCAGGTCTTCAGCCAGGTCTGTAGCTGGAGGCAGGTGATAGGCAACCATACATTGATCTTTCTCTCCCTTTCTTCCTCCCTCCCTGCCCTTCTGTCTAAAAATAATGAATAAAATCTTCAAAAATCAAATAAAGTTATGAATAATATTCTAGGGGTTCTAATGGAGAAAATAGAACATAAGAACAGATGGCTAATGTAAGCAGAGAGGTAGATATGTAAGGAAAAATCTGAAAAGAAATGCCAGAGATAAAAATACTGTAAAAGAAATGAAGAATGTCTTAATGGGCTCATTAGTAGACTGAACACAGCTGAGGAAATAATCAGTTTGGGGATGTCTCAATAAAACCCTCTGAAACTGAAAAGCAAAGAGAACACTGAATTCCAAAAACAAACAAACAAATGAAAACCAGAACAGAATATCCAAGAACTATGGGACAACTAAATCAAATGTAACATCTATATAATGGGAATACCAGAAGGAGAAAGAGAATGAGAGAAACTATTTGAAATAAGAACTGATAATTTCACCAAATTAATGTCAAACACATTATGATATTTATTTCAATCATTACCTTTTGTGATTTATCCATGTTGATACATGTAGTTCTATATAACTTACTTTCACTGATACATATTTCATTTTCTAGCTATACCATAAGTCAATGAATTTCTTTTCCTGTTGATGGTGTTTGTTTCCAAGTATTTCCTGCCATGATGCTACAATAAATATTCTTTCTGAATATTATTGTGCATATGTGTGAGAATTTTTCTATGTCAGTGCTGACTAATAGAATTTTCTGTGATAATGAAATGCCTAAATCAGTTTTGTCCAAAACAGTAGCCATTAGCTATGTGTGCTCCTGAGCATTTAGTGTGACAGAGTAACTGAATTTGCACTTTTATTAATTTAAATAAATGTACATTTAAATACCTGCATATGGTAGTGACTAAGATATTTGGAGGTGTACTAAGAAGTACTATCCTATAAAATTGCTATTAAAAGCAGTACCATTGCCTCATAGGTATATTCATTTTCTACTTTATTATTTCACATTGACTCAAATGTATTAAATTAAAACTTCAGCACATATAACAAGGTTTTATTTTTCAAATATTTTTTAAAAATATTTTATTTTATTATTTCCAGAGAGGAAGGGAAGAGGCAGAGAGGGAGAGAAACATCAATGTATGATTGCCTTTCACCTGCTTCCAGCTACGGACTTGGCTGAAGACTTGGCTTGCAACCTGGTTATGTGCCCTGGCTGGGAATAGAACCAGTGACCTTTGGATTCGCAGGGCAGCTCCTTCAGTTCCTTATCCACTGTGCTACCAGCCAGGGCTATTTTTCAAATCTTTACCTACTTTTTTTGTCAGTCAAAATAATAAGTTCACAGTTGTTTGACTTGTTTTTTTTTATTTTTTATTAATGAGAGAAGAGATATTGCCTTTCTTATTTCTTCCTGATTTCTTTACTGGTTTATTTTTTGTCATTGAGTTATGAGAGTTCTTTACATATTCTTGAAATCATTCCTTCTTTGGTATATTGTTAAGGATTTCACGTTTCTTTTCTTCTTCCTTGACTTTTGACTAAATGTCTATGTACGGCTTGGAAAACTAAAAACAAATTATGTAATCTAATATATCAGATTTTTGTATGGTTTCATCTTCAGAACCTTTTTAAAAAATGTTTATCTCAAGATCTTCAGAGCCTATTACCATATATTATTCTATAATTATGTATAATAAATAATAAAGAATGGCAGTCTAATTTTACTTTTATCTAGATGAAAACCTTTGTCTAAACACCATTTAATTCATTACATTCCCCTCATTTGACAAAGCCACCATTCTCATATATTGTTATCAAATATTAATTAATTTGCTTTTGGTCTTTTTGTCTATAGTTCTCTCTTTGCTCAAATGCTGCATATGACCTGCACTATTTTTACAATTCTTGACAATTGGCAAGAAAAGCCCTCCATTTTATTCTTCTTAAAAATTGCTTTGACAAATACCAGAACACACTTGAAATATTATGTTTATATTTTTTCTTGATTTAGCATGTTCTAGAATATGAATATAATATTAAAATAAATATCGTGTCCACCTAAGAGTAAAGTTCTTGTTGTTAACTTTCATGAGAATTATTTTCCTTTCCTAAAATGATTAGTCAACTCCTTCAAAATTGTTCTTGTCTTTGCAATATCACCCCCCGCCCAATAAAGTTGTAACCCTTTATAACTCAATTCGTCAATGCTATGACCCTTGGGTTTGAGAGGCATCCCAAGTTACACAGTCACGAGACTTTTCATTTCATTTCTATTTGAACTTATCTAATGCCTATTATTTTCCATGCATAAGCAAAGCCTTTTCCATGTGAACACAACCTTCCATTCTCTTTTCCTTCCTCCTTTCCTTTCTTCCCTCTCTTTCTCTCAACATTTAACACCTGAAAGTTATTACTGTCTTCTTAGATCAGCCACACATTTAAGAGAGTGTTTTAAAACATATTTCTATCAACATGTACATGTATTGATATTTTTATTGTAGGATTTTCCTCACATCTAGTTTACCATGTTGTTAAAAACAAAGGAAATCAAGAGACAGTTTTAGGTATTTGGTTTCTTGGAGAAACAACAACAATTTTTAAAAAATGAGCAAAACACCTACACTTTGCCCAATCTGTTAAAAGTATGTATTTGACACGTATCTAATTACTCAAAGGTCAACAAAAATCTATTTAATTTCATAACCAGACGTAAAGGTGAAAAGCTAGTGTTGATTTTTTTTCTAATGTTTGAAGAATTTCAACCCAGAGCCCTTTTTAGCAACATCCTTACAACTCAACTTTTAAATTTTCCCCTTCTGAGCATTTGTCATGAAATGCAATAATGTTTGTATAAAACCACCTTAATTTAAAAAGACAGTATTTATTTTTGAAATATATGTGATTAAATATCACTATCCAAATCTCTAAATCAGTTATAGCAAGTGCAATACTAGTTGGATGGCTGAAGCTAATGTTCAGTAACAAAAAAATTTCTTCATGTTGTAGTAATTTTTTAAAATTACAGTCATTACTGACCATCAAGCTAAAACTGACAATTGTAATAAAGAGCTAATATAAGAGATGTATTGAGAATGCCACTCTATACTCTATCTGTACACATGATTCAATTAAAAAAATTAAATTGCAACCTTTCTCTAGCCTTTCCTAAAGCAGAAAACCTATACATAAACCCTTGCATTGTCCCTAAACCAACATATTTTATGTTGGTTTGAAGTTAACTAAATATGTTCACTTCAATAATCTCATTTGATTTGATTCTCTCATTATGGCATTATTATCATTTGAAGAAATATGATCAAATACTCAGAGCCTCTTATTTCTATATTGAGGATGAGTGAAAAAGGTCTTGGAGTCACTGGCTGCCTTATACTGAAAAACAATGGACTGCTCAAGAGTGCTGTGTTTTCAGGCACATTGGCATGGGTCTGTCTACTAAGGAGACCAGAAGAGAGTGACTATAATAACAGAAATACATGTTCTTTTATCATAACTCTACAACTAATCAATATAGTACATGTACTATTACGCTATCAATTTAGATTTAGTAAGCAAATCCTGGATAAGAAGTCACGTTGACAGATAGAATATTTTCTGTTATGATCAGGGTTAAATGTGATAACTAATATAACTGCATTTTTGAAGTACTGTTGCTTTTGTTATGAATTTTATTAAACTTTTTTTCCACTAAGAATGATGGATACTGAGGTTATTTTAGATAGAAGGAGCAATACTTTTCAGTTTTGCTTCTTACTTGTTTCTTTCTTCCATCCTTGCTGCCTCTCATTTAGCTTTACTTCAAAACTAACATTCTACATGCAACAATAAGAAAAAGGATTAAAATGGAAACATAATGACATTCAAATGGTAGTGTTAAATTATGTGAAAAATTCAGACATTTGAAAAAAATTATAAAGGAAAGTGTGATATGTGTTTTTATCTTTATCTAAAATCATTAAAAGTGTCTACAAAGAGAAAGAAGTACCAATAACAATATGGTAATTAAAGAGGAAAAGTTTGTATTTTAAACAGTACTGACAAACTCTTTGTTTCCTAGTCTTTTTCTTATTCATGTATGTTTTTCTATTCTGCTTCCAATAAAGAAAATGATTTTCCTTACCAAAGCCATATCCTATTAAAGGGACCTGAGCAGAAATGTGAATAAAGTGAACCCAATGATATCACAGTCCCTATGTCTCATACATAATTGTGTGCTAACCTGTAGATTATAGTCATTCAAAATTAAACTTATATATTAAATGTTAGTCCTAAGTGATAAATCAACTATAGAAAACAACAAATTCTTTATTTTGCAATGCGTGATAAGAACACGAGGTCTGGCTAGAAAAAGTTCTACCATTGTTAATAGTAATGAGAACATTTTGCATGACATTGATGTAACCTGGCAGCCAACGAGAGTGGACTAGAATGTGCATGTGTGAACAATGAGGACTTCACTGTACTGAACTAGTCAGTGGGGGCTGTTGATGCCATTGAGTGAGCATGTGTACTGTGTGGTTGTCACATTCAAAATAACTGAGCAAGTAGAGCAACCAATCTACATCAAACTTTGCATTAAGCTTTAATATTCCTCTGTGGAAACTATGGGGATGATTCAGAAGGCTTTTGGAAATGATACAATGAGTGCAGTGCAAAAAAAAAAAATAGTGTTGCACAAATACTTCAAAGATGGTTAAAAATCTGTTGAAAGTGATCCATGTTCTGGGAGGCCTGCAGCCAGCAGAACACCGGAGAATGCTGAACGTGCACAGGCTGCAATCAGCTGAGGTCAGTGACTGACAGTGCAAGAACTAAAGAAACTAACCTGGGGATTCCAAAAAAAAAACTGTGTCTGAGATTTTGCAACAAGATCTTGGCATGAGATGTGTTGTGGCAAAATTCATTCTGTGACTTCTGCTACTAAAGCAGAACGAACATCATGCTGCAGTTGCTACTGGCTTGATTCAAACCACTACCAATAAACCAGATTTCCTTAAGGTCAACTTTGAAAGGGACTGAGGTATCATGGCCCTACGTACAATGTTTCTAATGTGTCTTGTATCTTCTTCAGTACATGTCTCAATACATGTCTCTTTCATAGCACATGGCTGATACTTTCTGGGCAGGCGTTAGCTGATTTTTAAAGGATTTCACAGGTTCTGTGGATATCTCTTTGAGGCATCTCACAAGCGCTCAGAAGTAAACTAGGTTAGCCACCCCACAAAGGCTCCAGTGGTTTCCCTTGACTATTTTTGTTTCACTCTGATGAGAATGAGGACATTGGTCCTCACATATGGGCGCCGCAGCACTCTTACCAGGTACGGTGCCTCCAGTTAGGGGCTCCGCCCCCAACATCAACCAGATACGTGGCAACCAATAAGATTGCCAGGTATTTCAATATCACAAGAAAAACCATGAAAGTGCAGGAGGAGGGAAGACCTTTACTCTGATATGTATTGTTCCCACACTCTGGGAAAGAAAACATTTGAAACTGTGACTTAATTCCAAGGTCTGGAAGGGGAGAAGGAGGGGGGGGGACCCAGAAGCTGGCTATGAGCATGAAACCCTAAAATCGAGGCACTCAGACTAGCCAGGTGACTGCTTGCACTCAAGTGTATGTGCAAATTTACGATTGCGTTTCCACTCTATGTGTTTTCTCTCCCCCAGATTCTCTTTAGGGCAAAACAAGAACTGACAAGGGGGACCCCCCCTAACATGGGTCTCCCCTGCAACAGTTTTAAGTCCTTCAACTCCACTGACCTTCCAAAAAAGAAAAAAAAAACAAATCTCAACATTTTTAGTACAATTAAATATGAATTTATAATTTTCACATAACAAAAAGTTATACTGATATTTTAAAAGCAGGACTATTTTAGGCATCTTATATCATTAAATTAATATATATTTCTAAAGCATACCTTGATGAATTAAAATATTTTAAACGTGTTTTTTTTTTCAATTTTCTAACGTATTACTAGAATTCTGATATTTCTTATCTGAATACTTTACTGTTCAAATTTTCTATATTATAAGGAGATTATCAAATTATACACTTGGAATAAAATTTGGGTTTGTGAATTTTACTAGTGTCATGGCATAACATTAAAAGAATAATCTATTTTATTTCAGCTGTATTTTTAAGATGAAAAAAATGGCAATTTATAAATAACCTCCCATTGCCCAAACAGTAGAAGAGGGTAAAACGCTGGATCAAAATTACTTATCCTTGCAACTAGCTACCCTGACCAAATGAAAAGACATGGTCACATATTTAAAATATACTTCAAATCATTTACAACTCTGCTGCTGGAAATCCACAAAGTTCTGTGGAAGTCTACTAAATTCCAGGAGCACTTCTATTTGCATTAAAAATGAAAAATTCTATGTGTGTTGAAATATTTTAAAGTGAGTCCTGCACAGGGGGAGGGGTTTGGTGAATCAGAGAAGATGGCTAGGTCAGTGTAAAAACCGGTTCTCTTAAGAGTGACACAAAAGCTGGAACATTCTTTTTTTCTTAGGATCATTTACTACAAAAGCCTGCCTGAGCTCAAACTGACATCCATTGGCAGTGAATTTCTGCATCCTGACTTGATGGGGAAAAAAAAATATAGCTTTCTTTGGATCTCTTCCGGCGTTTCTGAAAACTCCAGTGTTCGCCTGAGGAATGAAGTTACCAAACATTACTAAAGTCCCTGAAGAAAGAAGCCATTCCTGGGGGAAAGTCTGTATCATTTAATTGGAGCAGATTTGACAAGACTCGTTTCCTGTCATTACAGGCTAGTACGGTCCTGGTGTTGAGAGAGCCCTTTGAAAATCATATTCATGCTCTAGGCGACCCCACTGCTCCTCCAGATGGATAAGATGGAAAAGGCTGACTAAGTTTGGAATGATCTTTGAAGGACTGGGCTGACAGCTTCAGGTTGAGGCCAGGAACAGAAAGCAAAGGTTAAGGAAAATTAGCCAGGGAAACCCCAGAGCAGTTCTCTGTTATACTGTTTTTGTTTTTGTTTTAATTTTTGAAATCTGGGCTTCTTAAAAGTTTGCCTAACTCTAGCTGGCAGAATCTGAAATAAATGTATTATGAATAGAGCATTTAGAAAGCAACAATAATGAATATATGTGAAAATGAACCATTATATCACATTCTGGGCAAATCAAGAAAACAGCTAATGACAGCTGCTACGTAATTATTGTCTCCCCATTATCACTAATCTTTGCTACAATGCTGTTAGGCAAATGTTCTGTACTCTGAATTCTAAGACAAACCCATTTTTAGGGCACTTCGTAATGGCTTTTCAGAGAATTTGAGGATTCTGGGATTTTTATCTAAGAGATGAGTATTAATTTTCCATCCTCCTTAAGTTCTGCAATTTAGAAAAAGGTACACACAATTGGCGAAGAATCCTAGTCCCAAAGAGGGAGTCAATTTAGGGTTTGAATCCTTAATTTAATAGAGGTTAAAACATCACTTTAGAAAAGGAGTGCCTCTATCCTTGTTCTAACTCCTGCCTTTATCCCAGCTCTCTTCCAAGTCAGGGAAGACTGCTTTTCACAACCCCATGGGTTTTAATTAATTTTTCCTGTGCTGAATTTTTTTTTTTTTTTTTTTTCTAGTAGGGTAACATCTAAGTTTGTCTGTGTTATTGGAAGCTCTGCTCTTCTCACCGAGGCAGCAAAGAATGGCAGACCAACGAGAGTAAAGTGGATGCAAGTTTTATTACATGTTCTCAAAGGAGAGAATGGGCCCATCAAGAGAGGCAGGATAAGGTTTAGCGTAGAGAAGCAACAGGTGAGCCCAGGCTGGGGTGTCTTAGCTCACCTGGAAGTAAGAGAAAGAGGCTTAGGGACCAGCTGCCAGATGCCCACCACTTTAGTTGAGGAAAGACAGGCCCGTGAAGAAAGGAGTGTGTGTGGGGAGGAAAGGGAATGCTTCCCAGAGAGGAGATCTGGGGAGGGTTTTAGGAGAATAGTCACCAGTTCCCCAGGGGTGCCCTTTCAGGGTCTGGTCTCTTCTGATCTGCCAGTTGCAGGTAGGAGGTCTTGAGTCATTGTAACAGTGGGAAAAGGCCATTCCCTGCAATTTGGGGGTGGGTGGGATGGGACTCAGGGAAGTAAGGCGTTTTTCCTGAGACAGGTACTTTGCAGATCTGTGGCTGGTAGCTAGGATCTTAGTTATGCAAAAACTAGGGCCAAATCTCAGAACCAAGGAGTTAGGACAGGCTTTTGATCAAAGAATGGTGAGGAAAGAACTTTACAGGGCCTGTGCAAGACTTTGCAGGTGGCTGCATTGGGTCACCTTACCCACTGCCTCCCAGGTCCACCATCAGGGTTTAAAAATAAGATGGTAACCATCTGAGAGAAAGAGAGGGAAAGAGCATACAGTTTGAAAAAGAGAGCCATCCATGATGGGGGACAAGGAGACAGGTAAAGCCTAGCAGACTGCGTGGAGGAGAGGGGCCCTGGCCTGAGCTAGAACAAAATGGACGTGCTGCTCCTTTAGCCAGTGGCTGTGACTCCGAAGCCACCAGGGACTTTACCTGGCAGAGCTGGACTCTACTTGGACTTTTGAAACTTGGGTCATGTGGAAAGGGCTCTTTCAGTACCTCAACTTCACCATGATCCAGCACAACACAATACATACTTTTCTGGACTGTTAGACGGAGACTGATGACATTGTACCTCAGATCCTGAAAGGGAGGAGCTGACAGATGACGAATGGAAAACTACTGGGCATGTTTTTGGCTTAGAGCCTTTTGGGAAGCAAGGGACGTGCTGGGTCTTGGGGGAGAACAGGGCTCTAAGCTGAAGCGCTCATAGCTCCCACCCTTCCTGGGTTGGAATGTTGTGAATAAAGACCTGCTTTCCTCAACACTAACTGTTGGGTCTTACACCACAGCACCATGCAAGTGAACCCCACTTTGCATAGTGACAATCACAGTTGGTTTTGGCATTGTCCACCTGGTTTTGCTGCTTTTCTTGGGCCTGGAGCTGAAACACAGCTGAGGCCTAGATGGCATCCCTGGGAAGCTGACCTTGTGTATTTGGCAATAAATTGCTCAGCTATTGTGTTCAGCTATCTGACTCAGTTTCCCTATTCCATTTGCCAAGGAATTTTCCTAGCTTCTTCCTACCCTGTTTCATCTAAACATATGTAAAAGATTAAAGCTCCTCAGCATGTTACCATTGCATTCACTACTTATTAAATCATTTAAAATGATTTGTTAATTCAATACATAATCTGTATGAAATAGACAAGGATACCAAAATCTCAATACTAGCAGCAAAAAAATTTTTAATTTTATTTTGAAGGATCTAAAACTGTTGGAAAAAATATAAAGAATGTATAGAACACTTAACTTAAAATAAGCAATATATGTCCCAGTTGCATGTGACAACTATCACTGAAGAAACAGGCTTATTTTATTCAGAAAACCAAGTATTTAGATTGAAAGATAACTGACATTTGAGTAAGAAAAATGAATTTAAGTCAGGGGAAATATAGTTCAAGTGTTAAATAGGAACAGAATAATCATGGCCCTTTTAATAATATACATGATAAACTGCTGAGAACAAAGAAGCATAATGTAGATGGAATTTCACAAATTTGACCTTCCTCAAGTTTCAATCTGCTTTTTACCCTTTCAGCACAGCAGATTTTTACCATTAGAGACTTTATTCACCTACAAGCCTATAGAATAGCTCATTTAAAAAATGTGTGCTTTCAAAGACTACACTTTCATTAAATAACATTTAAGTTAGGGAAATTAAACAATAGTAGTTTGATGACTTGTTTTCCCCAAAGAGACTTTTATGAGGAAACTCATTCACATTTATTTTCATTTGTTTTCCTAAAGTATACACTTAACTTGCCACAGGGAAATTTTAAGCAGTACTTTAGAAGCATCTCATTATTGACACTCTACTTTGGACCAGTTGGTAAGTTTTCTCTTTAAATATATAGTTTCACATAATTAATTGAAAGAAGCTTTATATTCTTAACCCATATGTAGTAACAAATAAGACAACTGTTCAACTGATTCTATGGAATGTTAATATTTTTATCACATTCACTTCCAGGGGTATGCAGAAAAAAGTTTAATAGCCAACACTCAAAGAAATCAAGAAAATTTTTAAAGTATCAAAGCCCTATAATTTTTCTTTCTTCATTATTATGTTGATGGGTATTTGTTTTAATATTTTAAATAAGCCATGGTATATTTTCATTGACATGCATTGACTGTTTTTTGGTTTTTTTTTAAGTCACATAGAGATTTCCCACATACTCCCTGACATTTACTAATTTCTGTGGTGTAAACACTCCCACAGTGGCCACTTGCAAGCTTCAACTTGATATCACCAGATGGCATCTACTTGATGTCATCATGATGAACATACTTGTTCATGCTGATCTGATGTGGGCTAGCTTCTGCACAGGCTAGGTCTGTACTCATAGACTTCTGAGGCCATCAAATCAATTCCATACTGCTTCTGCTATCGGAATTTGTTAGGGTCATTTATTCTTTTATGTTTTCAATAATAAGCTTTAAAGAGACAATAAGAGATACAGATGTCATATAAATGAACCAGATGAGCCACCAAGGTATCATTTCAAATAATATTATCATTTTTAGGTTGGCTTTCTTTTTTTTTTTTTTTTTTTGTACTTACTTCTCTGCATTTTACACCTATTATTTTGCTTTGCTCCTCATTTAGTGCATACAGAAATTAAAATTACGGTGTTTTGAGAACTTTGATACAGAGTTCTGATGAGATCACTGGGGAGGAGTAGGAAGGGGAGCGCTTGAGGCAAGGGTAAACAGTCTAGGGCAGGATTGACTATTTTTTAGCATCTATAGACAAGTTTTTTGTTTGTTTTTGTTTTTGTTTTTTTCTGCAATTGCTTGTCTGTAATCCAAACTAATTTTTGCAATCAGTTATCTTTATTAAGATTAGGAATCTTGTGTAGGTAGCAGTTAAAAACAAGCAGATGAGTTTAGGAAGAGAATAATATGAAGAGTTACTCAACATCACCAGCCATCAGAGAGATGCAAATTAAAACTACAATGAGATACCACCTCACACATGTCAGAATGGCCATCATCAGCAAATCAGCAAACAAGTACTGACAAAGATGTGGAGAAAAGGGAACCTTAATGCACTGTTAGTAGGAATGCAGATTGGTGCTGCCACTGTGGAAAACAGTATGAAATTCCCTCATACATTAAAAATGAAACTGCCTTATGACCCAGTGATTCCACTGCTGGGAACATACCCTAAGAATCATGAATGACCAATTCAAAAGAACCTATGCACCCCTATATTCGTAGAAGCCCTATTTATAATAGCTAAATGTTGGAAATTGAAAACTTGTGTTTTATGTCCTTTTATAATATATTTATGGGCATACTTCAGATTTTTAAAAATTAATTTTGGTTTCTGGTTGATTAACATGAGAGCCATAGATTTTGCTCATGCAGTTTACTTTTCTTAACTTTTAAAATGTCCATCCGAATTGAAGGCCTCATTTCAACAAGCAGTCATCACACTATAAAGAAAAACAAGTTATAGAATAAAATGGCTTATTTTACATTTTATTTAAATGCGGCAATTATGTTGGCCTCTACATTGTATAAGTTTTGGAATGTCATTAGATGATTAACAATGGAAACTCATGAAATATTTATAATATTGGCTTCAATACAAAAAAGTTTGAATCTCTGCAATGACCCTTTAGAGCAGGGTCTGTAAGAAGCCAAATCTGGCTGAGGCCATCCATCATAATAGCTATTTCTTAAAGTTGTATTATATAAAGAGTTCCTGCTTTTATTCTTAAATCATGTAACTATTTCTTAAAGTCCTATTAAGACAATTTAGGTATGGCATATGGCCATTTTCCATGCTACAGTGGAGGGATTGAATAACTACAAAAAATGGCTTTTCAAAATAAAGTCCAGAGAGTAAGTCAATTTTATGTTATGCAATAGATGTTTACAGAAGAAATATAGTTTCAAATACAATTTATGTTAATTAAACTATAATATTTTTGGTGTTCTCTTCCTCATTTACAAAAATATTTAAAAGACTTCTACGTTGAATTAAATATTTGACCAGCTTTCCCAAAAAGTGAGAATAAAGTAAGAGGTATGTAAAATATGCTGAATTATATGTCAGATTTGTTCATTCTACTGGAGTGGAAGAAGAAAAAAGAAAAGAAAAACAAACCATTTTCCTGTAAATAAACATTTCTTAGGTTTGAAGTTTTATTTTTGTGGTTATAAATAATTATGAAAGACCATAATGCTCATGTTGGATTGTTATGAATCTAAATTATAGTGTGATTTAATTATAATAATAATTGGCATATTGTTTGGCCTCACCAGGGAATTCTTCTATACATTGGTACATGTATTTGTAGCATTTTTAACTTGTGGATATCTGTGTTAGAATATTCCACATATGTAGTTAGAAATATGCCATAAGCAAAAGTCAATGAGAGGGAAATAATTGTATCAAATAAAAGATTATTGAATTCTATATCTCTTAAAAAAAAGACATCTTATAACCCATAAACCTGAAAATGTATACTAAAATAATATGCTGTCCCTGATTTAGATGGTCATTTTTAAGAAGAGCCTGTGGACAATGTCACCTGCTGTGCAATTCTATCAACTTTCAGGATGAACCAGGATGACCTGGCTGTTCTACTTACCAAGAATAACTACTCTGTTGGCATTAGGTCTATGGCATTCAGATCTACAGGAGAGTCTATAGGTGAAGTTGGGGAGTCTTAACATACATTTAAATATTCTAGAGATTGGATTTTATAGAAATTTCCAGATATTCCCTGACTGAATTTTTTTTTTGGGGGGAGAGGGATTCACTGAATTATAAAAAGTAAATTCCTTATCCTGAGGTCTTGGCTCTAGGAGAACTCACTCATTCTTCTACCTCCTTTCTCCTAAATAGTCACACTCAGTGCGTGAAACTATAGATATTAGCCAAACTGTAACCTATACTTTGCTTGATTGTCCTATCAGCGCTGACACAGAGCAGCAGAACACTATGAGATTTACTTGAAATTATACCTAATATGCTAATATGATCTACAGATGATCTATTGATGTGCTGGGATGCAAAGGTCTGAAAGGGATCTGAGTGAAGTTTTTATCAGCAGGTAGCTTCCGGGACAGGAGAGCTGCTAGAATGAAATGGGAAGAAGGCTGTTGTAGAAGTCCACAGTTGTTGGTTCTCCATCTCTAATCCCTTGGTGAGTTTGCTGCAAAATACCTGGTGTGGGCCTGATTCCCTGCTGGTCACAAGAACGGCAGTTAGGAATGGACTGTGTGGAACTGAAAGCCAAGCCTAACCTGGAGCTGGCAGGCCACTCTACACCTATTCCTTACACACTCCCACCTTGGCAGCCAGCAGACCTTTCTGATGGCTGCTTTCCCAGAACGTTCCTCTCGTAACAAAACCTCAACAGCAAGCAGACACTGAAGAGAAGGCTGGGAAACACAGTTCAAGTGCAAGTGTACCTAACCTGACAGTCTTACACCACAGCCCTATGTTTGAAAAGCAAAAGATCAATTTAGTTAAAAAAAAAAAAAAATCAGTTAGATGTATTGTGTGCATATGTGTGTATGTAATAAATAATTAACCAAATAGATATTAACAGCAATTTAGGGAACTCTTCAACAGAATAGAAGTTTTATAGTGTATCAACTGAAAGTGTGTGTGTGTGTGTGTGTGTATTTACTTGAATGTCTTAGTTAACCACAAAATATACAAGATTGTGCAATATATAGTTCTATAATTCTGACTGTCTCAAATATTTTGGAAAAATAAATTTAAAAGTGATACAATCAGTTTTAAAGAAGGGATAAAATATAACCAATGCTTAGTAAGAGTAATGATATTTCCATGCCATAGTAAAAAGTTCCTTATTTTTGTAGGCCTTTATTAAAAAGTTTATTTCTCCTCTCATCATAGTTGTTTTCCTACATATGTAAATAAATAACAAATAAAATACATATGTTTTAGATTAATTACTGTTCCTTCATATGAAAATAAAGGTAACTGAAACCAAGAGAGAAAGTTCTATACTCACATGTCCACCAAAACCATGAAGCTGAAAACAGGAGAAATATTCTGATACATAAGGGCAGAAGTTACTTAAAGAGCAGCTCTTTAAGCATTTGATTGAAGGAATAGGGGGAAGGCAGGAAAGTCATGTTCCTAGTGTAATTTCTCAGTGTAACGATGACTGGCATTCACAATTAGCCATTTTTTTTTTAAGATTTTATTTCATTATTTTTTAGAAAGAGGGGAAGGGAGAGAGGCAGAGAGGGAGAGAGACATCAATGTATGGTTGCGTTTCACCTGCCTCCAATTAGCCACTTTTTTCTTATTAAGCCAAGTACTGTGTGCTCTATTGGAATTTAAACATATCCAGAAGAAGAACTGACAGTACTCATGGTATTAAATATATTTAATATTTAAATATATAAATATTATTTATATCTTATTAGTTCATTCACACACTTATCAAATATGCAAATGTGGATTGGCTAGTTTGTGAGAAGGAGAAATAGTAGAAAGGAAGGAACAAGGTAGAATGAAGATAAATAAGTAAATATTTTATATTTTTTACACCACAGTTTACCCACCGTGTACATCCAGGAAGCATATCCATTTGAAAGAATTCAGTATATTATGAAACTAGGACCAAGCTGCCTTTCTAGAAAACATCTAACTTTTTCTTGGAATCCTCATGTGAGGAGTCTGGCTAGAAAATCATTGTATAAAGAACTCGGAGTTCTTCTAAATAGCTTTCACATACTCCCCTTTCAAATGTCTTTTCAAACCCAAATTAATGTGAGGCTACTTTAAATGCCAGAATGATATGATAATTCTACAAAGTAGATTCTATTTCTGTCTTACAAGTACTTGTTAAGTAAATTTACTCAAGGACATTCATTAAACAGATTATTTGTGCATTTCAATTTTCTCTAACTGGATGTTACTCATTGATCTTTCCCATTTCGTCCCTATGTTGCAAAGTTGATGAAAAGGAATTGTGATTTGAGATGCAGTATTGCTGTTTTCTGTTTCTAAGAAACAAAATATCATTGCTATTTATTTGCTAAAAAGGCTGAGAAGTGTGGGATGACAAGGAACCTGTCCAACTTGCTATTTAGCAGCCACACAAAAAAAACATTATGTGAAAAGACTTAATTGTAATTAATCGCAATGCTATTTCTAAAAGAATTTTCATTGAAGTTGATCCTCTCAAACACTACTGCTGCTTTTTTCAAATTCAGTTTGTGTAAAATATTCTAAATCCTATGTGCTCATTTCAACACTCTTCACCACATATTTACTAGTAGATTCCATGTCAAGATATCGGTTTCTTTGCTGACCCATAAGCAGCAACTCCTTATCCATTCAAGTCTAATCTTGAGATTGCAACACTTTAGTCAACTCTTTGGGCTCTATTTTTAATTTGAGTTTTCTTGTATTTGTACCGCATCTGCATTTATGTTTTCTGAGGAAGGCTTGGGCCCCTCAAAACCATTCATGAGGGCTGGGATTAAATCTTTCAAACTGCTCTTAACATTGGTATTTTGACCTCTTCTCATGAATCATGAATGTTTTTAACAGCATCTAGAATGAGGAACCCTTTCCAGAAGATGTTTATTCACCTTCCCTGGATTTATCATAGGAATTGCTATCTATGGCAGCTAGAGCCTTACAAAATGTACTTCTTGAATAATAAGACTTGAATGTGGAAATTCCCCTATATATAGGCTACAGACCAGATGTTGTCTTAACAAGCATGAAAATTCATTAATCTCATTGTACATGTCTATCAGAGCATCATAAAACAAGGAGTGCCTATCATGCCCAAATGTAAGCAACTTCAATTTTCATCAAGTGATGAATGTATAAATAAAAAATGGAATATTATCCAGCTATCAAAAGGAGTAATGTGCTGATATATGCCACAATATGAATCAATCTTTACAGTATTATGCTATGTGAAAGAAACTAGACCCAAAGGACCACACAATGTATGAGGATTTTGGGGACTGGACAAATTTTATAGGGAAATGGAGATGACTGGTTGGCAGGGGGTGGCTGAGAAGGCCGATTATCAGGGACTACAGATAGATGTGGTACACATTTTCTATGGAACTGGTCTCCATTAGATTATGGTGATACTTCCCCCCCCCCTAAGATTTTATTCACTATTTTTAGAGAGAAGGGCAGGGAGGGAGGAAGAAGGGGAGAGAAACATCAATGTGTGGTTGCCTTTCACCTGCCTCCAGCTACTGACCTGGCTTGCAACCTAGTTATGTTGCCCTGACTGGGAATCGAACCAGTGACCTTTGGGTTCTCAGGCCAGTGACTATCCACTGAGCCACCAGCCACAGCTTGGTGATGCTTTTAAGACTTGGTAATGAATTGTACACTTTTCAGTGGTTAAATGGTGAATTTTATGGCATGTAAATTTCATCTCAATAAAAGAATTTCACAACTATCAACATTTGATTCCACTCCTACTGTTGATTAAAAGCCCACATTCTTAACATATCCTGTGGAGTTTCTCTAATGTGTCCATATTGTCCACCTGCCACTGCCTCCTTATGAAACAATATTCCCATCTGTACCATGGCTACTTTTGCTTATCAAATTAGTTTGCTACTTCTCTACTTAACATCCAAATCTCTCCAGCAATTATCTACTCCATAATTATCCAAGGCTAAATCCAAAACTCAGAAACAAATTCAATCAAGTCATACTAATCTCTTCATACCTTTCCTTCAGTGATTTAATTCCTATATCCCGTACTATATTGTCATTTTTTTTTTCTAAGAATGACTTCTATCCTCTTATCTGCTTATAGAAATCTGACACCTAGTACAAAGCATTTAATTACTTCCATATACTTTGGGAAAAAACCCATATTATTTCCTTGGTTTTCTCCAATTAACACATATTTTGTCTATGAATAATATGCTGCAGTAAGTT
Organism: Noctilio leporinus; assembly: GCA_004026585.1. NCBI lineage: Eukaryota > Metazoa > Chordata > Mammalia > Chiroptera > Noctilionidae > Noctilio > Noctilio leporinus. Next base: position 88,309 of record PVIW01000536.1, read on the forward strand.
AATAACTTAAGTACATGGGAAATACATTTGGAAGAACAGCGACTATAAACTCATAACTGGGATAATCATCAACTAAGAAAAACCCTTAAACATAAAGAGAATATATTTATTTGTACACAGTTTAACTCTGAAACAGAAATTACCCTAACATGGCCATCCAGTACCCCAAAGCCTAGAGTATTAGTTTTATTAGTTCCACACAGAGATAAAGCAGGCAGGATTATAGATGCTTTCCAAAGAGCCAGGACAGAAAAAAAAAAGAAAGATTCTTTCTACATGTAAACAAGTAGTGTAGGAAGGGGAGAATGAGGGTGGGGAACAGGAGAAGTGGGGGCCATCAGGAGCAAGAACAGAGAAGGAGTGGGAGGAACAGCTGTTGAGTTCCTCTTGGTGTCAGTAGTGACGTTTTAAGCCTTTACATGTTCAATAGTACATTTTAGATAAATGTTAAGTTAGAAAAGGCAGCTAGACACAAAAATTAATTGTTCTAACATTTTTAACGTGTATTTCTATTCACAGTAATTCCATGTTAGCAATGTGGTTGGGAACTGAGGCTTGAAAAAGGAGAGTTTTTCTTTTACTTGGTTACAGACAGTGACTAATAGCTGAGTCCATTGAACAAAAGAAGAGAGGCAAGAATTCAAAGGATAAAAAGGGTGGACTGATTTTCTCAAAGTCGGGTTGGACTTCAGGAAATTACTGAAAAGAACCCTGTGGAAACTTCTGGTACATGATCAACAACAACAATAATAATATTCAAAACCAGCTGTACTAGATGATTACAGAAAAAAAGAGGAAGACTAATTAGAGATAACAATGCTGGGAAAACGTAGGTAGACTATGTATAACATCATTGCACCATTTATTAAGTGAAATAGTTAATGTTGGGCAGCATTAATAGTGATCTGTTTTGTTCCTGGAGATCCCACCTAGAATCTGTTAGAGGATAGACGGAGAGCAATATTAAGGGACAGTATATAGAAGAAATGTAGGTTAAACCCAATCCAAGGCTGGAAGGGTAGGAAAGTAAAGTTACTTGAGAGAGAAGGAGAAAGAGAAGAAAAGGAGGAGGGGAGAGGGGCAGGAAGAGGAGGAGGAAGAGAAGGAAGGGAGAAAGACAAATCTCTGGAACAAAATACAATGTGAACTGAAGAGCAATAAAGATACTGTAATTCAATCCAACAAGCAAGGCAGAACAAAAATGTGACCAGCTTGAAAAGGAGAAGAAAAAAAGAGACACAGATTTTTAAAAACTCTGTTATGCCTAACTACAAGAAGAAGAAAATGAATGAAAATAGAATACAGGAACTTGGTTTCACAACCACATGAATGCATATGGCATCAAGGAATATTTCTACTATTTCTGAAGTACCAAAAGTTTCTAAAGAACTGGCATAAAGACAACTGGTAGAAAAACAAAGCTTCCAGAAACAGCATCTGGCAGAGGGGCGATTCCCACTGGGTCCCTGGTTCTGTAGACAGAAGTGTCGACAGCAGCTTCGTCTCAGAAATGCGCTAAGAATAAGTCTCATGCTGAATCAAGCACAGGTTCTCAAGGGAGGACTTCCCCATCGTACATATGTTATAAACTTCAGAAGGTCCACTCCAAAAATACAAGGGAGCAGATGCTGCAGCACCGTATGAAAAATGCATCTGAGGAAGAACAGCAGAAGCAAGTGCAGGATTTGAGATATGTAACGAAAGCACCCCTAATGGAGAGGTGGCGGCTACAGACTAGTGTTACCCTGCATGGTGGACGTAGAAAAGTAAAGATCACCTGACAGAATCCACACGCAATTCATCATTGAAGTGCCTGAAACAACAGTCTCAAGCAGACATGGGAATTTAGAAGTTCTGAATATGTACAGCAGAGAGCCAAACCATTGCACGTTACTAACATTTTAAAGACATTAATGAATCAAATAGCAAATATTGCTATGGACAGAGGGCTTTTTAACACCTTTATATGATTAAGTGAACTTCCACAGGTACTGATTACAGACACTTTCAATAAGCTTAAATGTCCCAGGTCATGCAGCAACTGTCATAGGGAAATAGGAACATTTCCCCAAACCTCGCCAGTTTCTGTTTAATGCTTTTGCCAGATTTCATTGAGTTCCTAATGCTTTTGCCAGATTTCATTGAGTCCCTACCAACTTACTACCAACTTTTAAAATGGAACACGTTTCTGTATTGTTCTCTGCCCTGGTTCTGAAAACACCATCTTGTTTGGAAAAAAAAAAAATGGTTCTAGTCATTCTTCCCTGAGTTTTCTGTGTATCTCAAGTGTGGGAAATAACTTGGACAGTTTTGATTGGAAATTGAAAGTGTGGGGCTGTTGAGAGTCTTGGTGGCAAAGAAATTCAACTTTGAGGTTTTAAATAAGCTGCCTCATAGTCCTCAAAGAAAATTCAGGCTGCAGTAACTGAGGAAGTGGGGCTGAAAGGGGATCACAGCCATTTAGAATTAAACTCCCAATTACTTTATTGTACAAAGCAAAGAAAATACAGCCCCAGCCCTCATCAGGAGGGCCATGGAGAAAGGACTCCAGGAGCTGAGTCTAGGCCCAGGTTGTAAGACATAATGAAACAGTAATTTTCATCAAAGCACCAACTTTTGGGGCCTTCTGCAGCAGTGAATCATTTATAAATCCACACACAGTAGGAAGTATAAACAAGCTGTCCAAATTTACAAATGGTAAAATGAAGTACAATTGTAAACTTGCATAGTATGCAAGTATTAAAATGAAAACTAAATGTATCTATATTAACATTGCAGAACATAAAGTTGTTAAAAAGAACAGACTGGTATAATTTATAAAATATTTAGAAGATAAATACTACTCTTTGTTATAACTTTTTACAGATGTAAACACATTTAGTGATCAAATGTTTTGTGGGTTACTGTGAAAACATGTAAGTCAATATCTTTGGAGAAGATATGAGAAGAATAGAATTGAATGGCATCTGAAATATTTACTTAATTTCTAAAATACAACCTGAAGCAAATATGCCAACATTTTTAAGTTTGATGATGTATTTCTAACCTGTTGACAAAGTAATTATCAAATGGTTTCTCTAACTTATAAAGGCAGTTATTTAACAAATGTTTATTAAATTATGATTTTTATCTTTGTTCGGTGTTTAGTAATTAAAAACCTGCCAGATGTATCTGGCTTTGTGTGAAGATTTGACTTTAAGAAAATACAGATTTTAAATCTCTACAATCAACAAAGGACTTCATTTGACACAACTCTCACTGATAGTTTTTCAAATGCTTTAAGGGCATGTCTTTATTTATGCAATCTGTGCTCAAGAGTGTGTTGTCCAAATGAAATGGAATCCCTGTGGAGAAATCCCAAAGGGAATATTTAAAAGTTCACAGATATAATGGAAATGCCATTTTGGTTACTAAGTAGTATTAACACCTTTATAATTGTTATCATGTCCAAAGAGTGCCTTTGAAATGCAGACAGAACACTGAATCCAGACAGCACCAAAGGGCTGGTGCATTATTACCAGTCATGCTAAATGCCAAAGGAGATCAATGAGTTTTGTGATCTGAACCACCTCTCTGCAGACCCTGGGTTAGGGCAATTTATTGTGACATTCAGCATTATTTATTCTCCGCTGGTAATAGGCATGCTCCCTTGTGTACCTGAATAAGCCTCTGGTACTCTATAATTATTCTGACTATTACTAGGATGACCACCAACCACCATTTTTTGTTTTTAAAAAGTCACATTTCTGAACATTAGAATTCTGTTATCATAGTGCTCATTCCTTATGAGGCTATTGTTACATCCTGCACTCAGGACATACACTGATAAAGGAAACATTCATTTTTTCCTATTCACTCTTTTATAAGCCTTTGAAAAGTCTTTGCCACAGGAGTGGAGCACGGGAGTATTCATTCAATAGAAGTTTATTGAGCTCCTAAAATATGCCAGGTTGTAAGGTGCTGTCTTTAAGAAGCTTCTGGCCTAGTGGAGCATAGTACATTACTATGCAGTTAGTGGAGCACACATCTAGGTAATGGATGAATCACTACACAGTGTAATAAGGACTTCGGTGGTGACAAGAAAGGGGTCACCAAGCAGTCACGTACAGACACTAGGAGGCTTTGGGAGCGGGTGCCTGAAATCATAGGGAAAGAAAGCAAAAACCCCTTAAATGGCTGTTTGAAGGACATACCTGTGTTATAAAGTTTGAGCTGAGAGCTGAAGGAGGAGTGTTCTAAGAAGATGACATTGTACATACAAGGATAATAGATGTCACAGAAAAAATCAGGGAAGCCAAATGCAGTTCAGCCTTCCATGCATATTCGGTGAATGTGTGAGTGATATTGATGGGGACAGAGAAAAATAGGGACCAGGTTATCATAGGACCTCTTTGGAAAGAAGTCATTACATTTTAGAAATGAGCAGATTTGGGATCTACAAAATTCTGTATTCATAGAGCACCTTTCTTCTCATTCTCCAAGGTGAATTACCTAAACACATTGCTCAAGCTAATCACTTGATTAGTTGTACCAGGCCTCATCCTCTCTGGCCTACAAATAATGTTTTCCTCCCTGTTCTCTACATAATCTTCATTTTGCATTAGACAGGATAATCTCAATCAGTCCACAGTTACGCTGCTTTCACTGCCATCTTAAAAACAAAACTGAGAACAACTCCTCCTCTTGCCAACTAACTATCCCATATGTTTGCTACTTCTTGTCAGATCATTTTCCCTCAGCCAGTTTATACTGCTATTACAACTAACATTGGATACCAGCCCTAGCCCTTGATGGTGCCTGAAGAGGAGTTTGTGGTTTGTGAATCAGGCCTTCAAGTTCACAGTAACAAGCCTGACATCCAGCCCTTCTATTGTATCTGTCCTATCTCAAAATGCAGTGGACAAGGAGGAAATCTCACACCTGTTACAAATATTCTGTCTGAAAGCCTGCTATGTGTATTATGATGTCACATGATATTATTTGCTCAACAGTTGCCTTTTGTCATTTTGTCTCCCAATCTTTTTATTTATAGCACAGATGGCTCTTATGAAATTGAAACACACATACCCGAGTGCCTGCTTTTTGGGGAATCTTCAGTTGGATAGAGAGCAGAACTAAAACCTAACATTCCCAATACTATACCATCTGTCTATTACCATCCCTCAGAATATATAATTTTTTCTGTGTCCTCATGACCAATGAATGATAAATAATACGCATCCACCTGAGGGGTCATCACTACTCTATCCCACATGTTAATTTATTCATTGGGTCATTCAAAATCATTTGGTCATTCCTAAGAAAATGCAATATTTAAACTGTTATGGTATCTACTGGGAAATATTAGGAACATGTATCAGTTTAATTTTCATACTCATGTATTTCCAATTACATAGCTCAATATTACTGATAGCATGGTATATGTGAGAGTGATTTTTATATTTAGTAATATTGAAAATAATCAAGGGTATTTTCAAAATATTTTTATAACATCAAAGATTATATACGCATGCACAATTATATATTTAATATCTCAAACTAAGTTAACTTACAAAAATTAATTATTAGAGAATAGAAGGAGTAGATTTTATGAAAGAATCCACAATTTCTCAAATTGCTATCTCTTCCTGCTGTTGTCTTTCAAATGTGTCAGGGTTCAAATAAAGATAAACAGAACTAAGAGAAAATAGAATGCTAGCATTTCTTTCTTTCTTTTTTCTTTTTTTTTTTTTTTTTTTACAGCACAAATCTCACAAACCAAAAACAAACCATTTTAAATAGGAGACCATGTACAGATATTTTTCTGGATGCAATTTTTTAAATACATATGTAACTAATCATAAGGGAATTTGTTGAATTTGCATTAAATTGTTCAAGCCAGTAGGGTGGATATATTTCATTTCAAAAATATCCAAATATAGAGATTTCAGTAATAAATAATACACTGCATTGATCATTTAATCTTATGTGAAGTATAGACTATATTTAGTTCTAAGAAATACAACTACCTCTAACACATACAGATACACAAATACCGAATACATATATTAACTATTCCCTATGACCTTTGTTCACTCATTAGAGAATTGCCACTTGGCTTAGCATTATTTATAGTAGGGGGAGTTAATTTTCCTTATTATTTTTATATCATTTCCTTATAATTATTTTTTCCAACTAAAACCTTATAGAAAAATAAAATAGTCATTGATTTGCATAGAGTGATGTGAGAACTGATTGGGAGTTGTTATTCAACTAATCTTAAATTGGTTCTGCAGATCTAAATAACTAGGATGATTCTTCATTTCCCTAACTGGTTCATATCGAACATACTCACAGATTCATTTGTAGTACAATTGGAGAAAATGCTAAATATCTGCAAAGAATATCTTACATTCTGCCTTTACATTTGATATATATCAACACCACTCCAAAGTGAAATAGTTTATGAACTCTCTGACAAAACTAGATGGCTGGGAGTGTAACAGTGGGACATTGTAACCCACCCTGCCATTCTTCCGACATTGTTTCTGTCAGTGCTGACGATGACTAATGTAGATACGCAGCATGCTTGTTTAAGGATCCTAGAAACTAACTTCAAAAGATACAGACCTCAACCTTCGGGCATCCCAGCTGAGATGGACTGGCTGACCTTCAATCTTGGAAGCTGGATGACATGAAGTCAGGACAACTAAGCCAGGATGATGCAAACGAGACCATCACTTGCCTTATCAGAATGGACTCTGCTACTCTGCTGGGATAGAACTTTGCAAACCTCTCCTTTAATCTCTTTGTTCTGTTCCCCTCTCCCTCCTCATTAGAAGAAGAAGGAAAAAAAAGGCTGCCTCCAATGAGAGATGGACGTTTGTAACCAGAGTTCCCCATCTTCCAGGTGGCCGGCATCTGCAAATGAACCACTTCCCTTTATACATCAGCACCTGCCTCTGGAGCGCTGCCTTTCTTAGTGGCAGGCAGCCGGACCTGCATGTTGGTTACAAGAGCAAGTAAAACTTGAAGAGGAGGGTGGAGAGATTAGTCTAAAACCCTGAATATTGCCTAGGAGGGCATGTTAGAAATGATCATAAAATAGGAAGCACTGAATAGTGAGAAAATAACTGGTAAAGAAAGGAAAGGAAAAGTAGGGCAAGATTAAAAGAAAACATGCAGTTTTCCAATGAGTAGCCTGACTAACTTTAGGCTCTATCTTCTAAAATCAGATTCTGGGCCCTGGCCAGGCAGCTCCGTTGGTTAGAGTGTTGCCCCAATGTGCCAAGGTTCTCGGTTTTACTCCTTGTCAGGGCTCATATGAGAATAAACCAATGAATGCATAAAGAAGTGGAACAACAAATTAATGTCTGTCTCTAACATCAATGAAATAAATTACTTTAAAAATAAAAATACATACAATTAAACCATTGTGAGTTTTACTTTATTTTTACTTTAAATATATGACCTTTAGTAAAGTCAAAGTTTTATCGAAGACCTAATTTTTCAGGTATAAATCTGTTACTTAAGATGGTGAATTAAAGAAGACAAAGGAAGGTTTATAATAATTTGTATTCTCCAAGGTTCATTTTTTCCTTATACATATATACAATATCATTAAACTTTTTAAAAATTATTTCATTCCATCATTTTATGAGGTTTATAGCATCTTATCTCAACTGCAATTAATTTAACAATGTGTTTCAATAATTATTTCTTCTCCTGCCATCAATCATAAACCACACCTTTTCTAACTCTTAACATAGCTAATATAAAATATTTTTCAAAGTGATTATTTCCAAGTAATTATTCCTGTACTATTATGTAGCAAATATTTGTTGAATGCTTTTTGTTTGTGGTATGTCCTCAGTGTACAAAACTAAGCATGACCACTGATCTCTAATATCGCAAATGAATTATAACCAGTTTCTAAAGGAAATGCAATAAATGATTTTGGCTTTGGCAATGTATTCCCTAATACAGAAGCTCATTGTTCACGGAACAATGGCATCAATTTTCACGTTTTCTGTTTGAAATCACCACACTGAACTCTAACCAATTGCCACACAGCCAGTGGACCTTCGTGGCCCATTCTGCACTCATTTTTATATTCATTAGCATGTTTTCAGGTAAACATAATATAAACCTATCTCAGCGGAATTTTAACACTTGGGGAGGTATGTTCTCTAGCACAGTAAGAAGCTGCAAGGTAGGTGTTAGCAGAGTTCTTTATTGCTCACGGACAGCACTAAATCTCAATTTCCTTCCATTTACTTTGTCAGGAGTTCTGCTGCTGTCAGGTTCGAAACACGATTACTAGGATTTCAGGCCACTGTCCATGGGGATGAAAAATGGGTAAGGAGGAAGGACACCCTTGGAAAGTGTTTGCATCTTCTTAGCCACGAGGAAACTGGCAGTTAGCCAGTTGTCTTCTTGCTAAATGGCAGGTGGGAATTATGTCATAGATTCGTTCCTAAACCAATCCATGATGCAAGTAATGAGACCATCCCACTTAGCTTAGATGAGAAGGATTTTATTTCACGAACTAAGTTCCAGTTCTCTGGAGATTTATAGCTGCATGGAGTAGGGTGAATTTTTTAAAACAAAATAAAACAATAATTATAACTTGAGGTCTATGCGATGGTTATTTTCACCAAAATTACCCTGAATCAATAAGGAGATTCCTTTGAAGCTATGACAGACCATAATTTCATGACAGACCATTATTTCTTGAATAATCTTGAGATACTGAGTCCTCTAAAATATTTATATTCTTTTGAAGAAGAAATTAATAACAAAGTATTACATATTCATAGATATGCAAATTGTATGCTGATTTTTAAAAAATGGATTCATATTTTAAAATCCTCCACATCACTTGTGTTCCTTAAACAGATTTATATTATATAATTGTAATAAATATTTACAGAGGTTTATTTTTGAATACTTGATTAGCACTTTATTGAATGAATAATAATGAAATTATATACCTCTAAGTAAAATAAAATGCAGCATGATGCCCTTAGAAAAAGCATTTCCATTTCAATGTAGTTTAATAGCAAAAGCAATTAAAATATTAGAATATGTGCTGACAAGGATAAAGGTGTCACCATAACATTTACCTCTTTGAGAAATTTCACCCCTCAGGTTGGTCGTTTGCTTGTTTATTTGTTCTTCTTCCAATAGTAACAGATTACCATGCCATTGGTAATAACGTATTTTAGAAATGCTGATATTCTAGTAAATTTGACCCGGTAGAAATACAATTGAATGGGTAGAAGTGAAAATATAGTTGACTTAGCGAGGGAATAAAGGACACAACTGAGCTCTGCTATTTCTGCCTCAGTTACCATTTCTTTCTTGTACCTATATAGTGTTACATACAATTTCTTAAATTAATCACTCCACGATGTACACTGAAAATAGTATGCATGTCAGTCAAGTTTAATCTTGGTTCATTAGAGAAGTTAATGTAAAATGCCTTAAGCTAAAAAAATAAAAGAACAAAAAAATGTATTAAAATAATGTAAGTAGATGATGCAGCAGTATTTTACAGGACGCAAGGGCAGGCAGTGCGTTTAGACCTCCTGAGGTCTGAGAATTGAGATGTGGAAATGCATCAAGGATCAAAGTTTCCACATCACCAGTCTCTCCCCCTGGAGCCCTGTGACCTCCCCCTCTGCCCCACTCTGTAGTTTCTGTCACCCTTCTCCCTGAAGGCTGGTCTTCCCCACTGCTCACCAGATGAACGGAGATCTGCAACGTACACTATTGTGACTCCAGACACAAATGGAGATTTACAGCATCGTTGAATTGCGAGTTTAAGTTCCTGAGACTATAATATAATTGAACTAATAAAGATGCAGTACTTTACCAGGCTCAATAGAGGTTAGACTTTATCGCCATTAGTTGAAAAACCGAACGTTTAAAGGAAATGTTCTCATCATTAGACCAATAGAGTAGACTCTAATATATCCAAATATTTTGGACACACGTGATATAAGAAACTGTTAGCCAAGTTTTCATTGTTCAACCGATTTCAAATCATTAGTCCTTAACTTTATGTGATGTTACCTCTTCTACAGAAGACTTGGAGAAAAATAAGGAAACTGAAAAGATAGCACATAGAAGGTAGGGGTCTTGAGTTTCATATGGCTAAGGTCTGAAATGCTCAAAGCAATAAATTTGAAATATTTATCGAATCTGTATTCCTCACTTCATAAAGGATAAAAATCCCCTCATTTATAAAAGAGAAGTGGAGTAGAAGCAAAATAGGGAAGAGTCCTTGGCACTGTCTTTTCATCCCAAACACTAGAAACAGAGGGTGAGCTAAGACATATGAGAAAATAGCAAGTTAAGCAGTGGAATCTTTTTCCTCCTTTTACAGAGGAAAAAATGATTTAGGAGCCTCCTGGGAGTCAAGGGAAGGAGTGGAAGCTGAAGTATTATGTTCAGAACACCAAAAAATAGAAATCTAAAACTTGCAAAGAATAAGAATGGTCATGTTCAAATGAACAAGAACAGTTGCCATCAGGATTTCCCTTGGAAAATACGTGCTAGAAAATGAAATGGCATAAAAGAAAATTCTACACTAAGTTGAACTCTCTTTTAAGTATGTTATCTATGATCATATTCTGAAAAAGTAGTAGAAAATATGTTCAGGCTACAAAGATTATCTCAAAATATTACAAATAAGATAAAAGTCATCAAATACACTCAAAGCATTAATGCAATACATATACAGAAAATAATAACAATGAACTATCTAAATATACCTACCTGTGAACATTTAAAAATTATATTAGTATTTTATTTATGCATAAAAATAAAAATAGAAAAGCGGAAATAAAAATACATGGAAATTAAAAAGGACATGAAATATTTATGATAAAATTTTTTCTCACACTTTAGGACACTATCTCATTTAGACATAGAAAACAAAAAGAGATCAAAACCAAAATTAAAAAAGAATGTATAAACAAAATATAAAATTTATCTACTAAAATGCCAAAGGAATGTGAGTACATAACCACCCCCCCCCACACACACACACGAATATGTGACCACAAAGCAATTGAAGAGTAACACAATCTTTAAAATGTTTCAGTGAACTGTACAAGCTTTGGAAGAACACTAATCAGAATATTTTTAAAAATCTGATCTTTTGAAGCAAGAAAACAGGAGGATCGAAAATAATGGTTGACAGATATCAGAAAAGACTCAGAAAAAAAGTACTCTTTTTTTTTTTTTTTTCTCAAAAAGTAAAATCTACATGTACCATGCAATCCAGGATGTGAAGGAAGTGACACAATCTAAAAATCAACATTTGGTGATTCCTCAGGAAAGTATTATTTGGGCAAACTACCAATAATGTGTAACATTTTTGAAGACTTCAGGAGAACTCTGCAATGGAAAGAGGAGGGTCCTACCCCTTGATGCACTATTACTTTCTTAGCTTTCCTGAGACGAGCAACAACTATTTTGTGTTTTCTGATGTGAAGCAATATAAATCTCAGAGGAATATCTATGAAGTGCTTATGTCAAGTTCGTTGATAAAGTATCCAGCGCTAACTTCAAGTTTTAGCACAGAGAATAGAGACACAAATTAAATGACTTCATAAGACAAGCAACAAGTGACAACGTGAGGCATTCTAAAGGGTGGTTTGACAGGTTTCCACATTATAAAAACACGAAATTAAACTTACAACAACTAGCATATAAATACAGTGTCTGGACCTTGTTTAAATCCTTACTAACATAAATCAAATCTAAATGTTTGTAGAAAATGAGAAAAATGTGATAACAGAACAGCATCATGATTATATGATGAAAATATCTATGACCTGAAAGACAAATTATTCAAGTACATATGAGAAATATGTCTTGATCCACTGAAGTTTGTTTAAAATTCTTTAGAGAAAAAAGGGGCAAGTAAATTGAAGTAAACAAGGTAAAATTCAAATATTTCTTGAACATTTTTGGCTTGCATATAGAGGGTTTTATTTATATTTCCCCTATTTCTGTATTTGATCATTTTTATAGAGCAGATAAAAAATAGATGAAAGGGGGAAAAAGCCTTGTGGGATATAGTCTAAGTGGTTCATAAATGAAATCTCTCAGTACATTTCTCAGAAAAAAATAAAAATAAATGGGCAAAACATTAATAGCAGGAATGTATGGAAAGATCAATAAAATAAAATAAAAGGGAGAAATAAGTTTGCAAAGATATGATGACAGGTTTAGGAATATGCAACCAACCAAAATCATACTGTCATTACTTAAAATTCAAGTTGGCTCTTTGAAAAGATAAAAATATATATATATATATATATATATATATATATATAACTTCAGTAAGCTTGAGAAAAATATATAATACACATGCATAAATACACACATAAATTTATAAAGCATTTATTTTAAATTTAAGATAATACCGTGCTTCAACATATTTATGATTATATACTCAATAGTACATGAATTATTTTCCACTAAGTTATAAGTCATAATAATGGAGTCAAACAAAGTGAAGACAGAATAAAAATTAGACCTAAAAGAAGGCTGAAGGGTAGTATAAGTTAAAATCCTAACATCTGTGTTCACATGACTTATGTAGCTCATTAATTCATTTTGTGAAGTTAGATTAATGTGGCTTCAAAATTAAACAAGAATCACATGTTACAAGAACTACAAAGAGCCCTGGCTGGGGCACAGTGGATAAGGTGCTGGCCTGTGAACTCAAAGGTTGCTGGTTCGATTCCCAGCCAGAGCAAAATAACTATGTTGCAAGCCAGGTCTTTAACCAGGTCTGTAGCTGGAGGCAGGTGAAAGGCAACCATACATTGATGTTCCCCTCCCTCTCTGCTTCTCTCCCTTCCCCTCTCTCTGAAAAATAATAAAATCTTTAAAAAAAAGCGAAGGCTGAATTTAAAAAAAAAAACAAAGAATGTCACTTAATCAAGGATCAGAACATGTCAAATAATAATTCATTATACATCATGTCTAAACAAGCAGGATCCCAAAACTTCATGGATATTTTATTTTTTGAAATATGCATTCCAGTTTAACAATTGCAGAATAAGAACATGTTGGAATTTCTTATTCTCAAAAGTAGTTCATAGGGGGAAAGGAAAAGATACACAAACGTGAAACTGTGTTCCAAATGTAAAAGTTCACATTTAGCCTATCTCATGCACATTTAAAGAGGGAAAACAAGGGGCAGACTTACCGGTGAGGATGACTCTTTTGGGGGACAGCCTGCCTTGGTGGCTCCCCTGTCCCCAGTCTGATCAGATAGGCTTCATACCCAAAGCCATGCACTCAGCTCCACCTGACGTCACCACAAATATATGTCCTGAAAAATCCAAACGTTTCATGACAAATTAATCTCATGAGTCATTCAGAACATAGCATAAAACTTGAAGAAGTTAAATGCATTAATTAAAACTTAGAGGGCTGGCAGTTACATATAGGGCTCTAACGATAAGTTAATAATAATTCCAAAAAACAGAAGAGAAAGAAGTATTTAAAGTGCTGATGGGCATGCGAAAATTAAAAAGACAAATGTCCTCTTGTGAAGGAGGATTAAAATGATTGGAATTCTAATGGGAATTTATACAAAACTAATACAAAAACTTTTTTTCTGAAATAAGTACATAAGACTATCTAAGAATATCTGTCTAAGAGAAACAAAAGGAGATTTAGGCTCACCAGAAAACAAAGAGTATATGAAGATATGAATATGTATAAACTATGCTATTATAGCAATGATGAATACAGACAGCCAAGGAAGGGCACAGAGCATTTGGACAACCTCCCGATTATATGTTAAACAGGGAAAGTATATTTAGAGGAAGAAGGACATTTTCAATAATTAATAATGAGCAATGATTATTTGCAAAAATGTAGGTTACAAAAGTATTGTTTACAAAATTGACAGCTACTTTAAAACGATTTTGAAACACAAAATGCAGAACTGTTAAAAAGAATAGCTTTCATTAGCACCAATTATGAACCTACTTAGTTATGAATATGCCACTTTCATAAGTAATGAAAGTAGCCCTATACTTAGTAGTCAAATGCTCAATTATTAAAGGTGCCTAATATTATTTAATCAGGAGTTCTTACTGGGTATCCCCATTATATTATAAAACTTGCCCAATGTTATCTCATGAACATGTTTAATCTCCTCAACTGGCTGGATGACCCTCAAAGACAGGGTACTTTTTACTTAGTTATTTTCTAATTGCCTAATATACACTATAATAAAATACTACTTTTAGAAGACTTTTCTCTCAATTTCATTGCTTTCTGCAAACATCTTAAATTTTCACGTGAGCTGAAACTGAGGCTTAAGTTCAACTCAATTTGTAATCAATGTTTGTAAAATCAATATTGTGAAATGTAAAAAAAAAAAAAAAAAAGAATACATTCAAGACCTGGCTGATGTGGCTCAGTTTGTTGGAGCATCATCCCATACCTAGGATGTAGGTTCAATACCTCTGCACCCCCACACCTCCAGGTCTAGGCTAGCCCGGGCCTGTGCAATTCCTGGTCTAGATATGATCCCTGGTCCAGGTGTGTACACGGGGCAACCAACTGATGCTTTTCTCTTGTACTGATGGTTCATTCCCTCCCTCTTTCTAAAAGTACTGAACAAAATTGTCTTTGGGCTAGGAATGTGTGTATATATGTGTGTGTGTGTGTGTATGTGTGTGTGTGTGTGTGTGAGCTTTAATACATTTTACCAAATACTACTTACTCCATCTCTCAGATCTTCTTATACTCCCCCAGATTTTAATGAGATTGAATCCCTTTCTGGAATGCGTGACAATTTAAATTGATTTGATACATGCGATCAATATGCTTTCACCAATAAGTTGAATGAATATAGGGTTAGAAAGAGGGCAAAGCATGTTTTTTTCAACATGACGTCTTGGATTCTGTTCATTGAAAATCATTGGAAGATAGAGCCTCCATGTAAATTCTGGGAATTACTTCCCTTAGTATGTCAGATGAGTGTGTAAACACTATCAAATTATGAGAGACTATATTCAGTAAACCAGTGAGACCATTCTCACTGTAAACATGGTGCATTTTGTAAGTTTGCTGCATTATCGGGACAGCAATCTGAATTCAGAAAAAAATTTGGATAGCTCTTAAACAGACACTGTTTGTATAGTAAAATCATATATATGTTTTTGTTAAATCCTCTTGAAGTCATTTGTTAATAATTCATGGTACACTCTCAGGGGATAATAAAAATAAGAAATGCAGTCAAAGAACTAGTATGAATGACCCATAGACATGGACAATAGAGTAGGGACTGACTGTGAGTGGGAGGCATAGGAGGGTGGAGAGCGATGCAGGAAACATTGGGAACTTGTAATAGAACAACAATAAAAAGAGAAATTTAAAAAAGAAAGAAATATGGTAGTCGCCCCTTAACCACTGTTTCACCTTCCAGGATTTCAGTTACTGGAGGTCAACTGCTGTCCAAAATTATTAAATTAAAAAATCCAGAAATAAATAATTCGTAAGTTTTAAATTTCATGCTATCTGAGCAGCATGATGAAACCTACTGCAATCCGGCTCCATCCCTTAAATTGTGCATTTCTCCCCTGCATCTCCACTCTCCACACGGCCTGCCAGTCTCTCGGAAGACATCTCATTTATCATATCAACTGTCACGGTGCTTATGTTCAAGTCACCCTTACTCTACTTAATAAGGGCCCCAACTCTCAAGAGCATTGATGCTGTCAATTTGAATATCTTAAAGATAAACCAGAAAAACTCTCTTTAAATGAAAAGGTATGTATGTACAGAAAAATGAATATATATTATATATAAATATATGGTACAGACAGTTTGCTATACCTGCGGTTCAACATCCACTGGGAATATTGAAATGTATCCCCTGCAGAAAAGCAGCAAATATGTCATGAAACTAATAAAGTAAAGCTGTTTAATTCTGTATTCTGTATCCTCTGACTTTTCTTCCATCACAATTTTCCTCAGATTGAGTGAAATGGAGAAACAAAAGGAGTTTTGGAATCTGGCTGAGAGATAGTGAGTTGGAGCTATGCAGAATTTATAATCATATGAAAAAAATGTCTCTGCATGTCAATCAAACAAGTGAGGAAAAGTTAAAATGTTCTAATTTGAAAGAATAAAAAGTGTCCCTATTTTACAAACTTTATATGTATTTAAAAAATAAGATCTCAGATAAATTTAATAAGAATATAACACAAGTCTGATAAATATAAATGATAAAATCCTAGTTTTTCTGATATTGAAAAAATGCTAACCTCATATTTTACTAAAAGAAATACTGAAATTCATGCTGATTAGGTATTAAATATTGAGATTAAAATATACCAAAAAGTAAGGATATCAAAAACAAAATTGTTAAAATAAACATAATAGTATACTCAGATGTGTTTGACTTGTTGCTGTTCAAGAATAAAGTAAAACACCAGAAATTATTCAACTCACGTACGAAAGAAATAATGGTAAATGTTTTTCAGAACTTGACACCAACAATAATTCTATATATTTATAATAAATCACTAATATAACTTATGAAGACAAAAGATACTAATAAACCATTGGTAATAAACAAATATTGATACACCTTGCTAAAGAACATTTTAACTTATGTATTTTGTCTATTTAAGAATAAATTATATATCCCATATTTAAAAATACTATACTTTACAGGATAACTATTTAGGTAAGATTTGATAAGAATAAAGTAAGATAAGCCCTGGCTGGTGGCACAGTGGATAAGGTGCTGGCCTGTGACCCCAAAGATCATTGGTTCGATTCCCAGCCAGGGCCCATAACCAGGTTGCAAGCCAGGTCTCCAGCCAGTTCCATAGCTGCAGGCAGGTGAAAGGCAACCATACATGGATGTCTCTCTCCCTCTTTGTACCTCTCCCTTCCCCTCTCTCTAAAAATAAGAAATAAAATCTTAAAAAAAATAAAAAGAGAATAAAGTAAGATAACTAGATAGCAACTGGTGGTTAGAGGAAATCATTCATTCTTCAAATTTAGACAAGATTTATAGTTTACCAATTTTAGGGAAAGCAGTAGCTTAAATGCACATGTTTGTTTGAAACACAAGTATATGACTAGTTTCATATACAAACATAAAAAATTATATATGAGGCCTGTCCTGCAAGTATTGAACCGTTGTCAATATAATTAAAATAGTTTGTGCAGCCAAAACTTTCCGGACAGACCTTGTTTAAGTATAATTTGAGAGAAAGAGAGAGAGAAACATTAATTTGCTGCCTCTTGTCCTTGCTCTGAGAGAGGATACAATCCACAACTTAGGCATACGTCCTGACTGGGAATCGAACTTGCTCACTTTTGGTAGATGGGACAAGGCTCCAACAAATTGAGCCACCCAGCCAAAGGAAGGATGTCTAACTTCCTTTTACAACATGTCGTTTCAGATGTTATTTGCTGAACAACTCATGTGCTATAGGATCTATTATACAAAATACTGAGTTTTCATAGGTCTGTTGGATGCTGCCCTCAAGAGTCTCACAATCCTATGCCAGTAATAAATTTAAGAAGTAATTATAGTAAAGTATAATATTTTGGTTCCCTGAACCATAATCTGTGACATTATGGTTCTTCTTTGAAACAAGTAAATATTGGAACATACTTCCTAGAGAAATTGTGTTTAAGTTAAATTTTGGTGAATAAATAGGAAATCACAAACTGAGAAACTTTGGAAAGAAATTTGCCCGCACCAAGGAAAAAGTGACATGTCCACTCAGGGGCGAATATGGGATGTTCAAAGAAGTATGTGAAATTTGGTACTAGTGGTCTTCATATATTTTTGTTCCCATATTACTCCCCAAATTTCCCATACTACTTTGATCATTTTTAAGTTGACATCTTGACCTTTCATTACATCTTCATTATATATTTTATGTATAAACATTTTAAATTTAATTACATTATTCATTTAAAAATATTTAATCAAATCTAATTACCTTAGAAGTTTGACACCACTGTATTCCTCTTTAATAAAACACACATATCGATTCCCAGCCAGGGCAACATAACCAGGTTGCAAGCCAGGGCTCCAGCCAGGTCTGTGGCTGGAGGCAGGTGAAAGGCAACCATGAATTGATGTCTCTCTTCCTCTCTGCCCCTCTCCCTTCCCCTCTCTCTAAAAATAATAAATACAATTTTTAAAAAATAAATAAATAATAAATACACATAGTATTCCTCTTCAAAAAAAGCACATAACATTCTTTCACAGTTAGCCATTATATCAACCTTTCTACTCCTGATCATACAACATACAAATCCATTCTATTTCCTCCATGGGCTGGTGTCCTTAAGTAATAAACATTTGTGCTTTAATGTTCTTTACTACTTACCACACTAAAATCATATTTAATAAAATTTATATATCTATATAAGTATAGATACATACATAATAACAATTTAAAATTTTCTATGGTCCCAAGAATCTAACTTTTAAAAAGTTCTTTCCAAATGAGTTATGATATACTCAATAGTAGCATATGATAAATTAAAACAATGTAATTATGCTACAAATTTTGTTATAATAATTTTAAATTTTCTTAAATCCCTTAGTGAGACTGATAAGTCTTTTCTGTCATATATATAAGAGTGATGACTAGTGGTTACTAGAATGAGGCAGTATTTAGTGTCCATTTTATTCTATTTCTTTTCTTAGGTGTCTGTTGAGAAAATATGTTCCCATAAATAGATGGTAGTGAAAACTGTTTTATTATAGCAAGGTTTCTCAGGTGTTTGAACTTCCTATAGTTGTATGCTAAATACTACATAGCTATCTATCTTCAAAATTATTTTCAAATAACCTATCATCTGACCCTTCTATTAGGATTTTTGTTTCATTGGGTGGAAAGTAAATAGGAAACCTATGAAAAAAGATTTATTACCTAGTCATTAATATCACTCACTTTTGAAATGCCAGCCTTAATCTTCTGTTTATATCTGTGGGTTCCTCAGTTATTTACTCTCTGAAGCAATTCACCATAGTTAGGGTGACCACAGTTTATCATCAAAATTAAGAATAAATGTGGGTGGTATTGAAAAGGAAGCAATGAAAACAGGTATAGTCCAGACTGCCACTGGAAAACAAGCACATAACTCTCATCTAAATAATAAAATGAATGAATGAATGAATGAATGAATGAATGAATAGGACTGTCAGGCATTCCCTGCAAAGACAAAGAAGGGAATTTATAGAGGGAGAGGTGAGAAACTACAGACTTGCTTTTCTAGGAGAATATATTTTGAAATACATTTTAGATACATTTTTATTCTTAGAAATTTGCATGTTTGAAAATGGAAGTCTTAAAATTCCCATCCATCTATTTGCCACTTCTGGAAAGCATTCGACGTTGTTTTAAGAACATGAAAAGGGTAGGTTGAAATGCGGGTTCAAACTGCAGAATCCTCTGAAATCATGCTAATACATTGCAGTTCTTTCAGTAATGCAGAACTATGTCCCAAGGCAACGGGAACTGTTGACTCTCGCTCTATCTTAAACTGAGGTAGGATGTATGAAAGTGCCTGTGAGGATTTTGCTCGTCAAAGGACCCATCCAAATGTAATGGAGTAAGTTAATGCCCCAGTCCACTTCTAACTCACAGAGAAAACTGCGCAAGAAGCTTATATAGTCCTGAATGTAAAGACTACACCTTCCCACTTTACCAATACTATCCATATCTACATGGCAAAGTTGCAGAAGAGTGCTGGGGTAGGGAGGGAACTGTACAGAAATAAGCATGTTAAGACAGGAAGTCCCCTTTACTTCCTTCCTTCCTTCCTTTCTTTCTTTCTTTGTTTCTTGTTTTTCCTTGTTTAAAGAATTTGCCTCATCATCTGATATGTAAAATGGGTAGGTCACAAGCTAAATTGTTGTTACTACCATACCCTCACAAGTGTAGGTACTTCTGTTATTCCAACCCAAAACATACATTGTCTACTAATTTGATCAATTTATAATCTTCTCAACCAACGAAGTCAATAGATTTGATATCTAGATATCAGCAGAGGGTGTGAAAAGCAGTTTACCTGTGGGAAATGAAAGGAAGGGAAAAATAAGGAAGCCAATTTCTGACCATTTAAACCTCCTGCTTAAAATGTCAGTCTTTGTTCTCATCTTGCTTGCTTTTCATCTTTTCAAGTGCTTTGCTGCATCTCTGTGGTTCCCTATTCCTCCTCACATGACAATGGACATAGATTCCTCTTAACCTGGTATTTCTGACCTAGAGAGAGCACACCTTAGCCTTTCTTCTGTTGAGAAGGAGTCTCCATTACTTGGCTATAAATTTCTTTCCATCTGTTTTGTAAGAGGGAAGGTATCGCTAATCTGAAAACCAATTTTCACTTCTCTAGTCTTACTTGACTTAGAGTGATAACAGATACTGTGGTCATATTCCTTGACAAAACAACAACAAAAAACAAAGTAAAACAAACAAATACACACACACACACACAAACTTTGTTAGCTGTCATGTTTTCTGGTTTATTTGATTTTTATATTTGTCTAGTTATTACATATGTGTTTTATAATTGTTAATTTTCTTTTTCTTTACTTTGCATTAATAATAAAAACTCATTAAATCAGGGCTCTTCCTATTCTTAACAAAATTCCTGGTGCAGAGGAGGTAACAAATAAAAATTTATGAGTAAGTGAAAAGTGTTCTTTAAGAAATAATTTTATTTACTATAAAGAATCCAAATATTTGCAACTGATGCAATGACACTATAGTTTAATCAGTAATTGGAGATAAATTAATTTTAGTAATTTTTGCAAAACAAATTTAGACTTTCTTCATTTCCTCAATTGTAAGACCATACCTGTCTGTTTCATTGACCCTTGATCTTTCCTTCATTATTCTTCATTTCCATTTATTTGTTTTTTTATAGTTTTGTTCCATTTCAGCATATATACATTTAACATATATACATTTCTCCTTTTTCCTGTTAGGACTATATCCAAAATTTCTACCGTGTCACACTTTTATTTTTATTTAGTTCAAAATCTTTTCTATTTTTTGTGATTGTTCCATTACTATGAGGGTTGTATAGAATTAAATGGGTTAATATCCAAAGACATGAAATTTTATAGTTGTCTCTTTTTTAACAACTGAATTATAATTTTATTTATCTCTAGTTAAAGGACATATTAGAGGTAGATATCCATAGTTACACTTTGAAAAAAAGTACTTCATTTATACAGTTGGCATCACCTTTGTATAACCTTGAATCTGAAGCTATAACTTCTTTTTGTTACCATGCCTTTGGCATTACCCTCTTACTACCTCCAAATGGTTGCTTTTCCATTTCTGTGTGCTGGGAAATCAAATAAGCAAGAACTACTTTTTAAATGGCATATAAAATAAGAGTGTATAGGACCTGGGGGATTTTTCTATGAAGAAAGTGTTTGGCATTTGGTTCACAATCTATGTCACATTTATGTCTGTTGAGGTGGCTAAGAGATATGAGTGTGTTGATTTTCCCGTTCGCGACTTTGTGTGATCTGATTAGTTGAGTTTATCAAATTTATAGTAAGTGCCTGCTAAATAGCAACCATTGCATCTGAACTGGATTTACAGATTTGACAAAAGACAGGACTCATCCTCGAGGTTGTTAGAGTTCTGTAGGATAGAAAGTCACACACACAGAACAGGTCAACCCTTCCTAACATGTGCTATGAAAAAGGCTCATGTATGAGAATACCAAACTAGTGTGTGGGTGGGATTGAGCTGGGGCAGAGATGACCAAGGAGTTGTGGCAGATATGATGCTCAAAAGGCATTCCAGACAGAAAGGGAACATAACTGAAGGCACGGAGGCAAACAGGCACATAAAGGGCACAGTGCATGTGGGCTACCACAGAAGGCATAAAATTGGAGTGTAAGGTGCCTGCCAGGACACTAACACAGAACACGCTCACTGCTTTGCTTGAGTTTTGTTTTTTAGTGGAAATAGTTTATATGGACAGGAAAAGAATGAGAGCTGCAAGCAGAAATTATGATATAATGTAATTTTATAAGAACAACCACAAAAACCTTGCAAGGCTAAACACTTTTATTTATTTGTTTGTTTGTTTATATATTTACTTAGGTGTTCCACTAACGTTCAAGCACCCCTGACACTAAGCACAGTTTGGGTCCACTAAGTTCATGGAGCTGTCCTCATTTCCACTTTCATCATCATCATCATCCTCAATGGGTTCAGAAAACCGTATGTCTTTGGGAGTCCGTAGCCTCTTGGTTACAGTACAAGTTTGGTGTGGTAATCACCACCAAATAAGGTTGCCTGCATTTCACTCTGTGTCCATAGCCCATGCCACACAACATAATTTTCCCTGGCTGGTGTATCATGTCTCCAGGGAATGACCAACATTCACGCCTGGACCTTGGTGGTAATCCAAGTACTGCCCTGGCCTACATCTGAAGATGGCAATCCTCCTAACAGCAATTCTCCAAACTTTCACATGCAAGGTAATGACCTTGTCAGAGTACAGAATCCTGGGCTGCATTCCCAGGGAATACGGTCCCACTGGCCTGAAGTAGGGTGAGACAATCTGCATGCTACGGGTGCATGCATGCTCCACTTCATGTAGCAGTGCTTTGTGTCATCATTTCAACATGAAAGCTGCCATACCTTTAAAAATCATGATAGAAATAAGTATGGCTGCCTCGGCTCTCCACTATCCTGTACCAAAGGCTTCTCGTATTATCCCCAAGTTTCCTTATTGCTACATGTGGTTAGCTTAGTATCCAGACTTGCTTTAGGAGGTATAGGGTACAGAATCATCGGGGGAAAAATCCAAGAACCACCCTTACATCTCGTGCCTGAAGCTTCTTCTCTTCAAGGATTTGAGGGCATCTCTGAAGAATCATTTTCATTCAGTAAAACACCATTCCAGAACCAGAAGTAACAAAGTCAATTTAAATCTTTACAGAAGTTTTTCCTGAAAGCCAAGTGAAAGCAGGTGTGTAGCCTGCAGAATAAAGTTTTGAAAACTGTTTAGTCCATCTGTCCTTAAATGGACAGAGAAAACATTTGCATAGACAATCAATGGTTTTCTCCTTCTAATATCCCCAAACTCCCAGCAAATCCATTCCCCAAGCGCTCTAAACTTTTCTACCCACGCCCTTCTACTTCTGGACTTTTACCTAGAACCTGTTTCTCCTTTTGTTTTCCTTGCCTCTTGTTTCTATTACCCACATATTCTGAAGTTAGACTGGCTGGATTTGAAGCCTGGTTTAGGAACCTAGCACACATATGAAAATGGGCACATTTCTTCATACTCTTGTGTGGCTTGGTTTTCTCATCTGTAAAATAAGGATTCTGCTAATGCTCACTCATAAGACCACTGTAAAATTAAGTTGGATAATTCTTGTAAAATGCTCAGAAGAGAGTCTTGTACTCTGCAGGTACTTTGTAAATACTCACTACTATTATAAAGCCTAGCATACTCTATGCACATATGTTATGCATATTTATGATTTTCAAACAGCTAAAGACAAACCTATACATCTTTTATTAATTTACCATAAACTGAGAGGTGGCTTCAGAGATAGCTTGAAAACATTACTGACTTATCTAAAAACAATGAAAATGAGCGATTTAAGGTAAATCATTTAATAAATCAAAACTCTTTTTCTCATTATCTCCTAAGATAGCTCCCAAGAACCAGAATGATCAACCTTATTATTTATGCAAAAATAACTGAAGAATGTCTGGTGACTCACATTATACTTTCATCTTCACCCAGAATCTCTCTTCCCTTCAGTAATCAACTGATACGAAAACTCAGCATGCCTCTGATATCCTACTCTAAGAATATGCAGGAACAATCCATATACAATTAAATCCCTGTACTCACTTTTCCTAATAAGATTTTTTCTCAAAATTGTGTGTGGCATTTTCCCTTGCTATAGAGTCAACAAAATTCACTTTCTTTTATTGGTAAACAGTTTTATTTACTCCAGAAGGAGACATTCTACACTGACAACAATCAACCAATTATAGCCCAGAATTCTATCATTAAGTAATTTTTTTGTATGCAAAAATTTCAGAAGTTGTCTGAAGATATTTATAAAAATGTTTCAAAAAAAAGATAACATTACAGATAAGATGCCCATAGCATGACTGAATAGCAATTAAGAAAATTATATATTAAGGCTGGTACTATATGAGGAAGGAGAGGCAACAGATAAAGCAAATTATTTGCTTTAATAATAAGCAAATCATGCAGATTTGTAGGTTCTTCTAAAATGTATCCCCCAAAATAGAAAGTTCAAAAAATTAGGGTTTGCTTTTGAACAGTGAGGTTCTGTAACTCAACTTCCCACCAACTTTTAGATAACGAAGAATGAAAAGTCTTTCTATTTGGTGCCAAGCTTCCTTCAGAGATGAGTGTTAACCTACACCTATCAAACCTTTGAAAGTAAAAACAGGTATCAGAAGTATTTATAAAAACCTCTTTTGTTTTATACTGGAGCATTTTGTGCTGATTCAACTAAAATCACTAAACAAATGTTTTTTAGAGAATTGTATTGTGATAGCCTTACTAATACAAACCTATTTCTTTGATAAATGCATACCCAATATGCCAGAAGTAGGTAGTGGCCCTGGCTGGTGTGGCTCAGTGGATTGGCGCCAGCCTGCAAACCCAGGGGTTACTGGTTTGATTCCCAGCCAGGGCACATGATCAGGTTGCAAGCCAGGTCTCCAGCCGGGTCTGTAACTGGGGGCAGGTGAAAGGCAACTATAAACTGATGTTTCTCTCCCTCTCTGCCTCTCTCTCTTCCCCTCTTTCTAAAAATAATAAATAAAATCTTTAAAAAAATAAGAAAGAAAAAGAAGGTAGTGAATTGCCATTGATTCTTTCAAAATAAATTTTACATAAATAATAGAATACATTTACATGGCTATGTATTATTTTAGAGAATTTACTGTTTTATTAGTTAGAAATCGCTATCTACAACATTCAAAAACTGCAGCCTCATTACTCCAAGTTTTATACAATAAAGGATACCTCAATTATTGTAAAGATTGAATTTATTACACATCCAAGTAGATTTCCATAGGCTTAATCTTCTGTTTTAAAACTTATTGCTTAGAGTTGTTTTTCTCTCTTTGAAATAGTAGAGAGATCTTATAATTACTGGTTTTATGTAAATAGTTGAGGCTTACAAAAACAAAACAAAGCTTGTGCTCTGAAAAATTATGCATCCATGTTACGGATGAAAAGTGAAGCTATATTAAAGTGTTGAAAGCTACGTTGGACTTTACCGGCTGCAAAGCAATATGCAATTTTCTGTGGTTGATATCATAGAATATTTATTAGGGTTCAGTATGTAAACTGATAGAATTAAATGATAAATATGTGAAACCTAGCATAACATTGTTTTCAGGCATATTAGCAATATCCCAGAAAAATTTAAATTATATCTTTTAATAATTAGGTTCATGTGTGTGACAGATTTTAAGAAATCACACACGATTTAATCTAATAACTTCATGTATAAGAATACATGCTTGGGGGGAGGGGGGAGGGGGGAGGCGGGAGGCAGAGGCAAGAAAGGGGAGCAGCTTAGACAAGAACCTAGTATAAAGGAACCATGGACATGGACATGGACAACAGGGGGTATTGACTTTGGGGGTAGTGGGGAGGGGGACAGAGGGGAGCAAAAAGGGGATGGATGTAACACAACAACAATAAAATAAAAATAAAAAAATAAAAAAAGAATACATGCAAGTATATAATGTTAACAAACAACATGGTATTTTTACAAAAAGTTATTCACTACATAAGAGTAATATTTTATTGTTTTTAACTTTTAAAATGATTTTAAAAAAATATTTTATTCATTATTTTTAGAGAGAACAGCAGGGAGGGAGGAAGAAAGAGAGAGAAACATCAATGTCTGGTTTTCTCTCACCTGCCTCCACCTGGGGACCTTGCTGGAGACCTGACTTGAAACCTGGTTATGTGCCCTGACTGGGAATTGCACTAGTGACCCTTGGGTTTGCAGGCCAGTGAATCCAGTGAGCCACAGCCACAGAAGAGTAATATTTGATACTAAGAGAATAATAAAGAGCCTAAAAAGGAAAGATAATTTAATAAACAAAATATGAAAATTATTAATGCTACATTTCTCTTTTTAGTATTTTATAGATATTATAGTACTAGTGTTTAAAATTATTCTATGCATTAAGGCTAAGAAAATACATAAGATAAAATTCTATATTGGATATATTACCATTTGTGGGTAGGGTTATAAGAGAAAATTTAAACAAAGCTGAAAAGCAACACATTCACAGTGTTTAGTTTTGTGGTAATGTTATTTTGAGTAATTTTTTCCTGTTTTTTATGTATGAGGCAGCCATTTATATTTGACATAAGCTAATGGCTACTCAGCTAAAAAATTGTGGTTTAAAATAAGGGATGATTTTTGTTAAGAAATGAATGGTATAGAAAATTTTCTGTAAATACTTTGATTAATGTATTTATTTCCAACTGACAATCTATAGACCTTTAAAAAGCTTTTAAAAAGGAACACAGTGACATGAAACTGAGGAAAAGAAATAGTACTTTAAAAAAAAACTGATGATATCTATCCCTTCTGAAATATAAAATTCAAATTATTTGTAAGTCTTACTGTTGTTCTCCATGTGTAGCAACTTGTGAGAAAAAAGATAAAACTGTCACTGATATCACTGATTCTGTGCTAATAAAGAAATAAATGTGAGCCAGAGAAGAAGGTCCTTTCTTTAGCAGATTTCATTACTAGTAAATATTGGAATGTGCAAATATTGGGGAAAATGAAGAGTTAAAGGGCTCTGAAGAGTCAAGTGAGAGGCAAAAAAATTGGGAACTGAATAGGGAGAGATCAAATTTCTCGTAGGAAAAAAAGAAAGACGTAGACTTCGTAAGTACTTTGTAGCCATCCTATAAAAATCAAAAGGCTTTATCAACATGTGTGAGGTGGACACAAAAGCCTGCCTACCCAATGTATCAATAGTATGCAATCAAAGGTCGTAGACAAGGAGCACTGAGTCAACACAAGGTAGTCTCTGGATATCAGCATGGTCTGTGGAGTGGTCAATGAGCCTTTAGTAACAAATATTTTGCCTTAAAGGTTTGTACGCAGTCTTTTAGTCTCAATTAACACGTCATTTCATAAAAACATGTATTATAAATATACATGTAATGGGGAAATAAAGTTGTTGAGATTATATCAGTCTTTAGCTACCTTATTTTTCTACACACTCTTCAATAGTCCCTCATTCAGCTAAGCTTGTAACTGTGCTGATGACCTATTTTATATAAAAGCTTTACATAATTGCTATGAAATTTGCCATTTGTTTTACCACCTCAGGGGAAAAAGTTTTCTTAATATTTGCACTTCATCATCTATTTAGTTTCATAATAAACTGGATTGTTCATGACATTTTTCCTCCTTTCCTTGGAACTAGGTGAAACGTTTCTATTGTTTTGGATGCCTGTGTCTCAGTGGAGCTATACTACAGACTTACAGACTTACACAGTTTGAACAGTTGGAAGGCCAGTACTCAATATTTATCCTGAAGTTGCCATGGCTACTAATGCAGACAAAATTTGCTGAACAAGTTCAAGTTAGAGATGGACAGAAAAGAACAAGAGGTTTCATTAATGGTTTCAATGATTAACCACAGTGAAAATTAGTGAGTGAAGGTGCTGTCTTGATTTTCTATTCTGTCAATCTTTCTAATGACAAAGTGTGACTATGTAGGAAAAATATACACATAAATATAGTATGATAAATGTTATCCTTATTATTGATGAGAAGGCAAAAGGAAAATTATTTTTACTCCATTGTCACCTAAAACCATCCATGTAAACAGTACCTAGCAACTTTTTTTAACCTAAAATCAGAGACCAATAAACCTCTGCTTTTTGTTAAATATTTGTATTATACTTTCAACTATATTATGTTATTAGAATGTTTTAATATTCACCTGAGGAAGAGAGAGCGAGAGAACATCAGCCAGTTGTCTCCTGGATGCCCCATGACCTGAGAATGAACCCACAACCTTTAGCATATGGGATAATTCTCCAACCAACTATGCCAACCAGACAGGAATATAATATTAATATTAATAGAAACACATACATAAGAGATATTATGTACAAATATAGATGTGTATGTGTATACCAAATATTGGCTTATTCAGGGTGAAAGGAGATTTCTCAGAATTAACTTACCTTGGCTTAGTTTGGCCCTGAAAATTATACTCATTCATATTTAAAATGTTAAATTATTAGCAAGTCTGTATGCTTTTGGTTATTGATCTTTGAAGATATGGTCATATGAGTAGATTCATTTTCAATTTCATTCAAAGATTTTTTTGCTACATAAGTCACTAATAATTTTACTGCAGGATTTTTATATTCATTAGAATGTACTTAGTTGCAGAAATGAATATCCAAAGGTTGTAGTTTGAATAATCATGAAGAAACACTAAAGAGAAGGCAAGGGGAATTCAGATCTAGCTTGTAGGCACTTATTCATTTGATTTATAGCAGAATTCATGAATTCAAGCCTTACTTCCCATTTTTTAAACTACTCATTCAGTATATTATTGATGTCCCATTTATGATTTGGAAGATTATAGCTATAGCTTTAACACCACATTCTTGAGTTTTAGCTATATCACACAACTGCTTTTTAATCATCTACGTCTTTCTTGTAATTAGGGAGCAAAAGGCTAGAAGTGTCAATGCTCCAATATAACTTATGTGAGCAGCCCAATGAAGTACTACCACAGGAGTAAGTGTTCTTCATGGTTTGTTTACTGGTATTCAAATAACAGAACTTAACAATATAACCTTGGGCTAGCCATCCAAAAGTGTGTGTCACAGGCTAGGTCAAGTAACAGTAAGATCAGTAGACTGACATCACTTTCATAAAACACAGACCTCTAAGACACCCCCAAGTTCCTAACCTTTGGCACCTAAGAAGTCTGTCCTGAAAGTATCGAGCCAATGTCAATATAATTAAAGCAGTTTGTGCTGCCAATACTTTTGGGACAGACCTTGTAAACTTCTCAGTCACTAAATTAAATAAATTAACGAGGAGGAAGAAAAAAAAAGGATCCTATTTCCTTACCTTCAAAGTGTTTTCTCTGTGAAATTTTCTCCTCTCTTCAGCTACAATGCTCTGACATTGTTCAAATCTTGTCATCTATCCATAAAAATGAAGTGATGGTCTATTCTTACATTTAAGTTGCACTTCCTACTCTATCACCAGCATTATTAAATAGTAAAACAGTTGACCAAAAATCAAAACAGTATGGAGTGTGAAAGCAACATAAATTGTGCATTGTTTGCATTTACAGGAAAAAAATAAACCAAGCTATTCTTCAGTTATTTTGTTTCTTGTTGTATAAAACTATCAGAAAATTTTATTTACTGTGTACGTTTCAATAGTTCATTGCTGTCAATGGAAAAGTTTTCATTATAAACTTGCTACATAATTCATCATTAATACATGTGATAGACATCAGTACAATTCCCTTCATTTATTGGCTGAATGATTTTGAAAACTTACTTTCACCTTTATGAGGGCATATTTTCTCTTCTATAAACTGCAGGGTTTTCCTGCAAAATTACTAATCATTGAGCTAGGTACTAGAAACACAAAAGTGAATCAACCACAATATTTTCCCACCCTACCCCCATTCTAGTGTTTTTGGAGGTGGAAGGAGGAAGGGCACAGAGGTCTTCATAGAAGGGCATAGAAAGAGTACTGAACAACGTTGCAAACAAGTTTGTTTTTGTTATTTTGTCGACCTTGAACTATAGGTAATGAGAATTTTCTGAAGAGAAGATATTTAAGAAGAGTCATGGTGTTTGAGTAGTGTATGCTAGTAGAGAAAAATATTGACAACATAGAAGTAAAAAAAGTCTTGAATTTTGAAGGGGTAAATAAGCTAATGATCTTTCCCCATTGGATCAGGACTAAAGGGTTTTCTATGATGTGTGATCTTAGTGCTAAAACTGGGACAAGGTCAAATCGAAACAAGTATTCCACCCGAAAACGGAGTTGTAGATTTAGACAAATAAAAAGGAGCAAGCATGTCCTGGTGTGGTAGGGCCACCTCTAAGTATGACTCCCAAGGATTCCCATTCCCTGTCATTCACACCCTTGTGTAATCTTGGCTCTAGTGTGAGCTGGCCCTGATAAAATAGCTCTAACCAGTAGAAGACTCAGATTAGCCCCCACAAAATCTCTGGTTTCCCTCCTACTTGTCTTCTTTTTCTTTCACTCTGAGGGAAGCCAGTGGCCATATCGTGTACTGCTCTACTGAGTGGCCATCAAAATAAGTATGTAGGGTGACCTCCAGTTAGCAGCAGCAAGCCTTCCCAAAATCCCTGGGTAAGCCTGGTATGAATTCTCAGTGCTTCAGGTGGGACTGTAGCTTTGGGCAACGCCTTGTGAGAGAAGTGAAGTCAGAATTACCCACTTAAATATTCCGACATATAGATAATAATCTTTTTTAAGTTTCTGATTGTTGGGATAATTTGTTATGCAGCAATAGATGACTAATGCATATGCTGTGGTAGAAGCAGAGGGATCAGTAGAAACATGGGAGATGATGAGATCTGTGATGGAAATATAGTTTTATTCAAAGATTTAGAATGATCTACCCATATTTAAAGGCACCTGCCTCTCCACTTTCCCTTTCATGATGGATGTGTCCAGGGTTGAAGTTCCCTCCTTTTTCTCCCGGGTTTTCCACTTCTATTTTTCTTACACTGCATAATAATACATTCTCTGAAAACAAAGTTTCACTTTTAAGAATGGAAAAAAAAATTGTGTGGTTCTCTTATTCACACATTCTAAAGTAAGTTAACGCTAGTATTCCTCTTACATTACCCTGCTTCTTTCCTTTGTAGGATTGTCAACATTTATCATCATAAATGTGTTTGTGTATTTTCTTTTAAAATGCTTATGTCTATAACAGCTACTTCTGTTTGGCTTCACAACACATGTGAACATTTGCCTTGACTCTCACAGAACAGACATTTACCAAAGTTTCATTAATGAGTTAATAACTAAGTATTCATGCTGAGCAATTAATCCCGAGTTTCTTTAGAAAAACTATATAAAGATAGTCCATGAATCTTTCCATTCCTTAAGAGAGAATAAAAAGATAAAACATAGAAGGCAGGAAGTATGATCATAAGAAGGAAAATGAATTTAAGAAAAGGAAGAATATACTTTTTTCAGTTTTTCTTCCATTATGGAGAATATTTTGTCATAATCATAGAATTTTTATATAAAAATGTACTTAACTGAGAAAAACAGGTATTAATCTAGGATAAAATACAAAGATTTAACTATAGTAGAGTGAAATGTATGCAATGTTTCTGAAGGTAATAAAATGCTTATACTGTATTTGTATAAAGATATAAAAATGCTTCTGTAAAAGAAATGTCTAAAACAGCTCCTCCTGAATACCTACAAAAATTCTAAAATTGTTCTACCTCTCATCTTTTCCTTCCTTCTTTATCTTGTTATTGAAAAACAAACATTTATTGCTCACTTTTTTTGTATCATGCTGTGAGCTGGTTTGCTGGAGATATTAAAATAATATCCACAGGCCATTTCCTCAAAGGGATAATAACACATTGAAAAAGTATTTG
>PVIW01000536.1:120121-464561 GCA_004026585.1 Noctilio leporinus
ACAGTGGATAAGGTGCCGGCCTGCGAACCCAAAGGTCGCAGGTTCGATTCCCCAGCCAGGGCACATAACCAGGTTGCAAACCAGGTCTCCAGTCAGATCTGTGGCTGGAGGCAGGTGAAACGCAACCATACATTGATGTCTCTCTCCCTCTCTGCCTCTCTCCCTTCCCCTCTTTCTAAAAATAATAAAATAAAATCTTAAAAAAAAAAAAAAAAAAGTATTTGTAAGTGTAACGGATCCATCCCAACATCCAAAGATGCACATACATATCTATTAGTTTCCCAACCAGTGTTCTCATTTGATGCCTTCCAAAAACATTTACTGTAACTTTTCAAGTTTTGGCTCATACAACATGTTGATATGATCAGTTGGATCTGGAAAATAGCATCGCCAAGAGTAGAGGTTTACAGTGATTTTAATCTCTAGGTAGCATTAGAAAGAGAAGGCATGATGAAGTGGGAGAAATTGTTTTCTGCAGGAAAACCCAAATTAATCTTGTGAACACTAGGGTATTATATACAGACTGAAACTCTAATGGGTACTTGATATCCTTCCTAAATATATGTTCTGTACTTATCAATAAAGAAGAAATAAATTATTTCTCTCTCTCTCTCTTTCTATCTCTCTCTCTCTCTCTCTCTCTATATATATATATCTATATATCATCAGTAAAATAGAATAATAGAATACATATTATTGAAAGGCTTTGAGATTATTTGGTAGTTTTAACAGTGACTTATTTTTAAATCACTAAAGATAGAGGAGGTTTGCAGCAAATTGGAAAAATGCATATATAACCCAAAATAACAGTAATACCATCCATCCATATAGTTCAAGATTCTAAGAGGTTTGTGAAAAGATAATTAAATACTGATGAATAAGAAAAGTCTGCTCATTACTCATGTTTGGAAGGGCAGAACATTTTTGTGGATATGTAAATGATTCAGCCATTTAAAAATACCATAAACCTTGTACTTTTCATTTATATATTATATTTTATGTTTTTAGGCAAATTCACCATTCTGAACAGAATGAGATGACTTTTTAGAGTACACAGTGTTTCTTTAAGCAACTGAAAATCTCCTCAAGTAAGCAGTAGTGGTATGAAATCATTTTTGGATGTTATTAAATATATAGGCACAGAAAATTTATGTGATACTTTAACTTAGCCTTCAAACACATTCACTTTTAAATTCATTGTTTTGGGTATCTTTTCTCTGTTCAAATTCAGAAGTCAAAATGTCTCATTGTTAAAAATTATATTTAAACATAATTTGTTGTATTCTAAATGTTCAACTAATAAATCTCAAGGTTGACAATGCTCCGTGGAAACTGAGTAGCACTTTATTTTCTCTTAAAAGTTGACTGTGGTTGTTAACAATAGCCTATGCAATAATTGTTAACTACATATTGAGGGTGATGGAGGTTTGACAGATTTTAAGCAATATAACACTACTGTTAATAATTTAAGCAACTGTAATTTTGTCTCCTTGTTCAATTTTTGGGGAATGGAGAAATTGCTCCACATTTTCATGTTGGGGGAAAGTTTATAATAAAAATCAAGCCTTTGAACACTTCATTATTGTGTAAAATATAAGAGTATGATCAAAATCACAATTCAGGAGTATTTCTTCATAAAAAAACAACAAAAGGTATGGTAAAAAGAATTCCATTGTTTTACTTGCCTAAAACCAAAGGAAATTAATATAATAAATATATTACAATTTATATTTGGAAGACATTCAACAATAAATTGGTTTCAGTGATGTCCTTTGATTTATATAGCAAAAAGGGGGAAATATAAATGTATATTTAAGGTAAAAGAGTATGGTACACTATTTATGCTTTGGTCCTTTAAATCTGCAAAATGATATGTTATATTAGGTTGTAATATCTATATATTTTGCTCTAATTTGTCTTTTTTTTAAATAACATATTTTTTTTGTTGTATGTTGTAAAATTAAATGAATTTTATTTTTAAACTGTTAGATTTCCTCATTTTACAAAGTCTAGGTAACTAAAGAAGCTAGACTGTTTTAATGCTATTTCATGTTATAAAATACAACTCACATATACAGATTTACTAATAGATAAAATTAATAATATATGGAACTATTTATAATCATTATAATAGACATTTATCAAATTATTATTCATAAATAAATAACTTCAAATAAATACAGGTCACTAATTTTTTTGAAGGTTTTATTTATTATTTTTAGAGAAAACATCAGGGAGGGAGGAAGAAAGTGGGAGAAATATCAATGTACGGTTGCCTTTCACCTGCCTCCAGCCAAGGACCTGGCTGGAGACCTGGCTTGCAACCTGGTTATGTGCCCTGGCTGAGAATTGACCCAGTGACCCTTGGGTTTGCAGGCTGGTGCTCAATCCACTGAGCTACACTGGCCAGGGCCATCCTTATTAAAGGTTCACTTCTTTTTGCTTACTCACTCATGTTTCAATTTTCAGTTATGCTCCAAGTGAAAACCACAGTGTATGTTCCTATAGAAATCAAAGCAATGTGTGAATATTATTTACCCAGATTGAAAAAGATACCTTGGTTGTAATAAATAAGATATAAAGGATCCTTGGTCTTTCCCACATAACAATAAATATTATAAGACATGAAAGTGATATTTGGCTGGGAAACTGAAACAATTGAGATTAAAGCATACTTCAGCTGTAAAGAGGTTGGAACAATGAAGGAAAATTATGAGATTATGACAAATTTTCCACTTCTAGTTTAAAAATTCAGAAGTTGGAAAATTAAAATATTCTGCAAGTAAAATTGGCAGAATAATTTTAAGCTTCCTCAAATTATTCAAATAGTCACAATTATGTTTGTGACTCCATCACTCAATACTTAAATAAATATGAATAATTTCTTTATTCTCAATATTATGCCTGTTTTTGCCTTTGTTGAAACTATCATGTTTTTAATAAGACAATATATTTATCATGCAACTGAAATGTGGAGGTTTATATTTGTCCATATTTTCTAAATATATTTGTTATTTGAATGACAATGTAAATGATAAACTTTGTTTGACATTTGGTTATTACACTATTACAAGATAATATAAGTGGACAGAACAAGCTTTTCAAAGTAACAAAACCTAAAATATCATAAACTTAAATTAGTTTTATAATTTTTTAATTGTACCCATTGTTTCTATTAACATAAATAGATCAAACTAAGATTTAGCAATCCAACATTGCTTGATAGGGCAGTTAGATCTATGGTAGCTATTAATGTGTCTGGGTTCTCTAATTTTATTAATTTTTACTGTGAGTTGATGGATTTTATTTAACCCACCAGCAACAATTATTCAAATTTAAGCTTTGAAGTTTCATAACATTTAGCTAAAAAAATTAAAATTTTATTCCTCCATGTAAGTACAGACCCTACCATCTATTATCTCATGCTATGTTCTCATACAAGAATAAAGGAATTACATTGTAGCAGGTATTTTCTGGATCCTTTACCCATGCAAGCATTAACACATGATCTGAACAATAGCTAAGACTGACAAATGAGACGACTGCATTTACTGACTCTAATGGGTGCTTTAATTTTAATTGAGACATAAAGTCTGATATTGTGGAAAATGTAACACTGCATTATTCAGATGGTTTATTTTTATCTCAGAAAATATGCAGTTCAGTGAAAATTCAGAGAATTTTATTTTTTAAACTAATTTTGATGTCCTCATTTTAAAAAGCTTAGGTGATTAAAGATGCTAGACTGTTTTTCTGATTGTGTAATATGTATTATTAGTACTATTAGCTTATTTGCTGCAAATAAGCAACAAAAATAACTGATAAAAATAATCACAAAATAGAAATACCAGAATTAATGAGAATTAATAATAGGGAGTAATGGAGAGGGAAAATAAAAGTCCAGAACTTAAAGGCACAGGCTAATATAAAA
The DNA here is from genome assembly GCA_004026585.1 of Noctilio leporinus. Taxonomy (NCBI): domain Eukaryota; kingdom Metazoa; phylum Chordata; class Mammalia; order Chiroptera; family Noctilionidae; genus Noctilio; species Noctilio leporinus. The sequence goes on from PVIW01000536.1 coordinate 124,053, forward strand.
ATGATAGTAAAAGACAAACTAGGAGGCCAAAGATATACTTCTTTTTACTGATATTTACATTATAAAAGTATCAATGTAGAAAATGCATTAAATATGAAATTTAAAAAATACATGTATGGAGTATTTTCTAGAGAGTAAAAATGAGGGTTGACATGATTATCTATATGATTTAATGTTAATGCATATTTTATATAGTTGACATCATAGAGTATTTATATCAGTACTTCGTTTTTCACCATGATAATTTTCCATGTTATCAATTTTTATGTAATAATAACTGTCAGTGTTTTCATTAAGTGTATATGTTGTAATATATGTAACTGCTTTAAAATATTGTAGATCTTTAGCCCTGGCTGGTGGCACAGTGGTTAAAGCACCGGCCTGGGAACCCTAAATTTCGATTCCCAGCCAGGGCACATAACCAGGTTGCAAGCCAGGTCTCCATCCAGGTTTGTAGCTGTAGGCAGGCAACCATGTATTGATGTCTCTCTCTCTCTCTGCCTCTCTCCCCACCACTCTCTCTAAAAATAATAATAAATAAAATCTTAAAAAATATTTATAAAAAATTAAAATTAAAATTAAATATTTTGGGTATTTAAGTTTTAACCACATTTTTTAGCATTATAAATAATATATAAAAATGTTAATTAAATTTAATTTCTGATGCCATTTGTTATATAAAGAGTTGCTTTTTATATATGCCAATATTTCTATTTCTTTATTTTATGTTTGGAAAGGTCTTCTCTAGAATATTCATTTTAATAGTTTGGTATTAATATGTTGACCTTCATTTTATATGTATTTTTGTTGTTATTGTATGTGTTATTTGGTGAAATTCTAAACCATCCTAAAGTACTATGCTTTCTTAATTAGTGAAATGGCATTTTTATTATGTAACAATTTTCTGTCAATATACATTTTGTTTATTTTTAATTTTTTTCTCCTAGAGAATAATCCAGTATTTTTGTTAAATTGAGTAGCCACAATCCAGTACCACTGGAATTAAATATATGTATAAATATATAATTATGTATGTTTAAATATATAATTAAATTATATAGAAAATGGACATATTTTTAATATTTAGTTTTCAAGCAATTGAAGGCACTACCTTAAAAAATTGAAATGGAACTGCTTTATGACCCAGCAATTTCACTTCTGAGAATATGTCTAAAGAAATGTAAACACTAGTTCAAAAGAATATATGCACGCACTCTATGTTCATTGCAACATTATTTATAATAGCCAAGATTGGGAAGTTGCCTAAGTGCTATCAGGGAATGAGTGGATATAAAAACCTAAGTGCCCATCAGTGGATGAATGGATCAAAAAACTGTGGTACACAATGGAATACTACACAGCAGAAAGAAAGAACTCCTACCTTTTGTGACAACATGGATGGAACTGGAGGGTATTATACTTAGTGAAATAAGTCAGTGAAAGACAAATACCATATGACCTCACCTAATACAGGAGACTAATGAACAAAACAAACAAAAAAGCAAGACAGAGCCAGAGACATGAGTATAAGAAAGAGACTTTCAGTGAGCAGAGAGAGGAGGGAGGGGGGAGAAGGAGGCAAAGAAAGCAAGCACTTTAGTCAAGGAACTAGCATGGGTGACCCATGGACATGGACGTGTGGGATTGACTGTGGGAGCTCTGGGGAGGGTGGGGAAGCGGAGAGCAAGAGGGGAAATGGGATGAATGTACTACCGCAACAATAAACATAAATTTAAAAAATTTAAAAAGCTGTGGTACATTTATTTAAACAATGGAATACCATCATGCTGTAAAAAATGGAAACCTTACCTTTTGCAACATGGATGGACCTGGAGAGCATTAAGCTAAGTGAAATAAGCCACTCAGAGGAAGACAGCCACCATAGGATCTCACTTGTATGTGGAAACTAATGAATAAATTCAACTAACAAAGAGTGGAGACAGACTCATGGACACAGAGAACAGACAGACAGCTGTCAAGGGAGAGGGATTTGGGAGCTGGGTGAGAGGAATGAAGGAAATAAGTATAGGAGAAAAAAAAGAAAAAAGAAAAAAGAAAAACTCATGTACAGAGACAACAGTGTTGTGATTGCCAGAGGAGAGGGGTGGGAGAAGGCAGAAGTTGTTAAAGGGGGATAAATGGTGATGGATGGAAACTTCACTTGGGCTGGTGAACACACAATACAACGTACAGATGATGCATTATAGAATTGCACACCTGAAACCTAAATGCTTTTATCAACCAATGTCACCCCAATGAATTCAATTAAGTATTTTTTAAAAAGATATGATACAGACAATAAAGGAAACAGAAATTACAATTAAAATCATACTGTCTGGGTCACTTAATATAAAACATAAAGATTAAATTCTGTGACAAATGAGGTTAACTGAGGAAATCCTACACAAAAATTAATACCTCCTTGAAAACCATTAGAAAATTATACAGCTTTCAGTCTCAGCAGTTCCTGTTTGCTACCAACTCAAAATTTCAGGACCAATTAGAAATCTTGATAGCCTTCTCTTTCTCAATTGGAGCCATATCCTATGCTAAGGATATTTATTGCAAGCCTCACCCATTTCAAAATTATATTTAATGTATTTATGGCATTTCTGGTCAAAGGAAGAAACATAAAAAGATAAGGAGGTAAGAATTAAATAAAATAGGTAAAGATGTCTTTATTTAAAAATTGTATTATTTATTAAAAATTTCAATATAATCAAAATACAAATTATTAGAGTAAGAGATTATTGCAATAAAATGTTACAATTTGTATGTAAATATATCCGAGTACCTAGAAAGTATTCCATAAAGGTATATATGGCCTAGAATTTCTTTCTTTTCTTCATATTTCCAGCCTCATAAGACCATTTATCTCCCCACCATTCTGCATTCTTTTTAAAACAAATTATTGGTCCTTCATTTGTTTCCTTAGTGGTCGTTTCAATTATAGATAAGGATGATTAGTTTTCCACCATAAAATAAATTCAAAAGAAGAAGCAATTAACATTTAACAAATATATGTTTGTCTTTTAAGGTATGAAACAAAAATAATCTTGGAGTTTAATTTTGTGCATAGAATTGTTAGAATTTGAAATCTATAATCAATTTCTCTGGAGTGGGAAAAAAAAAAGGTTGAAATTGGACCCTATTTTAAGAAAAGTATAATTAGATCAAGTTAATGCCCCAAGCAAGATCTATATGTTCTATTTCTAATTTCCAATCTTTGCAGAGCTTCTAAATCTTTTCTGACTCTTAGCATAGATTTAATCATCACTCTCCCCAAAAGTGATTTAAAATGAATTCGTTATGTGATTTATTTATATAAGAATTGAACAAGTGAAGCCTCCAAGCCTTAGTAGGTATAAGACTTATAGAATATATAATTAGAATTTTATTTATCCATGGTTTCAAGGGTCATCAGCATTTGGAGAAATGCATTTAAATAAAATATGTATCATTATGCCCTTATGCATTTTAATGTGTTTTCTCTGCTAAAAGTGAATAAATACATAGAATGATTGATTTTTCTTTTTTACAGTGGAACACTACATTGCAATATGGTCTTTAAAAATGCCACCCTGAAATGGCTCCTTAATTCTCCACTGGAAAGTCAGATAGGAGGTCATGGACATCTATAACCAGGGATCATTATTGATGTGATTAAAAATAGTGGTTTCAAAGGTTGGTGATTAGGGCAGAAATAGCTTGATGGGAGAAGAGAGTGATGATAGCATTCTGCTCAGGAAAGATTGGAAGTAGAATTTATATTCTTCCTTGTTCTTAAAACCATGACTCAGTATTCTGTACTTGCATGAGGTGAAAAGTATTTTCATAGCTAGGAACAACATATTTTATATATTATAAAAATATAATTACTTAAAAGGGAGTAAGCTAAGGAGGAAAAGACCGATAAGAGTCTATTATTTATTCAATATGCAGAAACACCAAGATGCCAGGTACTGCCACTTCTTGGAACAAATGATCTGCAACAATTTGTATCGCACTGTTTGTGACCTATAAATGTAGCCACCTGTGAGAAATAAAGCTGCATGTTCTCATAGCAGCGAATCAATTCTTGGCTCAGGGAAGATAGCATCTAACCTCAGAAAACCTGGAATCAGCCCTGGTTGAGGAACCAAAGTCATTGCTGGAGAGGTGTTATAATAGCTTCCTGGAAAAAGACAGTTGAATGGACAATCATGCATATGTGCCAAAGATAACTAGATCAAATAAAACAGTGAAATTGCTCCAAATCTAAATGTGTTAATCTATAAAATGTGGAAACTTTTTTATTTCAAGAGACTATTATGAGGACTAACTTTTTAAAAGATTTTATTTATCATTTTCAGAGGGATGAAATGAGAGAGGGGCAGAGAGGGAGAGAGACATCAATGTATGGTTGCCTTTCACCTGCCTCCAGCTATGGACCTGGCTTGCAACCTGGTTATGTGCCCTGGCTGGGAATCAAACCAGCGACCTTTGGGTTCGCAGGCCGGTACCTATCCACTGAGCCACCAGCCAGGGTTATATAAGGATTGAATTACACTGTTTAAACTGCCATGTTCTTGGCAGTTTAGTATGCCAATAGTATGCTCCTATACTATTTAAAATTTTCTTAACTAGACATTTTCTTTGAGACTTATGTACTGTAGATTTTCCTAAATTTTACTAAAACAATTTCATCTGCTATTTCCAAATAAACTCAATTTCTGGTAAAAACAAACAAACAAACCAAAAAAAAAAAAAAAAAAACCCAATGGTGATTAAAACACCATCCATCTTTTTTTTTAAATTAGCTCATTTATTTTTTTAGGTTATTATTTTTCTGAGGGAGGGTAAAGGAGAGAGGAAGAGAGGGAGAGAAATATCAATGTATGGTTGCCTTTCACCTGCCTCCAACTACAGACCTGGCTGGAGACCTGACTTGCAACCTAGTTATGTTGCCCTGGCTGGGAATACAACCAGTGACCTTTGGGTTCTCAGGCCAGCACTGAGCCACCAGCCAGGGCCCCATCCATCTTTATATTTGATCAATGATTACTTCCTAAGGGCTTCGACTCAAATTTTGGGGGATATGGCATAGATTTTATTATTATTTTAAATATTTTATTCATTATTTTTGGAGAGAAGGGCAGGGAGGTAGGCAGAGAGAGAGGGAAAAGCATCAATGTATGGTTGCTTTTCACCTGTCTCCAACTGAGGACCTGGCTGGAGACCTGGCTTGCAGCTTGGTTATGTGCCTGACTGGGGAATCAAACCAGCAACCATTAGGTTTACAGGCCAGCACCAATCCACTGAGCCATGATTTTATTATTATCATTATTCTTTGGTAATGTCAGTGTCCTGTGAGTTTTCACTAACCTAGTTTTTATTTGGCTCTCACAATACAATTAATCTCAATGTCAAATTAGAAAAGATATGTAAAATTTGCCTTTAAGTGCCCTTGACCTACATATGATAAAAAGTTTAAGACAATGTTAGAAATACATTTATTAATTACATCTATTACTTTTGAAAATATTGCTCTTTTTATAAACAATCTATGACCTTTGAAAACTATTTTTATGAAAAATTATCTTTAATATTAAGAAAATATATTCTTCTTAAGTTTTGATGAGGTATTTCTAAGTTAAAAAAATATCCTTATTTTGTAGCATGAATGCACTATTTTAAATGATTTGGTAATAATTCTAAAGTTAATTATTTAATGTTGATTTACTTTACATTTTTTTAAAATTTTATTGTTGTTGTATTACATCCATCCCCTTGATTTACTTTACATTTTAATATTTAGTAGTAACTGTCAAATGGTAATAGGTTTGTAGATCCATCAACTCTTTCTTGTTTTTAAAGTTGTGTGGCAGCAAAATAACTTGGAGCTTTCCTTCATGTTATGGAAAATGTAAGGCGATTAAACAGTGCTTTAGCCTGGTTTAACATTAAGCTTAATTGTATTCGTATGCTTTTCTTTAAATAATTTTTAAACATAAAATAATTATTCAGTAATTTTTATAATTTTATAATGTATATAAATTTAAAATAATATCACTGTACAACTACAGAATCCTGACTTTCCAGTTATCAACATACTATGTTAGGTCACATAAAACAAATATGAAAATTAGATTTAGAATTTAAGATTAAAGTGGCAATCTGCCTCAGGATGACATTCTACTTGAAAATAAATGGCCTATTTCGTGGCTATTTTGCCACTGAATCATTTACTCACTTATTCTACAAATATTTATTGTGAAATATTCTTTGTGAGGAAACCTTCCAAACAGCGGGGACATGTATGCAAAGTAAAAACGAAATGGCTTCAGCATTCAAGCAGGTGGTTTCCGAAGGTGGTGAAAGAAGATTGACAATGTTTTAATGAACAGGGTACTTCTAGAAAAAGAAAGATGTAACATCAAAATTAAGTAAATGAAGTGACTACCGAGGTGAGAAATACTCTTGACGTTGTTGTCAGGAAAGGTCTCCTGTCAAGTAAAAAATACTTGCTAAAGACTGTAAATGAAAAAGAGTTAATTAGGTTCCTATGATGTCAATGTAAAGCGGAGAGAGGGTGAAGCAAATTCATGCGAGAATCCCCACACTAAATGTAGAAGAGCAAGAGAGTCACAGAAGGTTGAATGGGCTGAGCAAGGCAAAGATGGGTAGAAAGGGCCTCAAAGGAAGAGGCAGGAGACTGCAGTATCATGCTATCAAGGACCAGGGGTGTCCTCATGGGCATGGCTGAGTTGGTTGGGCATCTTTGGGCCAAGCATAAGGTCGCTGGTTACTCCCAGGCCAGGCACATGCCTGGGTTGTGGATTTAGTTCACATCAAGGCACTTTTGAGAGGCAACCAATTGATGTTTCTCTTTCTCTCTTTCCCCTACCCTTTTCACTCTCTAAAAATAAATAGCATCTTAAAAAAAAAAGAAAAAGGGGTGTGGGAGGTCTTATGAGATAAATTAGATATTGGATGAAGAATAAGAGATACTGCATAGATATGTGACATTATGTGGTTTATATACACATAATATATAAAGGCTGTCCACATAAAGAATAGTACGTGGAAAAGAGAGGTACCAGGAAGCAGTGAGTTCAACTGTGAAACTACTGTAATATCATGGTTAACTACATGTACTATTAGACATTGTTTACGCTGAAAGTAAACACACAGGTATTCTTTTAATTACATCTAAAATGTTTAGTAAGATTAGATTTGCTTAAAGGAGGTGCTAGGCATTGAGAGCACAAAAAGAAGTGAGACATAATCTCTATAGTAGATAGACGGCCTCTAATATTATAGATGAAATCCAATATACAGAAGTGTGCATCAAGGTTGACACTACACAGCAAAGAAAGGCCTGGATCTGGCTATGACTAGGTTGGTTTCATAAAGAGTTTTCACCAGAGCAAACACAGTGCTGAGTTTATTTAGCTAATATCATTTTACTAATCCTGAAAGCCATCAGTCACTGTTTACATATTAGGGGAGGGACTACCTAGTAAGAGTGAATGAAGAATGCCAAGGTTTCCCCAAATATCATTACTTTGAGTTACATAAAAAAAATCTGATGCTTCTTTTGAGAAGAATTATCTTTTTCAGAGTGTACATTCAGAGATAAATTTACTCTAAAGCTAATGAAGATAAAGATTCACAGCTTGTTACTGAACAGGCCACTTCAAAGACCTTTAGCAGGTATATTCACTTCGCTTTCTATAATACTTTCACAAAACTTAGAAAATTTAGAGGGTGCCTATTTTATTCTGCTCTGCTCCTCTAACAGACTTAGTCTGGAGTTCATTGCCATAAGTGTATATTCGGGTATTTTTGTTATAAAATATATAGTGAAGGGGAGTAGGACGCACATTTAACTTAATTTTTATGAGATATGTTTAAACAGTTACAGTCCTACCCACTACTAATTATTAGAACTCAGTTTGGAAGTGACTTCTAGGAATCAAGGTAAAGTAGTTCCAGACATGTTTATTCATGAACTTTCTAATTCATTCAGCTACTATTGACTGAGTACCTATCATGGGTCAGCAAGCAAAAGGGACATAATCATACACTGACATTTTTTACTTCATTTTTTTATAATAGTATCTTTGCTCACTGTGCTACACATCTGTGAGCTTTCCTTCCTTTTCTCATTTTGGTGTCAATGTATTAACTTTCTTGGCACCATGACCCAAGAATAGGCACAAAGGATAGGTGCCTATAGGATATAGTCTATAGCAGGCAGCAATGCAAGGATGTAGATGTGGAGAATAAGAGATCTTTCAAAGAGCTGTCTCTACCTTATATCTATAGAAAACAGCTCAAATTATTTTATAGAAAAGATGATCAAGGATTATTCACACAAATAACATACAGGAAAATATTATAGAAGTGTCGGAGTAAATTATAAAGAGTATAATGGCATTTTCTCTGGATTGTGTAATATTTGTGGTAATTCACAGTTTGATTAGCATTATAACATTGCACTCTTCCTTCATTCTAAAGAAATAGCAATGTGTATATCCAATATTATTTATAATATGTATCTTTTATTTTCTATTGCATCAGCTTCAAAGCCCATCTAACCTGAATTTATCCATGGCTATATTAATGTAGGATTTCATTATTTAAATAGCATTTTACACTTAGTTTCTCGACTACAGCTCTTTCAAATGCATATTATGCACCAGCGTTTTGCATCTGAGTATGAAATTAAGGTTTAGATATTTAAAGACATTTATCCCCCAGGGTAATTCACTGGAATTTATTATCTTCCTACTCTAAGCCCAGTACTCTTCCACAGGTAAAAATTTTCCCTATTCATACTATGTTAAAAAGCAAAACTGGTTTGCTAAATTTTGCAAAGCTTTGCTATTTATTTTTTCAACCACATTCTCACATAATGATGAAAATGTTTTTAAACATTGTTACCTTGACTCTCCAAAATATTTCTGATAGAGTGCATAATGGACTTATTATAGCATGTTTAATGTCTTGCCTAATGTCATGGATATGCTTAATTTTGACTCAATCTTAGTGTACTTAAAAATCTCAGACAGAATTTTTTCAAAAGCTAATCAGAGTATATTCACTCATTTTCCTTCTTGAGAGAAAAAATATATATACCCAAAGATTAGTTGCCAGTATGCAACTAAAAGTTACCAATAAAACTGCAGTGAGTTATTTTTATAATAATTTGACATTGTTTCTTTGTATTTCTAAAGTAAGATTTTAATGTTTTTAACCACAGAGGGTGGGAGTGAGGATTAAGTCAGTGAACTGTAAAATCAAAAAGCTCATTGTACATTCAACAATATTTCCTGGACAAAATTTCATTAGTTACTTGTTCAAGTAAAATCCAAAATAAAATGACAGCATGCATGTGAAAAATATTAAATATTCAATAGTTCAAAAGTTTGAAAGATAGAACTTTTAGTAGAATAGTGGCTGATATAATAATGTAGACTTAAAATAGCATATGTTAAACATAGAGGTTATATGTTTTAAACAAATATGAAAACAGTAACATAAAAAAATCTAGTTAATAAGGAAACACTATCTGATGCAAATGAAAATGCTAGAGGGAAAAATGGTACAAGTGAATCATTTATTGAGAGAAAAAAGGTACACATTACCCAGCCTGTTTTAGTACAAGAAATTAGTGATAATTATTAACATGTCCCAAACTTTATTCTTCTCAAGTTAGTTAACCAGAAACCAGAAACAATGAGAATGGAATATTGAAAGCAGCCGATCTGGAAAAGAGGCGTGTCAATTAACTTACGGGAGTAAACACCAAGAATATGAATTTTAGTTTCTCACATTATCTACCAGAGAGCAACAATCCATTGTGCAGAAGGCAGTCGATAACAACTGATTAGAATGGCTAATTTCCCAATGCCCCATGGCTCCTCTCTTCCAACACTCCAGCATGTAAGCAAAAGATTGATAGGAACAAGGAGAGAGGGCACAGATGATCAACAAAATCCCTCTTTCCAAAGCTGATCGAACTATTACCAGTGTTGAAAGGCCAATCAGCCAGCAGCGTAGGCGAGCATTTAGCCACAGATGTTAAGCACCTTGGTACAGCAATTCACCTGTATTGAAAATTATACATACTTTCCTTCTAGCGTTGCCCGTACCGACCCTGCAATCTGGGTACATACCATAAGCTGAACTTATCAGCGTGAAACCTTGTTAACTATCATATCAGATCCAGAAGCCACATTTAAAACAACTGAAATACAGGATGATGATACAGTCTACTGACTAATTGAGATGACACCGTGGAGACCTTCATCAAGAGGACAGAGAATCCCCTTCAGTCTGTGAACTAACAGACCTAGACCCTTAGTGAGAGACCAGAATTTTCCATTGCAGCATCTAACAGTGTCTGCTTTGGTTCACCACCTCTTATTTTCAGGACAAATAAACATATTTACAGTAAAGGACACATACCAAGTGTGGTGAGTTAAGCTCTAGTTATCCACTCATCTGTTCTACGTATCTATTTCTGTTTTACAAATCAGCCCAGAACTTTCTGGCTGAAATAAAATGTTTTAATTTTGTTCGAAATACTGTGGGTCAGAGAGTCAGGAGAGGCTCAGCTGGTTGATATGTCTCTGATCATTGTGCCATCTGGGCCTGAAAAGTTTCCCGCCAAGATGACTTGTACTCATGTTTCTAGTAAATGGGGCTTGCTGGCTTCCCTTTCCCCTTCTCTCTCTCCACGTGGGGTCTCGTTTCCTGACATGTCTACATGGCTTGGACGCCTTAGGCTAGTGTTCAGGAGAGTCAGAGTTTTTATCTAATGGCTCTGATGCACATAACCTCCCTGCCCTCAGCCAGCAGACATTTCTACAGCGAATCTTCCAAGATAGAGACGCTAGAAGCTGCCGTTCTCTTAAAAACCTGGCACAATGAGAACTGTCCCATTGACCATTGCTCAAGGGGGTCACAGAGGCCACCCAGAAACAAGGGGACAGATTTTCAACCTTCCTAGAAATTGAGTGAGGGTGGCAAGTAAAAATCAGAGATTTCAAGGAACTTTGCCAGAAAGATCACTGAAGAGAAGATTTGGGAGGACAGAAAACCTCAGGCCCAGCTTCAGAGAGTCATTTCCCAGGTGAGGAGCAATGCTCCAGCTAATCCAGAATGGGAACCAAGGGCATTTACCGTCCAGAGTTACTGCCGGGGGCCAGACCCCACTGGAAATTAGCTTTAGTGGTGACAAAGTTGAAGCTCCCTAGCAAAACACCTGCCGGATCTGGCCTTCTCCTGATGCTCCATAGGGCATTTACTGAAATGGTGAATTAAATCCTTTGTCCAATTTTAACACATTTAGACAGGTGAACCTACACAGGTCTCTAAACCAAAGCTCCACTTCCAATTGTAGACAAAAGAGAAGATCCCTCTATGAAGATAGGAGGGGGAAGTCACAGGCCCTGAGTGTAGTATGATTAGTACAGCTAAGCAACTCTCTCTCCCTCTCTTTTTTTTAACGGTAGAACCAGTGCAAGAAACGAAACCCTAGATAATGGTGTCAAACTAATTTTCACCAGGGGCCATATCAGCTTCAAGGCTGCCTTCAAAGGGCCGAATGTAATTTTAGGAGTGTATAAATGTAACTACCCCTTCACAGTTAAGCAAACCAAGGTGTGACTGGATAAAACAAAGTGGAGGGCCGGACTTGTCTCCCAGGCCTTGTGTTTGTCACCTGTTCCCTAGATCATTTAAAATGAATGCATATATTTTTGTGTGTGAACAATTTCAAAATAATATACAACTATGAAGCTAGGGGAGAGATGAGGGGACAACTGGGAACTGGAGTAAATGACTTAAAATAAAAGACAAGCTGTATTTAATAATAGTATAAATAATCCAAAACAGATTACATTTAAGAACTATTTAGAAAATTGAATAGTGACTCATACCCTTCTATAGAACATCTGAAAAAAGGAGAGAGAGATGAAACAAAGAGGGAAAAAAAGAAATTCAATGTATATGAATAAGAATGAAAGACAAAACAAGAAATGGGGAATAGTTTTTATTTTTATTTTTTTAAAGATTTTATTTATTATTTTTAGAGAAAGGTAGGGAGAGAGGCAGAGAGGGAGAGGGACATCAATGTATGGTTGCCTTTCACCTGCCTCCAGCTACAGACCTGACTGGAGACCTGGCTTGCAACCTGGTTATGTGCCCTGGCTGGGGAACAAATGGGGAATAGTTTTAAAAAATATGAAAAGAAACTTTGATTGGATAAATTAGTCTGCCCATTAATGAAGAGATTAATTTCTTGCCTATCTAAGAGAAAGTTTAAAATTATAAAGTACACAGGAACAAGCATAAACAATTCCTATGTGCTTCTTTGCAAATGAGATGAGTTACTTGCAAATATAAAAGAAAATAACATATGCTCATCTAGATTTCACCTGTAGCAGCAAATAACAAAATCAAACCAAACAAAAACTTAAGCAAGGAGGTCCAGATTATTCAGCAGAAGCCAAAGGAGCTTAACAGATTTCAATTTTTATTTCATCTGGGTGAGTAGTAGAAATATATTTTCACATAAATAAAAATACAGGCTCATAAATATAAGAACAGACTGACAGTTGTCAGAGAGGTGAGGTTTTGGTGGGCTAGGTAAAACAGGTGAAGCAGTTATTAAGTTACAGAACAATCACAAGGAAGTAAATTACAGGATAGAAAACCTAGTCAATAATATTGTGATGACTATTTATGGGGCCGAGTGGGTACTTGAAATGCTGAGTGACCGCTCGGTGAAGTATGTGATTTTCTAATCACTATACTGCACATCTGAAACTAATTCAGAATAATACTGAATCTAAACTGTAATTGAGTACATATAGAAAGAAAGCAAATTGTTGCAATCAATTTATCTTGCCTATTATGGGAAACTTCAGCACCATCCAAAAGATAAAGGAACCACTTTTCTGGCATTAACATTGCCCATTGTCAGGATGGAAGGGTTGAGTCAAAGAAGTGAAAACAGAAAGAATTCATGGACACAGACAACAGTGTAGTCATGACCGGGAGAAGGTAGGGGGATTATGGGACAGGTTCACAGTGATGGAAGGAGACTTGGAATGGTGAACAAACAACAGAGTATAGATGAGGTGTGGTAGAATTGTGCACCTGAAACCTGTCTACTTGTATTAACCAGTAGCCCCAATAATTCAATGAAAATTAAGCCTGGCTAGAGGCTCAGTGGATAAGGTGATGGCCTGCGAACCCAAAGGTTGCTGGTTCGATTCCCAGCCAAGGGACATAACCAGGTCCCCAGCCAGGTTTGTAGCTGGAGGCAGGTGAAAGGCAACCATACTTTAATGCTTCTCTCCCTCTCTGCCCCTCTCCCTTCCCCTCTCTCAAAAAATAAAAAAGTCTTTAATAAATAAATAAATAATGGTATTTAATAACCTCAAAACATTGCAAAAAATAAATCCCATCTGCTATGTTAACTCAATGTATACTTACAAAAAACACCACCTTTAAAAAATGATAGTTAATAATGGTGAAAAGAAAAGAGAAACAAAATATTGTACTTTGAACACTGTACATGTCACAAACACATACATGGACATGCATTCCCACAAACAGGCCATCGATGACATATTTTTAATAAAGTGGTGATATAATATTAACAGACTGAATAGCCAGTTTATACTCCTCTGTCACCTAATCAAGCCTCACCATCGCCCACAGCCTCAAAATTTTATCTCAGTCTCTCCTCAGAATAAGGACTGAGCTTTGTCACGGTCACCATCACACTGACTGGAACCCGTGTCCAGTTCTTTTAAAACCACATAGGCTCCGACTTCCTTCATAGGTGCCAGGCAGGGCCAGTGTACACAGTCCCGAAATGTAGGTGTGAAACCCTATGGGGTAAACTTTGAACAATGAAAGACAGGTAACACGAAAGAAAGGCCGGATAAATAACTTGACCTTCCTTTTCTCCCACCCTAATGGGCAATTCCAGACACAGTAATTCCAAACATCCTTGCCAGAGCTACACTGGGTGCCTGTATTCTCCAGCACGGTTATTCACAAACACATTTCTTTCTCTCCCTTTCTAAAGCAGCCCTTATACTTGTTTCCTCAGTCTTGTTGCCCATTAATGCATCAATTCTTACCTTCCCCAAGTAAAAACTGCATTACTACGTAGGCTATGTCTGGTTGGGTTTTCAAGAATTCTGGTCTAAGTCAATTGGTCACAACAGTGACCCTATAAACAAACCGTCAGGATAGAATTTCAGGCTTGCATTGTCACTGATCTGAAGTCAATAGAGATCATTTTTTGTGTGGATAATTAGGATGGGTAATGATCCCTGGCATGCATTGGCATTGTATTTAGTAAGGCTTTCAGCAGGTCTAATTAGGAAGAAGCTCAGATGCAAGGTAAGGGGTTGGAAGGTGACTGTACTTGATTAGTACAGAAGCAATGATAATTGTAAGAAATGTTTTGTGAAATTCCTGCTTTTGCCAGGCTTGAGAGGACTTACACATACATGTGCATATGCACAGGCTAAGGGCAGATTGTCCCTAATTTGAAGCATGCTATAAAAAAATGATAAAAATACCCTTAAGAATTGTTTAACAACATTAGAAGCAATGTTTAACTATTTCAACTACAAAGAGGACTATGCTGAAGACCAGGCCCTGCGATGTTGCAATGAAGACTAAGGATACATACAACCTTAATACGTTATGATTCTTATAAAGAAGAGTAGAACCTCGAGACCAATGGGGACATTTGGGTGGATGGGATTAAGAGTTTTGAACACCCATATCTTTCTCCACCCTGCTGGACAGGAAAAGCAAGCCATGGCCTCATGCAATGTGCCAGAGAGGAGAGGTAATACTATTCTCTTCCTCATTGGCTGCCACAGTCCTTGAACCCCCAGGTTTAAAAAGAACAAGTCTCAAAACAGATCAAGTGAGGAAGTGGAAGCCATGATCAGAAAAAGAAACTAGCCAGAAAAACCAAGGACTTTCAGGAGCTAGTTAATAAATAGTAACAGGAAAAGGGGGACCAGGGGAAGTTAAGATGGGCAGACAGGACGGTAGGTAAGAAGAGAGCTGGGAATCAAGCTGCTGAACAAGTTGCTGTACAACTTGTGACATATGACAGAAATATTTGGAAGCACTCTAGGAACGCACGGAGGATAGGGAGGCTGTACACTGTCCCTGGAAATTTTTCAATGGAAGCTGAAGCTTCTGAATCAAAGTCAAGCATTGCAATGTCTGTTTTCTAGGGAACGGAGACTGAAACATGGTTTACATGTGGTGTTTTGCTTCCTGCATTCAATGAACTATTCTTGGATTGCCTTTTACAAACTACCCAATTTATTAGAACACTTTTGGGTGAGAATATAGAAAAAAGGCAACTGGTATACTGTTGATGGAATTGTAAATTGGTACAGCCACTATGAAATATAGTATGAAGAATTCTCAAAATATTAAAAATAGAACTATTGTACAACCCAGCACTTTCACTTCTGTGTCCTGTATTTCTCTGAAGGAAAAAACAAACAATAATTAGGAAAGATAAATGCACTTCTAGATTCATAGCAGCAGTGTTTACAATAGCTAAGATAGGAAATCAACTTAGGTGTCTATTGACAGATGAATGAAAAAAGATGTGGTGCATGTATACAATGAAATATTAGCTATAATGTTCCACTGTGTATATGAAAAAAGAATGAATTCTTGCCACTTGTAACACCACAGGTAGACCTAGGCAGAACATATGTCAAGTGAAATAAGTGAGACAGATGGGGACAAATGCTATATGATTTCAATTGTATGTGGAATATAAAGCAAAACAAAACAAATGGAAGAGAAACAAACCCATAAATGCAGAGAATAAAAGGATGGTTTTCAGATGGGTGGGGATTGGAGAGCTGGACAGAGAAAGGGAAAGGGATTAAGAATTACAAACTTTCAGCCCTGGCTGGTGGCACAGTGGATAAGGCATGGACCTGTGAACCCAAAGGCCATTGGTTTGATTCCCAGCCAGGGCACATAACCAGGCTGCAAGCCAGGTCTCCAGCCAGGTCCATAGCTGGAGGCAGGTGAAAGGCAACCATACATTGATGTTTCTCTCCCTCTCTGCCTCTTTCCCTTCCTCTCTCTCTGAAAATAATAAATAAAATCTTTTTAAAAAGTACAAACTTCCAGTTATAAAATCAGTCATGGGGATATACTGTACAGCATAGGAAAGAGTCAATAACATCATAATGACTACATACAGTGATAGAGTTACCAGACATTTTGTGTTAAAACTAAATAAATAACTTATTTTTGTAGCTAATCCTTTTCTCCAAGAACATTTTAGGAAATCTCTTAATTAGAGTTACAATTATTTTACAAGCGAGATGTTACGGATAACATGTAAAATGTAATCCTAAATCAAGTAAATCATTTGAGTCTAGATGAATGTGATAAATCAATGCACACATACATAGCAGAATTTCATTTGTTGACTCTCAACCTAGAGCATGTAGCAATCTCATTATTATTATACTGTATGTAAGAGAAAAAAAGCAACAGCCCTTTAGAAACTCATTCATTCACTTACGTTGGTGAACCTCTGACTTACCCAGTGCCAAGCCATTAGAATGAAGTACAAAATGAATGCTATTGCTTCCATTTGGGAAGTAACTCAATACACGCACTGTCAGGGCACACAGTTCCCATGTAAAGAACATGGAACTACATCACTTCAGAATTATGTGACAACCACTGTATCTTAGATATTAAATCTTGTAAGATGTCAAACAGACAATAAACAACTTCGGGGAATGACTAGCTCAATGAAAACAAAAATTTTTAAAAGCAATGGACTTATTAATGAGTCTATAAAAAACAATGTGATTTATCCTAGAGAGATGAGGTAGGAACCAGTCAGTTACCAATGGAGAAGAACTTGCAACAGGGGATCTCAGGAAGGGTCTTCTGAGCATGGTTACTTGCCAATGCAAAGACTGGGATAAGTTTGGGGTGTTTCTATGTCAGAAAAAAAAATATATTGCGGTTGGGAGGCCAGGTGATATTATTGCTATATGAAGGTGCGAGAGGTAAATAAAGCTTTCTATGTCACAGAAATGGATGTGCATTTATTCCAATTGCAGTGAAATTCCATTGATTGTATTTGAAGCATGCGAGTAACATGATCTATCTGACTTGCACTGTAAAATTGTTACCCTGCTTGCAATGAGAACAGGAGGCTGTAGGGAGTTAGGAGGAGAGGTGCCATTCATCAGCTATTGATTAATAGCTCCCAGTCCTGAGAAAATGGCTGGTGAAACCATTGATTGAGGGGAGAAGGTTAACAAACATGAAAAAGGCCAGGAAATTGATTTTCTTCTGGAGACCTCATGTAGTAATGCAGCCCTGCCAACACCTTGACCTGTGAGACAATACATTTGTGTTATTTTAAGTGTCTACGGTTTCTTTTTTATTGAGATATGATTAACATATAATGGTATATTAGTTTCATATGTACAACATAACAATTTAGTATTTAAGTCACTAAGTTTTGGTAGATTTTTGGAATAGAAAACTACTACAGTCATGCTATCTAAAACTGCACCCCCCAGCAAGAAACCTTATATTTGCTTTTATCTGATATTTTCATGCTACTTAACTAGTCTTCTGACACTATTTTATTTATTCATTTCATTTATTAACTTTTACCACCAGATTATATGCTAAATAAAGCAGGAATTCCTGTCTCTCTCTTTCTCTTCATTGTCAGTGTTGCCCAAATAATCTTAAATATTGCACAGAAACTCCTAAATTAATATTGTTTGAAGTAACTACCAGATTAATAAAGGCAATCAGGTTTTTCATTCACTTAAGCAAAGCAGTTCCAGGTCTGGCATTCTTGGGTAGAAAAATCAGTGAATAGTTTTATCTTCTTACCTTTGTTGGCTGCCTAGGAGTCAACACTCATACCATAGAACCTCATTTTTGTTACCAAAACACTGTCATCATTTTCCATGACAATGGATCCTTCTGGACTGCTTCCTTACTAAAAATGTTCAAGTATAACATCCATAAGGTCCCAATCTAGGTTCTGGTTCTTTCTATACAACATTGATTTTTCATAAGCTCATCAATACCTACTTTAATAATACTGCACCCCTGCTAACTCCCTAATGGACACCTGCAGCCTCGACTTGTCTTCAATGCCTCATATAGCCACATGCAAACCTCCACTGAGCATCCCTTTGGTTCCACAAAGATGTACCAATGCATCCTGTCCAATCAGAACTCTGATATGCGATATGGGATAGGGAGAGTTATTATACATATTTAGTCCAAATACATGAACCAATGGTGTCCTGGAAACATGGTGGACATTTTATACTTCTACTGCATGAAGACAAATTCCCCTGGAAAATGAAAACTAAAAATGTATAATGTGCTACAGTCAAGTGGGTTTTCTATTGTGTAGAATAGAGGACTTTTCACAGCCTCTGCTCTTGGACTACTTGACAATTGTGGAGATGAAGGGAAAAGAAGGGAGGTTAGGCCCAATTAATCTATTCCCTGTGAGGCATATCCTTTTATTGAAACTGCCAGTTAAGGTGATTTTACTTTTTGGCCGCTGGGTCTCCCACCTTGGCCTTGCCTTCCTGGGTTAAATGATGATCAGTTCTTTGGAAACAACCCATCACTAATGCCTAGTTACATAGCGAACTACTAACATGGGCACTGGAAGAGGAATTTGCCTACTCCTAAACTCATTCAGAGGGGAAATTAATCGTATCCCTTAATGTAAAAACAAGAAAAAGTGTTACTGAAATAGAAACAATATTCAAATACAACAAAAATTTTACATTAGCAAGCACATTAGATAACAAAATATCTTAGCCATCCCTGGTTTTAAATACGATATAGGAAACTGAAATTGGTAAATTATTTTCTTTAGGTCATGTTTTACACAAGTGGATTATAATGGAATGTTCTTGATTATTTGTAAATGTATTTTTCTACCAAATGATTTTGTTGTTGTTGTTTTATTGGCACTATGAAGAAAGAACTTACCTCTACCCAAGTATGCGAAAGCTGGTGTTGTAATAATAACACCCAAAATATTTGTCAGACCCTTACTATGTGCCAAGCTTTGTAAGATATATTTTCTGTTTGATCTTATTTGATTCTTGCCAAACAAAAGGAATGCTTTCATACTCTTGTTGCAGAGATGAGAAAAAGAAGTCACTAAGAGACAGAATCACTTTCTAATAACCATAAAGTAGTAAATGACTGAGATACACTCTGTCAACAGGACAATGTTCTCAGAAAGAAAAAGTCATAGGAGCATTATGGTCAGTTATAATCCTGCTGGTTATTAGGATTCCAAGCAGAGATACAGGCAGAAACTGTAAGATTCTCATTCTACAAAGAGAATCATAAGCATCTGCAATCCAGGCATTTCTTCTAAGAATAATTAAGAGTTATATCACATAATACCTACACAGGAGGAATTATGGTTTAGAAGTATATGTGTGTGTGTGTGTGTGTGTGTGTGTGTGTGTGTGTGCACCTCCATTGTGTGTGTGATGGATCTAATAGAAAGTACCCTGGCTTTTTCCTGGCCATCCATTGTGATGCCAGGAAATGACATCCTAAAATGAGATGCTCCTCGAGATCTGAAGTACTTTTCTCATGATCTCTACCTCTTTGACCCAACACAGCCAGCAATACAGAGCCTATAAGACAGACACCCCTTCCACACCGAAGCTAGGTTGTGGGAAGAATCATCAAAACACCTCTCTCCCTCTTCATTAAAGCCCACCTAGGGATGCCTGGTCAGTGACAAGCGGAGATCTGAACATGAGACTGAAGTGTTGGACCATATACTAGGTGATGAGTACTGAGATACTATAATCAAATGTGCTCAGAAGACCGTGAAATCTGCTCAAGATAATAGCCAAGCAGTGCTTTTATCATAATGTGATCCACAACATGCTTTGGTGAAGAGATGATGAACTTGTGCCAGAATGTAAATGAGCACCCTGGGTGTTTGAGTATTTGTAAAAAATGTGCTGGTCAAAGTAATATATTAAAATGATAGAAATTAGTACACCACAGCTTTAATAATAAGGCAATATTATTATGCCAATACTTATGCGTACCTATGACTCTCCAGAGATAATTAAATAGATCAGATCAGTTTATCACCTGCATTACCTGTGCTTACTTGAACATTTTAACATACCATGTGTGTATATGTATGTATGTAAGTATATATACATACAGATGATATACATATATGCATGTGTGAGATGTGGCAATAGTTTTAATGAAAAGGTGTATTTCAGTGGGCTCCATGATGTAGGAAATGGCAATTTGAAATATTTTTTTAATTATTTGTATGTTTTTATTTAAATACTTTGGAATATGTTATCAAATTTAATTTTCAACAAATCTATTATTATCTTTTAATTTTGGAAATCATGTTTCAATGTCTCCAAAGCCATCTCTTTTTAACTATTCCATGTTCATATTTTTCCACAATGAATCCAAGATATTTATGAATTAATCCTGTCTATTTAGTTAATAAAAATATATATTACATATATGTATATCTGTTTTATATATATATATATATATATATATATATATATATGTCTTCGTGTCATGTATCTATCTACTTTTTATTTTCAGTCTATTTTTCTACCTTTTTAACCTTGGTATTTTGACTTAGATTGATGGCCTTTTTAAATGTCCAATAGATGTTTTCTCTTTTCATAGGTCTTATCTTTCCAAAGCACTGGTGTAAACCCTGGCTGGTGGCACAGTGAAGAGGGCACCAGCCTGTGAACCCAAAGGTTGCTGGTTCAATTCCCAGATAGGGCACATAACCGGGTTGCAAGCCAGGTCTCCAGCCAGGTCTGTAGCTGGAGGCAGGTGAAAGGCAACCAACCATACATTGATTTAAAAAAAAAAAAAAAAATGGACTTAAGCCCTGGATGGTAGCACAGTGGATAAGGCACCAGCCTGCAAACCCAAGGGTCACTGGTTTGATTCCCAGCCAGGGCACATAACCAGGTCTCCAGCCAGGTCCATGGCTGGAGGCAGGTGAAAGGCAACCATACATTGATGTCTCTCTCCCTCTCTGCCTCTCTCCCTCCCCCTCCCTCTGAAAATAATAAAAAATATTTCATAAATAAATAAATAAAAATAAAAAGTACTGGCATATAGTAAGTGGCAACAAGGAATTCATTAAATTATTATGTTTTATGATAATAATAAGAAAAGCTTGGATACATTGAGATTTTCCTTTACAATAAGCATGAGAAGAACTACCCCATATATTGTAGGGGTCATCCAAATGTCATACTAAGAAAGATTACTCTTTCTTTGCTTTAAGGCTGTTTTTTTAAAAAGATTTTATTTATTTAGAGAGAGGGGAAGGGAGGGAGAAAGAGAGGGAGAGACATCAATGTGTGTTTGCCTCTCATGCTCCCCTATCTGGGAACCTGGCCTGCCATCCAGGCAAGTGCCTTGACTGGGAATCAATCCCATGACCCTTTAGATTGTAGGCCAGCACTCAACCCCCTGAGCCACACCAACCAGGGCAAAAGATTCTTCTTCAAGTCAGCTACACCCACACTTACTCTTCACTATTTCCCTGGAGAAATTAAATAATGCACCTTAAAAGAATGCTTTATTTTTTCCTTTGGTAGGCACATTTTTGGCTGCCCTGCAATCTTTAAATAAAGGCAGGGGTGGGAAGTGTGAACCCATCATATACTGTTATGTAAATGACATTCAAGTGTTGAATTAGTGCCGCTGATTTCTGCCTCCACCTCTCACTCTGTTCCTTACAAACCTGCTGTCTCCAAGTCCAGAGTTCCAAAAGCAGCTCAGCTTCTCCATTCAGCTCAGCGCTCTCCATATGTGTATAAGCTGTGATTTTTCTCTGCTTTGACTCATCAATAGCATATCATCCATTTTTCAAGTTCTGGAAACTGGTTGAACTTTTTCATATGTTGGAATTCTCCTTTAAATGTTGTGAAATCATGCGTATTAATCAGTGTTATATTGGTTTCATATGATGGGGAAAAAAAGAATGCCATGAAAGCATAGATTTGGTCTTTCATTTTTACTCTGGAATTCACCTGGAGAGTGAATAATTAACTGCACAATGCTGTCGGGAGAGGAGTAAGAGAAGAAATGGAACATGCAGAGATTGTGAGGCATACCACAGGAGAAGAACAAAACCTCAACGTTGGAGAGACACTGCCCTAGAAAACCAACCTCACTCTGAATATAAAGTATTTCCACAAAAATGTGAAGCCTAAGGTACGCGGATGATAACCATAGCAGCATCACAAGAAAACGAGCCCGACTCATAACTATATTGACTTATATGTTTTCATTAAAGGCCAAGTGGATAGGCATGCCCAATTCCAAGTATACTTATTATTTACTTCTGTCTCTTCTTTCCCACACAGGATGACAGCGTCCATATGAAACATGTATATGTAAAGGTGAGGATGAGTACACTAAGAAAGTGCAAAGCAATAATCTGAAGCAGACTCAGAGATGACACAAATGTTGGAATTGCCTAACAGGGAATTGTGAGTCACTGTAATAAATATGTTAATAACTATGCCAAATGGAGGGAGAGAATTGGCTGGCAGGAACATAATGACAAAGCTAAAAATAAGATATTCTTGACTCATCTGTTACCTGGTGTGTCCTGATCCAGGGAACAATCATAAATTTGAACCTGAATGAGCTCCTCATTTGATTTTCCTCCGCACAGCAAGTCCCCCCAAGCCACACCCAGCTGCCCATTCACAGCTCAAGTCTGTCTAACCCAGCTTGTCAGCGGGACCCACCCTACAGATTATGTTTGGCTGATTTGTTATGTAGTTAAGTATTGCAGAGCAGTGTCAAGTTTGCAGTACCTCTAGTAGTTCCTACACTAAATTTTCAATTACAGTTTACATTCAATATTACTTACTATTACTTTCAGGCGTACTGCACAGTGGTCAGATAATCATGTACTTTACAAAGTGATCCCCCCAACATTTCAAGTACCCACCTAGTAATACACAGTTACTACTATGTTTTTGGCTCTATTACCTATGTTATATTTTCCATCCTCATGACTAGTTTGCAACCACCAATTTATATGTCAGTTGTGTTTTAATAGGTAATTTTAGTGAATAAAGTGGTTGGACTTAAAAAGATATATTACATGTGCCCTGGCTGGTAGCACAGTGGATAAGGCGCCGGCCTGCGAACCCAAAGGTCGCAGGTTCAATTCCCCAGCCAGGGCACATGACCAGGTTGCAAACCAGGTCTCCAGTCAGGTCTGTGGCTAGAGGCTGGTGAAAAGCAACCATACATTGATGTTTCTCTCCCTCTCTCTCTCCCTTCCCCTCTTTCTAAAAATAATGAAATAAAATCTTTTAAAAAATTCTTTAAAAAAAAAAGATATATTACATGTTACATCACATATGTGACTTCAGCTGATGAAGGGAAACTATCAAAGCAAATCACATAGAAATGGTAAAAATAAAAATACAGCAAAGAAAGCTTTTGATAAGCTCAAATTTTTTTATGCAGTCAATAGGAGAATCAGGAAATTAAAAAAGAGGTCAATATATTATGTAGTATGAAACACAAAGAAAAATTCAGGAGCTGTGGAACAATATTAAATGTTCTAACTTAAGTGTGATTAAAATCTTGAAGGAAGAAAGGTTACTAAGTGAGAAGAAATATTTTTAAAAATAATCACAGAGAACTTGCCAAAATTACTGACAGCCAACATAGCACATATTCAAGAAGTTTAAGAATATTAAGCAAGGACAACACACATCTTGAGCATATCATATTTAAATACTAGAAGACAAAGACAATGAGAAAATCTTACAGGCAGTCAGAGAAAAAACAGGAAGCATAAAGAAAAA
Source organism: Noctilio leporinus (assembly GCA_004026585.1). Taxonomy (NCBI): domain Eukaryota; kingdom Metazoa; phylum Chordata; class Mammalia; order Chiroptera; family Noctilionidae; genus Noctilio; species Noctilio leporinus. The sequence goes on from PVIW01000536.1 coordinate 148,004, forward strand.
CATTTTCAAATGTCAAAAATATACCAACCAGAGGTCATAGAAGAATATTTTAAGTGCAGAAAGAAAATAATTCAATTTCCTACTCAGATATTTATATTTTTAACTAAGATCCATAGGCAGAGAAAATATCTAAATAAAAATATTTAAAGGCAAAAGGGTGAAGAAGCCTTCCTTCCAGTAAGACCTTCTCTACAAAAATGTTAAAAATGATGCCAGATTAGGATATGGAATGAAACTAGAAGCTCTGGAGTGGAATACATTAAGATAAGAGAAAAGCTTTTCTTACTTTTAAATATTGTTAAATATAATTATTTGCTTAATGGTCTGCATTGCATGTTTAAGAGTAGGTGAAAGTTAAGGTCCTAAAAAAATGTCAGTGGGATAGGAAAAAATCATTGATATAGTAGGTTCTTTCACTAAATATAAAGCTTATGTGTAATATTAGAGGGTAGTTTCTCATTACAAGAAGTTGACTATTGTACATGCTGAGACAACCACTAAAATTATATCAATAGAGAACACAAAATGAGATAATACCCCAACTACTGAAAAATGCATTAAAAGAAAAAAATAAAAGAATCAAAGGATAGATGGAACATCATGGATGCACCTTCAGGACATTATACACATATATGAGATAAGCCTGTAACAGAAAGGAATCTTTTGTTTTTAATGTGATTTTTTAAATAGGGTTAGATCAATTCTACCAACTAAAATTGTATCAGTAGATAACACAAAATGGGATAATACCCCAATCACTTAAAATATACATGTACATGTGTATGACACATATGACTGCACTGAGGAGACAGGCTGAATTACTAGTTGTGAAAGATGTTTCAATTTTACCCAAGTATATATAAGATAAAAGCTGAGTATGTATTAATTCAGTAGCTCTTATGAATTATCTCTTACTCTACAATTATGAGAGTAAATCATATATCATACATAATTATACATAAGTTATCTATAATGACCATATAACATAAAAGTTAGTCTCCATAAATATTAAGTATAAGAATCCTTGATGTATGTAGATTCTTATTTAACAAGTTTCTTTACCACAAAATTTCCTAGAACTTCTCCTAGCCCTGAAGATACAATAGTGAATAGTGCCATCATTTTTTCAAATCTCATGAACATTTTAAAGAGGGAGAGAAAAAATTTAAAAAGAACATGATGTAGTATACTGAAAATGACAAATACTAAGAAAACCATTGTGAAAAGGCTACAAAGATTTCAGTAGCACATTAGAGGTTTCATTGGTGTAATTTTATTTTCAGTGGTTGGTTAGAAAATGTCTCCCTGAGAGAGGCGCTTTTGAACCAAGACTTGAATTAAGACTTGAAGCAATTCAGAGAGCCAGCTGTGTGGGTTGGAAGGCAAGGGCTGCCTGCAAGCAAGGGACATCCGTTTCAAAAGGGCCTGAACCAGGAGCATGGGGGGCATTTCCTTGACCATCAGGAGGTTCTACAAGAGCGAGAGGTGAGGTGGTGCTGAGTGAGAAGGATACATGAGATCGGAGGCTTAAAGGTTGATTGGAAGGAGCCTATACTACAAAGACTTTAGACCTTGCAGGAACGTAAAAAACAAAACAAAACAAGAAAAGCCTGAAACATCTGCTTTATCCCTTAAAAAGTAAGAAGAAGAAGAAATATGCAATGTTTAAAAAGCACTTTGGAAGGGACTGTTATAACCAGCCTTCATTTACATAATATAATGTTAATGCCCATGGTCATTGAAAATTATACTTATCAGAGTGGGAAAAAGCAGGTGGACTCAGTTAAAGTTTGATATGGTGAGGGTTATTACAATTACAATGGAAAAAATGTTTTCAAATGTCCCTCTTGAGAATATGGTAATCCTTAAATAAAAGAACACATTCCAAAAGTTGTTCTTCTCATTGAGCAACAAATATTTATTGAACATTTGTAGTTTTTAAAAATTAAACTCAAGGATTCTAGAACTAATTCTATTAAAAATATTTGTTTCCATGCTTAACATTCTCATGATGAATTCATCATGAATAGAATATCTTTTCTCCAGTATAGGAAAGTTGGATCAGAATTTATTAGGCATGGACTTTGATATGAAAAATATTCCTAGAACAAGAATGAACTAGGAATTACCAAGGATAGAAAAAAATTAGTTTAATATTCCAAAAATGTGATTCTAAGATATTTAATTTTATGGTTGAATTGCAATATCTTATATAATAAATAGCAGGTGGAAAGATTGCTAGTCTAAAAAAGCAATGGGAGAAAAGCATTCTGAAGTCAGAGGTGTGAAGATTTTGCCTCTCACTTGAAACCAGAGTGAAACTTCTAGAACAGAAATCAATCTTGCCTTTTCCTTGGTTTAAACATTTTCAAAACATCCCATTGCCCTTAAAACTAAAATTACATACTATGGTCTTATAAAAGTCATAGCCTATTTATCTTGCCTGTCTATTTTTCTCCATGGCTACTTCTTACCTCTTCTCACATTCTAAGCTTTATTTTGTAATCTTCTCAGCTACAAGGATAAAATGTCGATGAATTCTCAAACAAGCATTTTTTCTTCCATCTCAAACAATTTTAGCCCTCTCCCCGTTATCAAATGAAATATCATCTTTCCTAGCCATCACTAGATGCATGTGGCCAGATAATTTTTTTTTTAAGATTTTATTTCATTAATTTTAGAAAGAGGGGAAGGGAGAGAGGGAGAGAGACATTAATGTATGGTTGCTTTTCACCTGCCTCCAGCCACAGATCTGACTGGAGACCTGGCTTGCAACCTGGTTATGTGCCCTGGCTGGGGAATTGAACCTGCAACCTTTGGGTTCGCAGGCCGGCACCTTACCCACTGTGGGTTTTTTTTTTTTTTGATATAATTAAGAAGCTCTTTTCTTCCTGGCTAACCACATTTTCTTTTTTTTTTCTCTTTCTACACAATTCTTTGAATAGCAAAACTAACATCTTTCTGCCTCAGGGGAGTTATCTGTCAGAGGAAAATGTAAGAACCAGTCAGCAGGACTTTGGGGGTTTTGTATTAAAATTCCTAAAACCATTGAGGAAGACTGGATTTTCAGGGGGAAAAAGAGTATATTAGAAGAAGGAAGAGAATGGGTCCTGCCAATAATACATCAAAACAAACACACAAACAAAAAGGAAACAAAAAACATCACCAGGTAGGGAGAATTACTAGAGGAGTGTTAGATTTCCAGCTCTCTGAATCTGGACTTTGGTTTTTGCCATTGCCCAAGTAACGACTAACACTCAGTATGGCTTATATTCTGAAATATCTTTGGGTTACTGAAGGTGCATGAAGTACAATGGTGTTCATTACGGATACTCAAGAAATGTCCTTTGAATGACTGTACCAGGGTATAATCCCAGACCAAGTACCCTGAGAATTAATGAGAACATTTCCTAAGGGCCTGGAGACATTGAAAGCTTATAGAAAAACTTAAAATTAATTTTAGCAAATAAAGGGACACTGCTTATAAATGTGCATTTGGAGACAGAGCAATATTGCTATAACAGGATATGGTCCCATAGCAACCTATTATCATTAGAATATACTGCATGTTATGTTTATTGCTTAATTCTGTGTGTTTTCCCCAGAAAGGGGATTGTTCCCAAGTCTATTTTTCTTTACATTTTATTCCCAAATGTCTAACAATAAAAAGCAATTAAAGATCTTTTGTTTAAAGAATTAAACTAGAGATGGTGAATTAAAAGTTTGACCACCTGAATTGAATTTCCAGTCAAATAACCTTATTGCTACTACACATTTTTAAAACCATCCATTTCAGGGTTTTATATTCGCTGTCTAATAATTTCACCACTCCACATAGCCCATCACCCTCTTTTAAAAACTGCAACCTTGTTTGCAAGCCTGGTCTCCAGTCAGGTCTGTAGCTGGAGGCAGGTGAAAGGCAACCTCCCTGCCTGGCTCCCTTCCCCTCTGTCTGGAAATAATAGAATCTTAAAAAACAAAAACAAAAAAACCCCTGAAACCTTGTAAAACAATCCAAGGGGTGCTTATATTTTGTTTATGCTCATCTGTATTCTCCCTGATCATATTTTAGCCCTATTAAGAAATAAACCCATATGTGAATATCAATTTAAGAAAATGGCATAAACCCATATGTGAATATCAATTTAAGAAAATGGCATATATCTGCAGGCACATGGGAAAGTTTTATAAGGGAGGAGACCCCCAAATGGAAAGCTGCAGTGGAGTTAGTGTATTATAAAGTCCACTGTGTGATCTGCAAGTAGGTAGCTAAGAAAAGTGAAAACTACTGAGCCAGGAATTTCTAGTTTGTTTTCCCCAATTTACTAGTCAAGTTTGTCAGAAATTAGGCTCATCTGACAATCACTGCAGACTGGCAGCAGGTGGCATGCTGTCATTGTGCTCACAGGAGAGTAGCATTCCAATAGCTGGGCATAAAATCCCTGCTACAGTGTTGAAGTGTTATTTTAAGAGTTGCGGCAAACCAACTCTCTTGAAGATATTTCATAGAAAATGTGACCATTGCTGACTCTAAGCGAGAAGAAATTTTAGACGTACCTTATCCATTTACTTAATTTCTATTTTACTTCCTTATATAGAATAATAATGGCCCATAATATCTAGGTCAAAATAAACGTGAATGAGTTCTTTTTGTAAATGTAAAATAAAAATGTAACATGGTTAGAATTTTTTCCAATATTGTATATATAGTGTTTCTATTAGAGTCACATAAAACACTTTGCAGTCAATGGCATCTTGTATTAGAGAAATGATAGTTCATTAAAATAGGCTTGCATTAATTGTTCAACATTGAATAGGAACAAATGGGAGTAGTGCTTATTTGTATTTCAGAAATAATCAAACTCCAGGGTTTTTTTTGTTTTGTTTTGTTTTGGTTTTGTTTTTGTTTTTTGAGCAAATGACCATGGTTATTGATTTAATCCAGGTCACCTAAAATTAATAAAACAGTAAAGAAAATTCTGTTTGAACCAAGATTCTTAAGAAACAAGCTGGACACTTGGATGTCAATTATTTAATAGTTACTCATCTAGTTCTGGATTCCAAAATCAGGTCTCCCAAAAAGAGAAAGTGTCAGGATCCACTTTATTTTCATTGCCCTTTTGCTCTGATGAAATAAGTTCTTGCCACACTAGGCTTCCAGCAGTAATCTTGACTATTCCATCCATATTCATTTCACAGATCTCTCACTAGGTAAGATTTACAAGTTCTCTTTTCTGACTAATCTGATTTCAGCTCTTGGCTTCATTTTCCTTCATTCTTGGTCATTACTATGGACATCTTGATCTTAAGATCACAATTCTCCCTGACTCACAATTCTCTCACATTTTAGTATTGCTCCTATGTGTAATGGATTCTTACATTTTCTACAACAGACCCCCCTTTTCTATTAGAATTCAGACTTGAACTTGGGTGGAAATTCTTCACTGAGATCCTTTAGCCCATGGCTATTAAAAAGAGCTTATGTACACTCTTTAAAGCTAAACTTTAAATGACTTAAATTCTTTGTTGTCATGATATAATCTCATTCACATAACAGACATTATTCCAATTTCACAAATCACTATCTTAATGGAAATAGTTTAAGTGACTCTGCGTCACCAACCAGGAATATTGCCCTTCTCTTTTAATTTAATTTCCTATGTACTTGACACACATGTGAAAAAAACAATACTAACAACTTAAATAGAAATCAAAATGGGGTAAATAATATTTAAGCCTGGCACTGGAAAATCATTCTATACTTTTATTTCAATAAATTGCATTGGAATAAACAAAACACTGTGCTATCCCATATTAACAAATATGGAAAAGGTACATATTTAAATAAGTCATCAGAGAGGCAGAATAATAAAGGAAATTTCATCCATAAATAAATTTTGGTAAAAGGATAGCTGGGATATATTTTTACCTGATTTTCAACCCTTCTGTAAATTTGAGATTATTTCCAAATGAAAATTGCTTTATAAATAAGGGTAGCAATATGCTTAAAATAGACAAAATATTTAAAGAAATATCAATTTCTTCAGCTGACAGTCTTTTTCATATTTTCTCCCTTTTTTATATCTATGTTCCTGATATATCTAGATTTTCTAATAAATAGCCTCACCTATGACACTTCTGATAACAAAATAATGATCTAATCACATTTATTGAAAGAACAAATGGTGTTGTGACAGCATAGCTGTACGAAGAAAGCATTATGCTAAGTAAAAGAAGTCACCCAGAAAAAGACAACTACTATATGATTTTACTTTTATGTGAAATCTAAAGAACCTAATAAACAAAACAAAAATAGACATATAAATACAGACAACAAACTGCAGTTTGCCAGGTAGGAAGGGGATGGTGGACTTAGTGAAAAAGGCACAGAGGTTAAGAAGTATATATTGGTAATTACAAAATAGTCAAGGATGTGAAGTACAGCACAGGGAATGTAGTCATTAATATTGTAATAGCTTTGTATGGTGCCAGGTGGCTGTGAGATGTATTGAGTTGATCACTTAGCAAGTGATGTAATGTCTAATCACTGGGGTATACACCTCAGGCTAATATAAACTGAAATAGGAGTCAACTGTAATTGAAAAATAACACAACACAGAAAAGAATAAATAGTGAATGTATAAAAGAAAAGTTGATAAACATACTTGATTTCTCTGGGCATGGAGCTCCACATTGATGAACAAAAATTTTACATCACTTTCAGTCAAGTAAGTATAACTTGACTTACCCCGAGCTCAAATTAAACTCAGGGTAGAGTTAAACAACAAAGTGTTCAATGGGCTTAAGAAGTGAAAGTTTTGAATTACCTAAAAATAATTTTAAATGGTATTATGTTATTCTAAATTAACTTTTGTATTGCAAATTTATTGCTGACATATGTACTGCAATAATCTGTAACACATAAGTACCTTTATTGAATTATAATAATTATATTTAGGTTGGTAATTTGTGAACCCTAGAAATAGCATCTTTATTTATATGAGTTACATTTCTGTGTTTGTTGTGACCTTTCAACAAAAGGTGCACATTTTTAATTACATTAGTTGAGGAATTTTTTTCTTGGTTAGCCTTATTCCCTTGGAAATATGTCCCAGAAACACTTTTCATTGTGTGATATTGAAAATGGCTGGGAAGAGCTATGAGGATATTGTGAATTTTATCCCTCTATGTAATGTTCTTTTCTTGCTCCAATATTCATATTATTTTTTCTTCATCTCTGAGGTTTAGTATATTACAAGAATATATTTTGATTTGATTTGACTTTATTAAATTTTCCTGAAACACGGTGATATATATGAATCTATAGATTCAAGCCTTCATTCTTTACAATTTTGAATGGATTTGTGTGGCACTATTTTTTGCTATCTAATTTAAGGATGTCAGTTAACCATATGTTTTATTTTTATTGACTGTCCTTTTTTATAAAGCCTTTATTATTTTATTGCATTTATATGTTTTTATTGGTCTGCTGCATTCTATGCAGGTTTCTCAAGCTCATGTCATTTTCGGTTTTCCTTCTTTCAGTAAATTCTATATATTGTTACATATTTTAAGCATTTTCAATATTGTCACTTAACAGTACTTATAATAATTAATTTTCATTCCAGTTGCATTTTATATTCACAAAGAAGAAAAAGCAGATTCCTGATATCACAGATCCCTGTTACCTAATATCCTTACAATGATTTTCATTTAAGTGTAAACTTTCTGTTCAAATCTCCTTAATTCATCCTGTATTTCAATACATTCATTACAACATAAAATATAAGCAGCCTTAAATACAGGTAGGATGAAAGTAGGTTTACAGTTGTGGTATGCAAAAGAGTTTATTATTGTATTATTATTATTTATTTATTCTTTGGGGGGACTCTATAAATATGTAGCACAATATTTTAATTAAATTTATCAGGGTGACATTGGTTAATAATTATCATATAGATCTCAAGTGTATATTTCTAGAATACTAGATCTGTATATTTATTATTATATTATTTATTTGTGTTATAACTGTTGTGGACAAAAATGAGGCCTGTGTGAGGGACCCTTAATTAGTCACTCACTTAGTTAGAGCATGGACCAGACATGCTACTCTTGTGGGTTCCATCCCTTGTTAGAGCATGTATAAGAATCAACCAATGAATGCATAAATAAATGAAACAACAAATTAATCTCTCTCTCCCCCTACCCTTCTGTCTCTCTCCATCCCTTTTTCTCTCTCCTTAAAATCATTAAAAAGAAAAAACTTTGTAAAAACTTTAAAAAATAAAGTAACCACATAGAATAGTCTGAAATGAAAATTTCCTGATTAAAAGGAGATCATGGTAGGTAGTTATATCCTAGGCCAATATTTCAGTATTTCCCCTGAGAAAGGTCAATCCTTACTTTAACTGAGCCTTTGTATTGTCCTTTTGTATCTAAGAGAACAATCTTTGGAATGTCAGGGTAATTTCCTTTTTCAAGACCCCTCAGGGCACAACCTCCCACCAGAGCTGAAGTCCACAAAGCCCCTCATTGTCATTATTATCATGTTAATTATTAACAGCTGACTGTCCTCTGCCCACAAATATAAAAGAACTATGTGCCTATTCATTTTTTTTTTTAATCTAAATCCAGAGTTCCCTCCCTTTAATTTCTCTAACCTCCTCAATCTATCACCAATGGATTTCATGTAACCTCTATTTGCCTTTGCTTTTTATTGTAACATATAAAATAAGGTGAAAAATTGTCTTTGTCTGGGGCATTTTCTCAATTCATTGACAATTTCCTTCCCAGCAATTGTTCTCAGTTTTGCTCAAATAAACACAAACAATTCTTATAAGTTTGGGTGTTTAAGTCAACACTGTAAACCTACTTTTGCTCATTCCAGTGTATAGTATTATTTGATGTGCCTGTTTTTAATTTTCATAAATAATATCATTATAAACTGCCATCTATTTTCTACTTTTGTATAACACACATTCTTTCTTTAAAACATTTAGCTATGCCCATTTTCTTAGTAGTGGGCATTTAGATTGCATTTAAATATCTTCCACACAAACAACATTATTATAAAAATTTAGTTCTTTGACTATCATGGAACTTGTGAAAGGTTTGGAGTATAAATCAAGTGATGAAACTGGATCTTTGGAATATGTGCATATATGTCCAACTCAAGAATACCAGATTATTTCCCAAATGTATGTACCAGTTCCAATGCTTACCAGCAGTGGATGATAGTATGCTTTCCCCAATGTCATCATAAATGTGTGCATTATCAAACATAGAACATTTTACAAATTGATAGCTTGGAATCACCATCTTGTTTTTCATCACATTTAACTTATTAGTAATGACACAATCCTCATGTGTATTTTATTTTCCCTATCTATTCCTATTAATCAGCTCTGCCCATTTCCATAACACATTTCATTTATTGTCTAAATTTTCTATAGCTTTGTCTGGCTTTTTATTAACTCATAGTGTTTAAAATAAAAATATTTAACATTTGAATAAACTTAATTTTATAATTATTAGTTATATGTAAAAAATGAATTGGAAATATATACATATATATCTCAGCTATTATAGGACTTATTTTTGGAGTTCAGTAAAATGATATAGGTTTTTTTTATGACATCCCAGTTTTTTGTGGTTCACTGGTGACAAACAACATTATCAACAAAGATTGAAACCATTTAAAGTCTAAAGAAACCTTCAAGCTGTATTACCCACTCATGTATAATCATAAATTGACTATATATATTATGTTGTTGCTGTACAGTTACCCATTGGATCATTATTTCACCTTGTAGTGCAAAGTTACCTCTCAAGGTACTATGAATTGCACATTAAAGAGAGTTTCTATAAAAAGTAAGATTAATTTGAAAATAACAAGGCTTTAAATCTTGCTTGGAACCCTGAAATCCCTGAAGCACATTAAAAATATAGTTTCCTAGTCACTGGTGTACAAATATATAAATCATGAAGGTTTACATAGAGAGAATAATATACATGGAATAGAGTTTCTATGTCCAAAGTAAGTTACTCTTTGCATTCGGACTTTATATTATTATAACTCCTACTCTAATACATAGGTGCACAAAGGCATTTTTGAAATGATAAATTATTTATACACTGAATTTACAAATTAAAAATTAGTTGTAACTAAAAAAAATTTACTGCATCCTCTGTTATTCTTATTTTCTGACCCCAGCCACCACCCTCACATGCTTTTTTTTCCCCCAGAGGGTTTAGGACCTGTACAACCTTCAGCTAATGAGGGTAAAATCATAAGATGTGATTCTTCTTTAAAGTTTAGTATCTTACATACCTTAGGGAAGTTAATACGCTACGTTAATATTTTCTTAAGACATATGGATGGCATTTAAATTCTAATCTCTTTTTTGTTTAGCAACTCATTCTTTGGGCACCTGAAATTCTTATTATTCTGATATACCTCGGGAAATTGAGAGATTTGCTACCCTATCTTTCTTGCTGTTTGTCATTAATGAAATACTTTGAGATATCTCTACTTTCTTGCTTCTCTTAATCTGTCTCAAATCATCTGTAATATATATTTTGATATTTCATCTTTTTTGTAGTGCTTCACACATGTTATCTACATTTTGATACAGTTATATTTAGATTTGATGCTGTGATCATTTACCAAGCTTAATTTTATAAATATAATACATCTATTGAGCATCTATTACAAGATAAACCTGAACTGAAATGTAAAAAGGCAGTAATTACTAATAAGTATATAGTCTATTAACCAAATTAGATAACTAAATGTTAATGGTGGATAAATTACATATGGCAAGTGCCAAATCCAGACAAAAAGTCATATTTAGTTGATTATGAATGGATTATACATATTGACCTATCATAGTAGAAAACCCAATAAAACCCTCTACATATAGTATATAGTCTAAAAATGGAAGAAACAATCTAAATCTAGGCTGACCACCATAAACATTGATCTACCAGATAATTTGATTCTAATATAATTTATCAACAGCCAACATGATGTCAAGTTGAAACATGGCAAAAAAAAAAGTTTCTTTCTCAAGTCATCTGAGAAATGCATTCCTTCATACCCAACATAATAACATGTTTCTGTAACTGAAAAAGTTAATATATTCATATTTAATATTTTGATAACATTATAATAATATGAAGAGCTAATTGAATTTCCTAAGAGCATGACTATAAAATACAGAGATAAAATCTGTTTTTCAAAAACATAATGGCTTAAGTGCAAGTGTTATGAAAACAAAAGCAATGCCAAGGGCATAGACAATGCAATATAGCAACAGAAAATAGAGTATGAAATACTGTTGTATGTAATGAAATCTAGGCTCAGAACTCATGCTACGTAATATCATTCAAGATTCAATTAGTGGTGGCAGCTCCACCAAAAGGAAACTTATGCCTTTGAAGTTACAGTCAGTGATTATATTTTCGATTTGTGCTTGTTTATTTTATTGTAAATAACTAAAAAGGAAAAAACTTCCAGTTATAATCTATATGACATATTAAACTCTAGCAGTGCAGATATGAAGTTTTTTGCTTTGCATTTAGTTGGAATATATTTCAAAATTGAGGGAATGCCTACTCAATTATATTATTTAGTTATATATATATATATATATATATATATATATATATATTCTTTGTAAAGAGAAAAGGGTTAATTTAGTTGCTATTAATGCTAGCTATTATTTTCATATGAGAATGTTGTATTTCCCTACAGCAAATTTGTGTGAATTTAGCTCTGCACTATAGAATATAATTTAAGGCTTCTTGGAGAATATACATCTGCTTTCTCTCACACACACATAGAAACACTCCAGGTAGATTTTAAAATAAATTTAATAATTAGAAAATTCAACTAAAATGATGAAAACTACAGGGAGCTTGAGTCTGGATTGAGAGAGAGTGCTCTTTTTTTTGTGTACTAAAGAGTGACAATAGAATATCCACCTCTCATGACATAATACCAATTTTGCACTAAAATATATAATTCCATCAGTTGCAGCATCAAAGTCTTCCTGATTTGTGTTAGATGAAAGAAAGGAAAACAATTTTGTTCTTCATCTGTTTATTCAACAAACTGTGTTCACAGAAACCTTACTTAGAATAACTAAGTCATGGAAATCTAAGTGTCAATCAAAAGGTAAATGGATAAAGGAGTTGTGATATATCTATATATCTATATATATATATCTCTTTATATATCTATATCTAACAATATATGTAGTTAAAAAGTGAAGAATATATATATGTATATGCATATATACTGATGGACATATAGTAAAGAATATCCATTTATGTAGATATGTCTATATGTGTATACATAGGTATCATCCAGCCATAAAAACTAAAAATCTATGTGGAATCTTAAAAAAGAATTATAGAAGGAGGTTAGATTTGTGACCATAGAGATGGGTTGCATGTATAGGGGTGGGGGTGAATTTTTCATTTCTTGTCTTTCTGACACTAGCCCTTCTAACAGGTATGAAATAAGATTTCATTGTGGTTTGATTTGCATTTCTCTGATGATTAGTAATATTGAGCAATCTTCCATGTACCTACCTGTTGGCCATTTATATATCTTAAGTGGAAAAATATCTATCAGTTTCTTTGCCCATTTTTAAATTGTATTATTCATTTTATTTTTATATATAAAGAGTAATATGAGTTACTTTTATATTTTGGATTTTAAAACCTTATCAGGTGCATGATTTACAATTTTCCTCCTATTCTATAGGTTCTATAGAGTAAAAGGGGGATAAATGGTGATGGAAGGAGACTTGATTTGGGGTAGATAACACAAAATAAAATATACAGATGATGATGTACTGTAGAATGGTACCCCTGAAACCTACATAATCTTATTAACCAATGTCACTGCAATACATTCCATTTAAAAAGTTAACAAAATCTACTGACCTACTTTTTAGTCAATATTTTCTCCTGCTAGTTTTTTTCCATTTGCTTTCTACTCATGGCTTGCAGTGATTCAAGATTAAACTCCATTTCTGTCAAGATCAACTGCTTTTTAGCCAAAATTCTGTCTTATTTCAGTCACTTTAAATTAAGTTGTTTATAGGCAACTTTATTTAGGTATAGGCATGCTTTCCCCTGAGAAATAAACAGTTACACATTACTATTGCTTTCTATTTCAAAGAGTATCCAATTATTATATCACAATTGCTTCAGAAAATGACGTTTTACTTTTCCTTCTTATTCCTAAGTAGCTTGATAAAACTGTTAACTTTATAAACAAAATTTCCTCTCTTTCTACTCAGTTGAATTGTCTATAAAAAATTTTCACTTACCGTGTCATGTAAGAGGTGTTTAACTGCTTTTTCTGTTGTAAGTTTCTTCTTCAAGTTCACTTTTCTTGCCTTTTTCTTCATGAAAGAGAAGTTTATGATAAAAATGTAAGATCACTTATGAGATCCGCCCAGAAAAAGTCCAGCCACTGTTAATATAACGAGAATGGTTTGTGCAACATCAGTGTAACCTGGCAGCCAAGGAGAGTGGACTGGAAGACACATGCGTGAACCATGACCAATTCACAGTACTGGTCGACTGGCGGGCTGGGGGGACAGTAGGCAATGCTGAGTGAGCATGTGTACTGTGTGGTCGTCACATTCAAAATGACTTGAGCAAGTAGAGCAATGCATTTGCCTCGGATTTTGCTTTAAGCTTGCACTTTCCTCCATGGGAGCTATTCTGATGATTCAGAAGGTGCAGCTCTGAGCAACCGGTGATCAGCAGCTCCATCGGGACAATGGGCCAGCTCAGGCGGAGTTTCTTTTGTGAAACATCAAGTTATCTGGGAAACTCAGTCCCCTTAGAGCTCAGATTTGTTGTTGACGTAATCAATTGCACCCTCCTGTTCAGCCTTTCGCTGCACCATCATCTCCAGGTTCCCCTTGATCACCTGTAGAATATGAGTATTTCTTAGATATATAAAGAGCTGTAGTTTAAACTACAGCCTTTCATTGTAGTCAAATATAACAACTCCCACCTTACTTTTAGTAAACCCCGTGCAAACTCAAAATAGCAAGATAAAAAATATTTACATGGAGATGCAGTTATCTACAGTGAAATGAGACAGGCCATCCCTTACTGAACCTCATATGCATTAATTGGGATTTAATTGAACAAGCCAATTTCCTGTAAAAATCCAGTCATGGAGGTTTTAAGGCACACTGTATATTAATATATTCAAAATGCAAATATTAAATATACGGCAGGAGAAAACCAATTACTCTCTACTTTGAGGTATAACCGGGAAAATTTTACTACAGTGGTTAATATTGAATATTTATTGGTAGGCTTCCTCTCTAAAATAAACTAAGAGCTTATTAATCAGATACTATATATATATATATATATATATTAGTTGTAATAAACACTACAATTCTTCATAAAAGAAATCAAATGATGAATGGTCTTACATTGCAGGGGAAAGCCATTTAAGAATCAACTCTCAATAGGTCAGGAGCCATTTGAGTTATTAAATGCACCCTTTAACTTATAAATACTAAATGTTACAGGTTGAATTGTTTCATATATTGAAGTCCTAACCCCCAGTACCTTATTTCAAAGAACGCAACATTATTTGAAAATGGGATTATTGCCTGTGTCATTATTTAAGGTGAAGTCAAGGGCCCATGGGTACTGCCACCTTGAACTCTGACTGTAGCCCCTGGGTCTGTTAAACAATGTTTCTGTTATTTAAGCTGATGATGAGGTTCATAATATTACACTCTGCTTGACTACACCTGAAAGATGGTTCTTCTTGACTATAGGCCCCTGTGCCTCTTAGCACGTTTACTTTAGAAAAGTGGCAATTATAAGTTCTTCTCTATCCCTTTCAGATGCAAGCCTTCTCCCCTACTCTGCTTATTTTATAAGGCAGGAATGTCCTTTACAAAGATCTGCAAGCCATCCCTTTGAAAGGTAAGCATCGAGAAAGATAAGGTCTAGATATATCCTGGTGTCTACAGGAGAATGGACCATGGACACTATTCAGAGAGTGTCAGCTAACGAACAGGTATGTCTTCGTCACACCTGGCAACCTACCCTCTATTGGCCTGCAGGACTTTTCCCCTAGTTCAACCCAGTGCTGAAAACCCCTCCTGCCTTTTGTTTCCACAGAGTTGAGTTCAACCTCTTATCCTTACTGCAGTTGTCTTGACTAAAGCCTTACTTGTTTATTTAGCTTTGTCTGATGCACTTTTTTTCATTGACAGACCCACCTAGTTTGTGTTTGTTACAGAAACCCTAGCAAATGAATACACCAGGTACTGACTATTAAATGTCTGGTAAATTAATAAGGCACAAAGCTTCAAATGCTAAATTTACAAAGGGCGGGCTGTGAACAGATGTCCTACCTCTAGAATTTTGGAGCTAATTACGGTTAGCTATAGTTTATACATAGTTAAGAAACAGCTTTGGCAGTTAAAAAAGATTAAAAGACCATCAACTACAATATTATATGAAGACATAAATAAAATATGTCAAGTATTTAAGGCAGAGTTGAGCATCTATTTATAATCTCAATGTTTTTATACAAATGCATGTAATATGTACATAGGTTTATATGTACTTACATATATGTATTTTAGTCATTATTTAATATACATGTTCCAAGATTTATGTAGATATAGGCACAATTTAAATTAATAATTTAATCATTAATAACTACTGACTGATGATTGGAATATTTTATGTTCATTTTTCTATGGATAAATATTGAAAGTATTCTCGAGACCTCATCTGCTTATAACTCTACAGAGAATCGCTACCACTGATAGATTAAAATCACTGAATATAAGTTCTTCCTTACATCCTTCCATAGCATCAAATCTCACACTTCCCACCATCTTCTCATGATATGTAATTATATGTCATTTTGTTTCATTTATCATCTTTTCTAGCTCACCCTTCATTAATCAAGCTGTCCTCTTGCTAGGAAAGCCCTTATGTTTTTCTTCACCAGTTACACTTCTGCTTATTTCTTTGAGTCACCAAAGGAGCCATCTCTTCTACCAGCTCCTCTGTGTGGGTGCAATCACTTGGGCTATTTGAAAATTCTTTGTGCCCTCCATTTTTTAAAATCACTTTCCATATTATATTCCAATAATCCTGTCATATGCCTGGGTCCATCCCCTCAAGAAATTGTAAAATCCTGGAGAACATAGTCAAGTGCTGGTATTTAAGAAATGTCTACGAAAACAAACAGAACTATCAATTCTGCTTTTGCCTAGGTAACATACGGGTAAGTGAATATTTTTCCTACCTACACTAATCAATTCCTGCTACTAATGGCGTATCCAAATAAATATTACCAACCGGACCTTCATGCACAGCACTTGGAGACTTGCAACTTCAACCTTAGAAACCAAAGCACAGTTCCCATCAGAAATGGCTGTTTTGCCCTGGCTGGTAGCACACTGGATAAGGCGCCGGCCTGCAAACCCAAAGGTCGCAGGTTCAATTCCCCAGCCAGGGCACTTAACAAGGTTGCAAAGCAGGTCTCCAGTCAGGTCTGTGGCTGGAGGCAGGTGAAAAGCAACCATACATTGATGTCTCTCTCCCACTCTGCCTCTCTCCCTTCCCCTCTTTCTAAAAATAATGAAATAAAATATTAAAAAAAAAAAAAAAAGTGGCTGTTTTCTTCTCCTGCCAACTTCTAACAGCACTGTGAGGGTACTCAAACATTTCTGTTTGTCTCCCACAAGTTCTGCTTTCTTGTTCTGCCAGAATTGCTGCAACTTTCAAATTGGTGACAGCTGTCCCTCGTGTGTTTTCACATAGAAAATAAATCATTCCGTATGAGAAAATGTATAAAATACTGTATATGATGCTATTCAACTCTTAGCTATTTGACATAGCATCATACAGCCATAGCCTGATATACTAATACCAGTTGTCAAATGCTATTTCAAACCCTGCTCAGCCTTCTCATCTTTCATTCTATGCAGTAGGACCATGTGTATGTAATTCATTAATTAGAATCGGGCACTAATTAAATTACTAAGGATCAGATTGTGTTGTGGAGTGAAATTTCTAAGAAAATCGATGTTCCCAAATATATCCTCTGACTTTCTAACCAAGCTGCCCTTCCTGTACATCTGGATACTGGAACTGCCTTTCAATGCCCGTCTTTGCTTTCTCATTTCCACTCCTCTAACCCATTCTCCACGCAGCGGTCAGTGTGAAATTTAACCACACAAATCAGGTTATGTTATTTTCTATCCTAAAAACCTTTCAGTGGCATTCCATTGCCTTAAAATACAATCCAAACTTATCCCCACAGGCCAAAGGCAGCACAGAGGTGATCTCTGCCTTCCTTTCCCCTTTGCCTCTTTCTATCACACCTAAACTGCACCCCGTGGGTCTCTTTCCGATCCTCAGATGTGCCAAGATTGTTTTCTTTGTTGTGATTTTTGAATGTGTTGTTGTTTCTCCTCCCTGGAAAAGTTTGAACCTGTATCTCCTCATGACTTGTCTCTTTCTCATTATCAAAATTTCTAATTCAGTTGTCTCCCTGTCTCCCGTCTACAGGATATTTTGGTCACCTTTTATCCTTTTTATTGTGTGCACAGTGTGTGGGTGTGTGTACCCAACATTTAAGCTGACTTTGTTGGCACAGTCATTTATCTCTGTCCCCACCTCTAGAATGTAAGTTGCATAATGAGAGAGGATTCACCTGTCAATTTTATACCTCTGCCACCACCAGTGACATAGTAGCTGCTGGAAAAAATATATATTTCTTGAATAAATGAGAAAAAAGAATGAGTATTTAACTATATTAAATAACTAATACCTCTTTCAGAATTGTTGGGAGATTTATGTTTGCATGTTAGCCAATGATTAGTATAAGGTACACCTTTGCTAACCAGCTAGTATTGGGTTCTAAGCACACCATGCAGTGTTAAAATGTTCTACATGAATTAAAATACTCAACACTCAAATATCCTCATGAGCCAGATGTTATTTGTTCCCTTTGCACCAAGGAGCAAATTCAGGCACAAAAATGTTAAGGAACTTATCCAAGGTTATGCACCATGTGTGTGGCTAAATGGGGGTTCAGTTGAGTGTCATTATTAGTTTATTGGGAATACTAATAATTTTACTTCCACAATTCACTTATCCCTGTTAACTGTGAAATCACAAGCTAATACTACTGTAAACTGAGTAATCTTTTTTAATTGATTCACAGAAGTGAAGTAAATTTTATTAATGGAGGTTCAGTGTAATTGCATAGCTGCTCTTAAAAATAAAGGGTATTTTATTCCTATTTAAATTTCCATATCATATGTTACTTATATTTTCTACATGTATTTATTATTTATTTTCAAGTACAAGAACATCTCACTTTTAGAGGGCACAACTAAAGTTACTACAAATAAAATACTAGCAGGACTTGTGAATGTAAATAGAAACCAGTTCAATAAACACATACTTACTGCCCATGTATTACATAAACAAAACTGGGGACAAAAAGGAGATAATAATAAATAATTCCATACATAAAAATTAACACAGAATTAACGAAAGAATACCGATGATTACATATTTCCAGCAGATAATAATGATTAACAATAGTTACTGCATTGTTCCAAAGTGAAAAAGGACACAATTTGCTCAGTGATCCAAGCGTTAAAGAATTAAACATATGGCAACTGAGCTGGCATGAGAGGATGGGTAGGATTTTGATAGGCAGATTAACAAGAACCAGTTTGGGTTTTGACAATATAAATATCTCAAATGGGTTAGGAAATTGACAAGGGGAAAAAGACCTGGGTCCCAAAAAAGGCCAAGGCACCAATAGATGCTCGCATGATCCTGGGAAGGAAGTGGTCTTGGTAAATGAACTTGTAAATCTAAGTTTCATTCTCTACGTCAGTGCACCGCATGTGACAATAGTGTGATACATCTGTGGTGAAGAAAAGGGAAAAAAGTGGAGAAAGGAGGGGAGGGGGGGCGACAACACAAATCCATAGGACACTGGCTATTCTAGGACATGTTTCCTGGAGCAGAGGAAAACGAGCACATTCAGGGGCGTCTCACAAGAAAAAAATCTATGAGAACTGAACTTTTTTAAAAAAAGCATTGGATTCCAGATTCCACATCTGAAAAAGGTTCGTTTATTTTTCAGACATAAAGTTTCCAAATACTACGTGCAGTTCCATTTTAATGGTGCAGGTATGTTATATCCGTGGGCGACAGAGCCTTCAAATAATGTATGCCAGAAGTTTGTCCTATGTTTCAAATAACCCCAGAAGGGTTGTTCAAGAAGCAAATATATTTGCTGTGAGATTTGACAAAAATTGCTTGGCTGGAGGTGCTGATAGACATGGAAGCAGATTTCTGCGCCTCCAAGTCAGCGGTGTGCGGTTTCGCTGGGCATGGGGCAGCCTGGTGACTTGCAATTAGTGGCTTCCAGACTCCGTGACAGCACAGCCAGTTAGTTGTATTTACTCTTGCTCTTCCCTTGTTGTGAAACTATAAACCCACTTTCCACTTCCCCTGTAATTGGAAGAAATCACATTTATGTCTCTCAATCCAGGCGGAAGAGAGAGATACCTCCCTCTTACGCTTTTCTCCATTTTATCCCTGGCCAGATTTCCCCTCTGCTAAAGACAACTAGCAAAAATCCGGAGTTGAAAGCCACTTGCTCAATTTAAGGGAAAGAAGAGATGTTTTCCATAGCAGCCAGAATGTTTCCATTTTTTAATTTCCCTGTTGGGAAAATAAATCCCAGGTATTGTGGAGCAGAGGAGACAATGGAAATAATAACAGTGACTTAAACTTGCACCGCTTGGTTCGCACAGCCATCTCACAGCAGTTTTCTGAAAATCTCAACAGATCTATCTCCTGGATGGAAACTAGTTTGTGGTGACTTATCCGCAGGTTCCTATTTCAGACCACCTGCCTCTGAATGAGAAAACTGAGGAGCAACATGTGGGAATCCGTACTGGTCAACGTGTTCTACAAATTGCTTATTCTCGCTACTTATTGGGAATTGTTGTTGACACACCCAAGCTTTTTGGCTCATAGGGTAAAACGCTCTAAAAATGAATGTCAACACTTTCACTTTACTAGTTTCCTCTTCACTTTTTTGAACAAAAACATAGTGTTCACGGTATGCCAGCCACTAACCCATGCACTTTACAAATGTTTTCTTGATTCTTATAGAAGTTTATTATTCTTTACCTATGTAAAGGAGTACCCTCCCCCCCCCACCGCAAAGAGAGAGAGAGAGAGAGAGAGAGAGAGAGAGAGAGAGAGAGAATAAAACAAGTAAACTGTCTAAAGAAAGCTAACGGAACCAACACATACCCAGGCAATGAGGTTTCAAAGCTCTTCCCTGCTTTCCATTCTCCTGTGCAGTTATTTTATGACCAGAGACTCTACATACTGGATGAGTGGGTTTTTGTCGAATGTGCTAGATGTGGGCCTTCTGGAGATTTTCTTTATGATTTCCTCTGGAAAGCACACACGTACTCCTTAGGGTGAGTTGGCATAGCTCTGTTTTTTGTCTTGAATGTGAACTGTAAATGCCTTTCCCTAGGGTGGTCATCTTTGTTCCCTCTCTATCTTTATTTACCTCCTGTGATTTACATACTGTCTCCCTTTTTGAAAGAGAAACAGAACACATATTCACAAAGTAATATTTCATCATACTTTAAGTAAGGAAAATGAGTCCTGTCTGCCTATATCACAAGTGATGGTATTTAAGAAAATGCTTTGAAAGCCCCAAAGGAAAATACCACTATAAGATAAATTAAAGGAGGATAAAACCTAACATTTTCTGAGAGATTACCATGTGCCTGATATTATCCTGAGTGTCATTTTTCGTATATTAGCATAATGTACTGTGCCCTGTTGAAAACCCTGAGTTAGGTATCCATAGCATTACGGTTTTATACACTTGAGGAAACTGAGGCAAAGTGAGGTTAGGGATAAATGAAACATCTAACAATGGGCCAGTGGGAGCGAACCAGGGTGTGAGAAGGGAGAAACACAAGGACAAGCCACAGATGCAGCCCTGCAGCCACGAGCTTCCGGTGAGGCTCAGCTCCCAGGGGGAGATGAGGGTTGTGGTCCATGCTCCCTCCAGCTAGAGAGGAGTGGAGATTCAGTGGGCATTCCTGCAGGCGAGGACAGTGTGGAGTGCAGCTGAGTACCTGACCCGGAAGGCACTCGGCACAGAGGTGTGATCACCACTGCCTGGGGCTCAGCATTCCAGACTAAGACACAAAGCCACAGAGCTTGGACACCCCTAAGTCCCCCAGAGTTTGTCTCCCTTCCCTGGTTATCTGGATGCAGAGCACATTCTCTGCAAACCCAAGAACTGCTGCTGCCTCATCACCTTTTCCTGCACTAAGGAATATGTCTTGGGTACATATTTTTTGACAAAGGATCCAAAAGCACACAATGGAGAAAAGAAAATCTCACTGATAAGTGATGCTGGAAAAGTAGGGAAGCCACATGCAATAAAGAATGCAACTAGAAGCCCTTGCTGGTGGCACAGTGGATAAGGCACTGGCCTGCAAACCCAAAGATCACTGGTTCGATTCCCAGCCAGGGTACATAACCAGGTTGCAAGCCAGGTCTCCAGCCAGGTCCACAGCTAGAGGCAGGTGAAAGGCAACCATACATTGAGATTTCTCTCCCTCTCTGCCTCCTTCTCTTCCCCTCTCCCTAAAAATAATAAAATCTTAAAAAAAAAAAAAAAAAACTGAATGCTATTTTAAGTTGGTCATCTTCAGCTATGCATAGTTACATGTATAAGCAGAATTAGAAACATACTGTGCAGACAACACTAATGAGAGTTTTATAGCCTTTAAAAATTAGGTGATGAAAAAAAAAAAGAATTAGGTGATGCCATGACCGGTGTGGCGCAAGTGGTTGTCATTATCTTGTAAAGCCAAAGGTCTCCAGTTTAATTTCCTGTGAGGGCATCTGCCTGGGTGTGGGTTTCGTCTCTGGTCCAGGCACATACAACAGGCAAGCGATCAATGATTTTCTTTCACATCAATGTTTCTGCTGATTATCATTTACATTTTCTCTTACTACAACTACATCCTTAAAGCTAAATAAAACTAAATATTGAGAAAGGTTTATGTAAAACAAACATATAATATATATGTGCACATATAAAGATACATGTGATGGATATATGATATATGATATATATGTGTGTGTGTGAATATATGTGTATATATATATATATATATATATAGTTTTTTTCAACAAACCAGTGGCCTGCATGTTATTACACTTTTCAATCTTACCTACTAAAGTGTTGTATGGATAATAATCCAGCAGAAAAGAGATAGCAATCTTGCTTTCTAGCTCTGTAACTCAAGGTCTACATTTACTATCTTTAGTGGAATGGCTGTTATAAACAGGATGGATATCCAGCTGTGATTATATGGTTATCTAATTAATACAAAAAACGTAAAGAAGGAGGCATCTATGAATGGAAAGTTGCCCAACACTCAGAGCTGTATGAGGATGGCACACGTGACCCTGGGATGAACTGGATCAGAAAATGCAGGTTGATCTCTGACATCAATGTAATAGACACAACTCAAGCGTAGGTGTGTAACTGGATCAAGGTCTTTACTTTAAAAGGCCTTAAAGGCATTTACTTTTCAAACTCTGAATATCCAAGATTCAGAGTTGAAAAATAAAACTGTTTCTAAAGGATATGTATTTTCAGGTGTTAAAAAAATACCCACAAAACAAGTACTTCTACTAATCAAAATTTTCTAAGATTGTTTCTAAGATGTTTCTTTTATATGTACATGTTTATGTCTGAATATGTATCAGTTTATGTATATAAAGGTATTTGGCATTAAAATTATTGTAAACCTTTTATTTTATCTTGATAGGGCTCTATTTCAAAACATAATAGTTTGTAGGTGGCAGTACATTTATCTTATTCTCTGTGTTATAATTATAATATTTATTGTAGGAAATATGAAAGTTAATTTAGATTGAAAGACAATATCAGGCCTTAATTCTCATTTATATAGATTTTATTGAAGTGGAAATAAAGCAAATAGCTTGTATTTGTCTTGTTAAATTATTAAATCAATATTATGGAGAATTTAATCAATTTTTATTTGGAGTCATTCATATTTCTAAGTAGATACCTATTTCTTGTTTATATCTGGATGAAACCATATTCAATATAGTTTGTAGAAAATTTAAGATTTTCTTTGTATCTTCTGCCTAAACATATGCAATTCCATTTTTCTATAAAACCCTAATGGTTTTATTATTATATAAACTTAAGTTAAAAATTTGAAAATATTCAACATAAAGGGAAAATGGAAAAGACGGTATTGGAAATATATGACAGTATGGTAGTTGTAATAATTTCTCCTTCCCCAGAAAAACAACCTGCAATTTATGGTACAAGCTTATGCCTGGAAGAAAAGATTAAATATTGCAGCACCATTGAAGTCTACAATAACTGCTCTCTTGCACTTTTATTTAAAGGTTACATGATTGACACATTTTATTAGATAGTTCTTTGCCTGTTGTTTTGTCATAGCAATTGTTAAATTAATTTACAAACTTCAGCTGATTTGTGTGTTTTTTTTTTTTGCTGTCTCCCTCAATACTCTCTCCAAGCAACACTAAAATCCCCTCCAGACAGCACTGCTGTTCAAATTTTAATTCTTTCTGTATTAAAAAAATATATATTTATATATAATTTTTTTATTATAGCATAGATCAAAGGGTAAGTTTCCTGTCAACACATGTTATGTTGTCAATGACTACTTTAGGAAATAGTAAAATTGCAATGTGAATGAAATGAAACATTTACCTAGCATTGTGATAAAAGACATTATCAACTATTGTGTTCCATAATATATTAATATTTCTCAGGTGGGTTGGTACAACTTGGTCCTTTTGGTTTCCTATTAATGTCATTTAATGAGAAACCAATCTTTTAAAATTATTAAATTTCTTACATCACTTGTATCCAGCTTGAAATGAAAACACATTTCTTTGAGACCAATCTTACTTTACTTGCAGGATCAAAGGGTAGAAGACATAGAGGGAGGGGCTGTCTTTAGTCCACCAATGCTTGAAGAAGGAGATAAATGAAGGAGACACAGTGGTTCAGATCTAAAGAGATAACTTGAATGCAGTAACAAGGGAAGAGAAACTTAATGGAGATGAAAAACTCTCCCCAACATGACTATGTAGTTTTCCTTGTTCATTCCAAATAGGTAAAAAAAAAAAAATGACCTCAGTTCTTAGACACAAAACCACAACAACAGCAACAAATCTAAATTCTCATCAACATAATTCCTCCCATTCTAAGTTAAATCACAAAATTATCAGGCCTATCTTTCCTGGTGTCAGATTTTGTATACGGTTCTGAATATGGATTTGCACTTTAGAATAAACACCTTCAGCTTTTAAGATATTTTTAAACATGAATTTAGTGAATATGAAGTATTTTATATATTTTACTTTCAAAATGAACCCATGTCTCACTCAATACTCAAAAATCCTATGTAAAATAATAAAGGAATACACTGAGAAGCATGTAGATATTAAACCACATAGCACAAAGGTAATATGCTACATTAAATAGAAAAATAAGGATAGACACTCAAGCCTGGCTGATTGAACGCATTGTGCTTCTCTCAAAACATTCCGCTCATTTTCAGTTAAGCTTTTCCAATTTTTAAGATAAGAGTCACCACACAGAGGCATAACATGAACTTCATTCTTTTGAATTTAGATCTTCATACTTTATGTATGATTTCTTAACACTATCAGCTTGGCACACTAAGCAAGATTCAATTGATAAACTTTAGGCAATGAATTAGAAAAGTAACTCCCAGTTTGATGCTTATATTGAAAATTCATTGTATGACGAAATGCGACACAATAAAATACTGTATTCTTCATGATGTGCCAGTTTATTTATGCTTAGAGTCCTCACTTGACTCTTAAATAGCTAGTTGTCATGGGAAGAAAGAAAACCATGTCTATGTTTTATAGTAAGGGATATAAAAATATTTAACTATACAAAGATTCTATAATTTAAAGTTTAGGTGTAGTTATAAAAATAGAAACAAGTATATTATGAGTTGTAATAAATATCACAAATAATGTCTACATCCTTTAGAAGACAGAGAATACAATTCTATCTGAACTGATCTGAGAAGACATTGAAATGCATCTTACAAACAATATGCTATTTTAAACAAAAATAAGTAATATTGTGGCAATAGAAAGGTCCTATATCCTTCAATAAAATTAAAATATTCAAATTTCTGAATATTGGACTTTGGTATATATATACTATTGAAGAAGTTACTCAAAATGAGTTGGTTTAGAATTTCAGCCCAATGATACTCGAGTTTAGATTTATTTTTAGCAATCAGATTTATTTTGGGAACATTATCCTTTTAGGCATAAGCAGTATGACTGGTGATATGAAGATATAATAATAAGAATAAGATTATATGAGCTTCAACCATGTTGGTGATCATAAGAACAGGTAAGAAAAAGCACTGGTATTATTCTACTTACATAGAATAAAACTGAAAAAGAAATCTGAGAAAAACAGTAGAAAAATTTGTCTCCTGGTATTACTGAGGATCTTGCCAAGTGGATATATCATACTCAAAATTGGAAAATTTTAGAACTGGTTTACAATGGAGCTTATGATAGACAAAAATAATGTCTCCTACCAAAATGGGCATGTCTTAACCTACAAAACCAATGACTATATGTTACCTTACAAGGCAAAAGGGATTTTGTAGACTTAAGTCAAGGACATTGAAATGGGGAAGTTATTTTGGATTACCCAGAGTGTCAAATGGAATCACGCAAGTCTGTATAAATGAAGGAATGAGGTCAGAGAGTCCAAGGAGATGTGATGAGAGAGTTAAGTATCAGACTAGAAGTGGGGTCCACAGGCCAAAGGGTGAAAACAGATTTAGAAGTTGGAACAGGCAAGTAAACACTCTCCCCCAGAACATAAAGTAGGGAAAGTCAACACCTGTGTTCTAGGCCTTCTGACCTCTACAATTGTTTTTAAAAATTTGTGTTGTTTGAATCACTAACTTTATGGTAATTTGTAATGGCAGCAATAAGAAATGAATGCAGGATTCTAGATAAGGTATGTGTAAGACAACTTGAAGAGTTATGGAGGCAGCCAGAATCTGAAGGCTATGGGAAGAGAGAAATTACCAGAACACGCAGGAACTTAGTTTGCATAGCGTCAGCCATCTTGAAAAAAAATAGTGAACTTCTCTGGAGCAGTCATATACAGGTGACTTTGGAAGTCAAGAGATAGGGGAATAAATGTGCGACCAATTCTTATATGTTTGACCTCCTTCTCGGGCTCCTGTAGGTTGACTCCAACTGGAATCAAGACGACAGGGGAACCTGCTAATTGGGATGGGCTGCTGGTTCTGAATGCCTGGTGGAAAAGAGTGGCAAGAGGCCTGGCTCATCTCCCCCTAGCATTTCTGCATGCTCCCAGTGGGAAGAATGTGCTGATCATGGAGCTATTAGTGATGGCTTTGTAAGTATTCATCCCTTCAAACTGTCTGTGCACGTATCAACAAGAACTTGTTTTCTGGCCTTGTTCCTGAATTCTTTCATTTTTTATTAGAAAAAAAAAAGTAAAAATCTATTGAGAATCTAAGAAAATGATCTCTGGAATTTTCCGAAATAGAATAAACTACAATAATAAAATAACAGTATTCCAATTGGAATAAGTAGCATTTATTGTGAGCTTAGCTCTCCTATTAACTATGCTAGATTCTATACACATCCTGTATTTATGCCTCCAACCAACCCATGATTTAGGCACTGTCCCATCTTATAGTTTTCTCGAGAGTTTCAAAAATTTAAATAATTTGTCTCAAATCCCAAAAAGAGTGTAGGGAATAGCTGGAATACAAAGCTCATGTGCTCATTAGCAACAATGTCTCCAAATGCACGGAAATACAATCTCTACCCTATTCCAATGAAAAGATGAAACATGAAAAATATACCCATAGACAGCCCAACAGTACTTCACAGGTATAATATTTGATAAGGATTGAGAATTTTCAAATATCATAGCAGCATGTTGAAGCAGTTGCTCAAGAACATCTTAGAGAATACATAGGACTACATATTGACCTACAAAAAGCTGAGAAACAGTATTCTTACAAGGATGTGCCTTATGCTTTATACTTTAGGGACTCAGGTTTTCCTTCCAAGCAAGTTTAATTATTCCTTTAGCACCTGCACTCCATGTCAATACAGCTTGCTTTATTGCACTCTTTGTCTAGAAAAGTGCTTCATGGTGCATGTTCTTTTAAACTGTTTAATCAGTTTGGAATTGTCTCACTCAGAAAACAAGTTTGAGATAACTAGGGATGTGAATGGTCATTTCTAAACTCTTGCTCCTTGGCCTACTACTTTTCTCTCCCCTGGGAAAAATAACTAAACTCATAGTGTTTCTCTGCATGAGATTTTTAATTTATATGCAGTGCAGGATAAGTCAAATATATACGTAGGTTCATCTTAGCTATTAGTGAAGGGCATAGGGAATTTCTGGGTCTAATGAAGGCCACTGTGTACTTGCTGTCCCATGAACTTACAATTAATCATATTTGACAACTGACTGCAAAATGCTGATTACTTGGCAGATTACACCTTATGTTTCACTCATTCTCCTTCCTCTCCTTGAAGTACATGATTATTTTCTATTCCATGTGCTTAGTATTTTATTCATACTCAATAAATATATTGTACGGAGTTGTTTTAACTATGTTGTACTTATGTTTCCATTTAATTATCTGGTAAGTTAGCAATGTGTCAAGAGACTTGAATTACAGTGAAGGGTATATGATTTCAAGGACACATTCTGTTTACAAATGAACATAATGCTTCTCCATGAAGGTTGACATTTATAGAGTCACACTTTTGCAGCAAGAAGGATGAGTAAAGCATTTGATATGCTTCTCTGTCATAACAAACACTATTTTACATCATTCCACAATGCAACTATGAATTGCAATCAAACAAAATAACTTCCACTGTTAAGAAAAAATGTTTTCAACATACAATTAATACTATATGTCCCACTTGATGTCAACCTTCCATGTTTTCCCCCAAGTGTTATATTGTAAAAATATCTAAGTTAGATAAAAATGTAGGACACTATCAAAGTTGGTGGAGAATGTGCAGAATATTAGATTTAAAATAAGTGTGATATGAAATGAACCATGTAAGTTGCTTAAGTAATGAAATAGTGAGGAGAAATTTTAAAAAATGAAATGATATTCATATAGTAAGTAGGATTATTATAATAGGAAAGAAAAGGAATATCCACTTCAAAATAACTGTAATTTTGTATTGGTGTTTGCTTGTTGAGACAGTGGTGTGTGTAGGAACATATAATGTTGATTATTATCACCATACTCAGGAGTAGGGAGACAGTTTTAGGTAGGCAAATATAGATTGGAATACTAGAGAAGCACTTTTTCATTATGATTTTTATTCCATGTCTCATAAATAATCAATAGGAAACCAGCAATCTGAGTTTGCTAATTACTCCCTGAACTTTTATTTTGAAGTATACTGGAGTATTCTAAATCCTAATGCTACTTATAGCAATGACTAATTTTAATCAGTCATTTTATGGAAGTGGTGATAAAAAAGATGGTTTTTAAAAGTCTCAGAGTGAAGTATTCTTTAAATAGAACACTGCATAAACAGCAAAGTCAGGAACTATTCTGGGTCTAAGGGCAAAATCAGCAAAAGAGAACACTGTTTGTAACTGTAACTGATATGAAGCACACATAAGGCTCATATACATAGAGTTATATTTTAAAGTGTAGAAAAACTCTTCTACCTTAAGCCATTAGATGCAGACACACATATATATAATTTTTATTTACAAGGTGGAAGTAATTCTACCATAAGCACAAAGGAATAAATATATGTAAAAAGTCCTCAATGATATTGGAGTGGAAGATTCCATTTAAAATATGAGAATGTTGGACAGGAGGGGATGTGAACATTTGCTTAAGTAATGAAACAACATTGGTAGAGTAGCTGCTAACCTAAGATCATCCACTGTAATTCTCCAAGAACCATCTGTCTTCTGCACAGGCCAAGGAGATAACCCAAACAGGGAAGTGGTGGAAATTACATCCACGTCCTTCAAGTTCTTGATGGTGGCACAAATATCAGCAGTTCTTCCAAGACTGTGATACTGCTTTTAGTTAGCTATTTTCCTGGGTAGAGGGAGTTCTATTGGCTTCCGTGTGGCTTTCATCATGATAATATCCCTCATTACAAATCATGGAGCCAATGTGGGGATTCTACTAGTTACCATGTCTGTGTCAAATGTGCATTCCAGAACTGGTGTAATAACACAAGATGGGTTTAGAGACCTAATGGACCCACTGTGAAACAGACCTGAGCTAAAACTCTATGAGTCTCATGACCACCTTAGTCCCTATTCTGACTGAACCCCAGGGACATTTTGGGTCCTTCTAGAATTAGTATCCATTCAAAGTCAGTATTCAGTAGTCCTCAAAAGTTTTTACTACTTCCTTTCCTCCAATGCACAGTTCCTCTGGCAAAAGGCCATATGACCCTTTGAGAAAACCCAGGGAGAAATATTAACAGCCCCTAAATTGTTGACAAGGTATTAGAGTGCTTCTTCGAAGGGTCACAGGACTATAAACTGGCTCATATACAGTCCTTGGTTAAAGGACCGTGACTTCTGTTCACTTGACCTAGAACTCTCTGCTCATACAGATCAAGCAAGAATTCCATAGGCTTCCTATCCACTTCTTTTCTAGGAACACTGCCATTAACTAGTTAATAAAGTCTGTGTAAGTCAGACTGTTGGGAACTTTGCTCTTACGCTGCCCATTAGAGTAACTATGCCCCCCTCCACTTTGTCTTTGGCAGTGGAGTTGCGACCACTTGGTTCCTGACAGCCTGAGATGTAGTTATTCCCATGGCATGGCATTTTCCCAGTGTGGTGACCTCAGTTCTGACTGCAAAGGGTGGATTGCAGGGAAGAGGGATGGCTGAGCTCTTTGAGGATGATGGGGCCTCCCTCACAAATTTCTCTCTCACGGTATAGGTCTCCAGACTCTTCCACGAATGGGTGAGTAAATCTTAAATGACAAACCCACTCTCACACTTCAGTTTCCCTACACTTTGGAATCCCTTCCTCTACTTTAAACCAGAACAGGTCTGGCATTTCCAACTCACTAACTGTAGGCCACTTTTGGTCTGTGTTTTAGCAAACCAAGCAACCAACCCATCTGAGCCCTTTCTGCCTCCCTAAACGACCACATTGACACAGAATCTGGCTTGACTAATTTCATCAATGTAAATGTTTATCTCATCAAAAACACACTCACAGAAATACTCAGAATTATGTTAGATCAAATATTGGGCCACGCCAGGATCTAGTCAAGTTGACACATAAAAATCAACCATCACAGCCACTCTGTATTAGCAGTTTCTACTAAATAACATGAGGAAAAATGCATTTTGTTTTTAGACACACATAAATGTTACATTTCTTTTGCTGTATAACAAACCCACATTGATTGTCTCATAATTCCCTTGACCAGGAATCTGTGTATTTAAGCTGAGTCCTCTGGTCAGGATAATTTAAGGTGAAAAATCAAAATACTGAGCTCTGGCCGGATGGGTCAATTGGTTGGAGCATCATCCCATAAACCAAAAGGCTCCAGGTTTGATTTCTGGCTCTTGGTCAATGCACATACTTCAGTTGCAAGTTTAATTCTAGTCACAACATGTAGAGGAGGCAAACAATCCATGTTCCTCACATCTATGCTGCTCTCTTTCTCTCTAAAATCAATAAGCATATCCTCAGGGTCCTCAGGTGAAGATAAAAAAAAAAAAAAAGGTATTGATGAGGCTAATTTCTGAAGCTTTTAGAAAGCACACACTTCACAGCTCATTGTTGGCAGAGTTACCTTCGGCTGTATGACTTGGAGACCAGCCTCTCACTGTCTGTCAAAGGTAACCTGACCCACAGATCCTATAGCCCACGTGCAGTCACCCACCACTTGAACTTCCCCACAAGCAGTTCACAACATAATGATTTATTCCTTCTTATTTTGTCAATTATTCAGTTTGTTTTATACAAAAGGTATATCAAATAGATTATAAGGTATGTGGGCCTAACGTAAAGGAAAACCCACATAAATGTTATACATTTTGAAGCAGCATACAGGTGTTAAGTAATATATGAGAAACGGTGAAGTTACTCTGGAGAGGAAGTCTAGATTCTAGCCATAAATATCTCAATAATTGAAAAGTAGCCTAGAGGAAGGCTGGGAATTTAGACTGACATGTGTTGAGTGAAATATGAGAGAATTTGATACCATGGAAGGCTGGATCCACGGACATGTGACCTTTGCTTTCTCACACGGCTGCCTATTTGGTTGAATACTTTATTATCACCATTTTGAAACAGTAATTCATGAACAAGGCATTCCATATTTTCATTTTGTACCAGGCTCCATAAATTATGTGACTGGTCTTGGTGCTATCAAAGCTGAGAGAAAACAGGGATTTCTCACATGGATAGAATGTGAATGGGCCTTGAATAAAGTGGGAATTAAGATTATTTTTGTTTGTTTCAACAACATGGAAGTCATTAATTACTGACTTTGCAAATATTTGTGATTAAAATTTTTGAGAGTAAAGCCTCAAAAATTGTAATATAGATTGTAAGAAACTTCACTGTGAGGAAAAGTAAAAACAAAAAAATAAAAGTGGGCACAGGATGCAGAGAAATATGACTCATGTTTGAATGTACTGGGTAAGAATCCAGTAGAGGTGCAGAAGCTGAAGATTCAAATAGAAGTGAACTAAAAGAATGAGGTCTCTGAAAGCAGTCAATGGCATGACAGTAAAGTAGAAATATTAGTATTTTAGTTGAGAACCACTTTCCTTTAACAACAGGGAAAATATCAAGTCACCCAAGTTCAGGTAGAATCTTAGATGAGTCCTTGAGAACATCGTGTAATTCCAATATGAGCAGCTGCATGCTACCAGGTAATCAGTTCCAAAGGAGAAGACTGGCAGGATGTAGAAAAAAAGTCTAGATGATGGAAAATCATTGCAAAAAGAGAGTGGTGGAAAATACAATTTACCAGGTAAAGGATGGAACTACCACTGAACTTTAAGTACTTCTGTACCACCCAATCAAAGAGAAGGCATGGCCAAGGGCAAAGTGGAGCTTCCGGCTGTCTTCGCTCAAGTTAGCAGAAGGGAGCCCTCTGGTTAAGGTCTGGGGCATAGGACTTGGTGAGCTCAGGCTGGCTGTCAAACATACTTATTTCCTCCCTCTCTCCCTTTGAGTAGTAGGAAAGGAAAAAAAAAATGAAAAAGCAATTGACTTCCTGGAAATATGATGTATGCTCTGAAACTTACCGCTGAAGCACAGAGTATGTTAAATACTTCTATTCTTAACTTTATATTACATTTGAGAATGAATCCCAGTTGTATTCCATAATTGTCATAGTATGAGAAAAAATCGAATGCCTTTAATGAGCAATAAGAAAATAGAACTTTTCAATGAAATCATGCTAACCAAAAGATGAAAAGATGGGGAGAATAAAGCAACTGTTAAAGTCTAAATACTGTATTTACAGATCTTGAGTCAACAAATAAGTTGACCTTCCCATCATCATTATTTTTCCTTATAAAAAATTACTCAAAAACTTTTAAATCATTTTGTTTTTAATCTTCTATATGTTTCTGGAAGTAAAATATATATATTTAAATATTTTTACCATAATACTCTTTTAGAGCATTCTATATCCAGACTGATAATAAAATACATTTTACCACTTATTTTTAAATTAGCAATTTTTTAACCCAAATTATGCCTTCTCTTTCTTTTAACATAAAAGAAGACTTTGAGCTTTTTTCTCGTTATGACTGGTTCAACAGAGATATTTAATTTTGATTCTGGGTTTTTACCTACTAGGTTTTATTTATTTATTTATTTTGCATTTTTCACTTTTTATTGAAGTATAATTCACCTACTGAAGGACTCACACATCATAGTGTACTGCTCAGGGATTTAATGAAGTGAACACACAACTGAGACCAACCCTGGGATTAAAAAAAAAATTAAGACATAACTGGCACCTCAGAAAGCCAAGCCATCCTATGCTCCCCTTCATCCTAAAGGTACTCACTATGCTGGTTTATTACACCATAAATATGTTTTGCCTGTTGAAACACTGTAAAAATGGAGTCATACCACATATTTTATTTCTAACTACTTCCACTCAGTTTTTGTTTTGCAATTACATCCTGTTGTAATTGTAGTTGATTCATTGTCCAGTTTAACAGTGTTTCATTTTATGAGTCACTTATTTATGGATTCCACTCTACATGGACATTTAAAACTATTTCCTATTTGAATGCATTAAAGATAATTCAATGACGAACAGACATATCTTCTGTTGCATATGTGAGCACATTTTTGAGGGGTGAAAGCATTTCTAAGACCAGGGAGCAAGCTTCTCCCCATTTTTGTCTGATAGGATTAGGCTGTAACAATGAAATTTCAGGAGTCTCACAAATGAGAATAGGGTGGGTTGTGTTGACTCTGAGGACTGGGATAGAAAGGTAAGGCAATGATGCCATCCCTTTTGTCCAACATCCTGAAAGGCAGCATTTATTAATTGGCTTTTTTTTTTTTCTTTCAAACCCCAAATAGATGTGAGACATAAAACATAACAATACTTTGGATCATGTTGTAGAAGAGGTCATACATAGAAAGTGAGATGAAAAACAACGATAATCTTAGTGCTTAGGTTATGTAATAAAATATCTGTATGGTGATTGTTTTCTATAAATATACTATGAGGATACTGAAATATTTTCAGGAAAACACTTAGGATTAGGATTCATAGTAAGAAAAGTATTTCCTTTTAATTGTACAAATGAGGGAAGTTTGCTTAATGTGTAGACACATTTGCCCCACCACCAAAATATACATCCAAACTTTCACTTCCTATTACTAACTATACAAATATAATGAATAGAAAGTAATCTTAATATAATTATGATACATTTTGTTTTTTCCCATGAAAGAAAATAGCATTTGATAGAGTTGCATTTATCTGAATCTCAGAAATGAGTGTCATTTTAATTAGGTAATTACACATAATTGTAATTATACACATGGAATTGTAATTATACATTATTTGAATTATACTGTACATTATGTAATTACACATAATTTTTATTGCATATTTGTCATAAAATCTTAGAAGTTTGTGATAAAATATCTATGAATTCACCGAGCCAATCTTTTTAGCACTCTGCCCAGAGATTTTCCTCTCCCAAGACTTACTCTTTCTTTTTTTGTAAGATTTTATTTCATTATTTTTAGAAAGAGGGGAAGGGAGAGAGGCAGAGAGGGAGAGAGACATCAATGTATGGTTGCGTTTCACCTGCCTCCAGCCACAGACCTGACTGGAGACCTGGTTTGCAACCTGGTTATGTGCCCTGGCTGGGGAATCGAACCTGCAACCTTTGGGTTTGCAGGCCGACACCTTATGCACTGTGCTACCAGCCAGGGCCCCAAGACTTACTCTTATTCTTCAAATGAGTTAGTGGAATAATGAGACTGGTCTGTACTTAATATTTTTGTTTATAGTCAATCAGTAGTTTAATTTTTTATTAAAGTCTGCTATTATGCCCCTCAAGATGGGTTGCATGTCATATTGTGATGTATTCATTTAAACAGTTCACATAATGAGCCTCCCTTAGAGAGAAAGGTATGGTTTACAAACTGAAGCTACATGAAAGATTCTTTTCCAGACCTGATTGGTGTCTCCGGTGTTGAGAGTCTGAATGAAAAGCTACCATCATGTTGTTGAAGAACTGTGACTCCCAGCATTCTTGACTGACATTACATCTGGCCCTGACCAGGTTGGAAATCTGCTTTCCTTCATCCTGAACTGAAGACACAGCTATTAGAAGATTATAGTGCAGATAAGGAGGTTAAACTTGAGGCTACCTGCCCAAGAACTAAAATGGCATTTACTCTAGACACTGGGTTTTGACATCCAGATCATCTGGGCAGATACTTTTAACTTGAAAGTAAATCGAATATGTAAGTTAAAGTTTTCCATAAGCCATATTAACTTACCTGATCAGCACTTTCTTAGAAATCACCTCAGGGCTGACTGACCCTGGCAATGTAGTTGCAGTATTTGCACATGACTGAACTGTTCTTTTGCACTATTGCAAATTAGAAATAGACCCAACTTTCCTTTCAGGGAGACGCAAGGTAAGCAAATTTCCATTGCTGCCTTTCTCTCTCTTCATCTTGATGGGTGTGTGAGTGCATGCTTATATTTATATGTATATAGTGTGGGTATATGCATTTACTATGGATGGCAAGTTATTTTTCTTTTCTATGAACATCTAAGATTATCTACCTACCTCCTACCTATCTTATTTACCCATCCAACTACCTTAAATCACAATTACCATCCATTGGTAATTAAGTAAACTGTAGACACATGCCTTAATTTCTGATGTAGATAGAACATAGGTGTCCTGCTGATAGCATGTACAATGATATTTATTAAAAAAGCACATTTTAATCAGGAAAGTCAAAATATGTATCTTTTATTATCAATTAATTTTAAATTCTAATAGACATCTGCTACCAGTAGAACGTGTTCTATTTGAAGTGTGTGAAAAAATGAGCTTTAGATTCATAAGAATACCTCTAATATTAAATAAGTTGCATAATAAATTTGAGCCATTATTTCTTCACCCGTTAGTGTTGGTTATACTTTCCCTTCTAAAGCTTAGGTGAGTTTTCTCTAAACCACTTGACAGAATGTTGTAGTAGAAGGTAATTATTCAATTAATGTTGATTTCATTCCATGTTCCTTTTCAGCATATTCTACTCGAACCTGACTTATGAGCTCTGTCCTTGACTGAGCCATGCTTCTGGTTATCTGCTGCATTCTGAATAATTGAACACTGTTCAGGATGTCTGTATTTATGTATATATACCCTTAGCCATTAGCATTTGTTGTGCATCAGGCAACTCTGTGCTAAGGATTCAATTTTTTTTTTAAAAAAGCAGCCCTTGGATATGTTTGTATTTTAATACAGAATTTGGTCCTGAACCTGAGATGAGCAAACATCAAGACCACAGATACATCTCCTGAGTGGAGATAAGGTAACAGAAACATAATGTTTAGGTAGGTAATCAGGGATATAATCTCCATTTCCAAGACAGTTTAAATTTTCCTGTCTGTAAATTAGGGATAATGATGGTACCTGTCCCGAAGGATCCTTGGGAGGATGGAATGAGTTAATACTGTGTGAAGCGATGCTTCATAGACAGTGAAGTCTAAATAGTTTGAACAAGAAAGGATGTCTGCTTTAACTCCCGGATTAAGGCATTTTAAAAGAATTAAAAAAAATTGATAAAATAGGGTCTTTGAAGCCGGCTCTAAACCAGACAATCTGATCTTTCTAAATTGCCTCATTTCTGAGCCTCTGACACTCTCTTGGCTTTCCCCAACCAATAGTATTGTGTGTACTTCATAAAAATAAACTGTTCCGTGATCTCAGAGTTGCCTCTTCCTAAGTGATTTTTCCATATTAGGCAGCATGCTTTTAAGTTTATAACTCAAGGGAGTATGTCATGAAGTGTGCATGTGTCAGCAGTATTTTAAGCGCTTCGTGAATATTTGTCCAACTCCCTGGGTGGGACACAAGCAGTGGGATGAGAAATTTGGAACTTCATTCTGGTTGTAGTGTATTTTTCTACACAGACTGTACATCCGAGAGGAGCTTCATTCCCTTAAACTTTTCCTCGTATCAATCTAACTTTCTTAAATTTCACTCCACCATCTCTCTTTTTTTTCCCCTTATACTACACTTGGGTTGACTTTCTTAATCACATTCAAAGCCTCGAAGACACAAGTTCCCAAAGTTCGTCGCATCCACACTGTATATCAACAAGAATCACTAATGTATTAATGACTTTCAAATGTACATGTATTTCAGACCTACTTCCTAGGTTTCATTCCCTTATGCTGACATGCCACTGGCCTTGAGCCTTCTAGACTATCCACTGCCCTGCCAATCCTCCACAATTCTGCCAAGGCCTTTTTACTAAATCCAGATTTGATTCTGTCACTGTTCCATTTAAATTGTTACCTCTCCCTCTTCCCGCAGGTTAAAAAATGTAATTTCTTAGAAAGCCTATAAGAACTCCATGACTCAGTGCTACTCAAGATATTCTGTCTCAGACCAGTAACTACAACCACACACACAAAAATGCTCCAGGCATTCTACACTGTGTAACCTCCACCATATGAGACATTTCCCACCAGATCTGGAACTCTGTTCAGGTTTCCTGTTAGCCTTCATGCTCTCTTCTACTTTTACTGCATCCTGTTCCTTCTATAAAATCTGATCAAGAGTCTCCTACCCTGGACATCCATTTTTAGAGGCTTAGGCAATGTTCACAGATATGTTTTATGGTCTCCTATAACTGCTGGAAAGCAATTCTAACATGGAAAATAACACAAATGACAGTTATGTATTTATGAAGACTTCATCATGTCTTTTCTGTGAGTGGCATTTGCTTGGATAGCATTTGATATATTTGGCAAAACAGGAGTGAAACCTAGGATATGGGTCTGAAATATGCATATTTGAAGGTCGTAAGTATATTAGTGTTTATTGTAGGGACCACTAGCAATATCATATAGATGAGACTAAGTTTTGAAACCCATGTTCTTGAAGCTATGACTGATTAAATGAATCACCCCAAGTGTATAAAGAAGAGCGATCGTGGCTAATATTTAATAATTTCATAACTGCTTTCCAGCAACACATCCTAATAATAATACAGACGTTGTTATTGATGTTTTTCAAAGATATCAGTGAGGCATGAAATCATGGTTTCAAATATATGATGTTATGTATGAACAGCAAAAAGCTATATTTAAAGGCAAAGGTTAATTTTCTCTAAAATGTTTGTAACTTCTATGAACTTCATATTGGCAAACCACATGCATAAATACATGAGCAATGGGAGTCTAAATCTCAATTTGTAAAAAAGTCAGACCCAAAACGTTCTCAGGAAATCTCGAGCCTGATTGATTATTAGAAGGCATGAGAAGTGAACCAATTCAGAGCTGTTACAAAACAACTGGGGATCGACTAAATGGATTGAGGTGGTGTCACCGCCACCCAGATTGTAATCTATTGGTCCTCATGAAGCTGCCATGGAGTGGTTACACACTTTTTAGTCAGCAATTCTGAGATCACCAAGTGCACAGATTTTTACTTGAAATGGCTATGAGTTCAGCTGTCCCACGTGAGGCTCTAATTGAATTATGAAAAATTTTCTGCTTACACTGAATTTTTTGGCTCCAGCTAATTTTTAAAGTCACTGTCCTAATTTTGTTTGTATTCTAATGATCCTCAATTAGGCCAAAAGTTGTCGGTGAAATTACAACAAGCATTTTTGAGAGGAAATAAAATACAGTCAGCTATCCTGTACTCACTTTCCCCATTCTTGCATTCCCTTTTCTGAGCCTCCTACTTAAAGGTTGCATTTTATTTCTTTCAAATTATACATTGATTTCATCTTTACCATAGAATCAAATTCACAGCTTCCTGAATGGTTAAAAACTTACCTTTAAAGGTAATAGCCTATTAGCATGTTTAAAAAGTAAATTCTGCATAAATTATGGAATATCTCAAGGCTACATCATTTGACAGTGATAATTTTCATTAGTAAAATAAAAGTTTGCTGAAATTAATTCAGGCTACAGTTGTCGGGAAAAGAAATCTAATAAGAAGAACATAATTACATTTATATGGAAAATGTATTCAAGTTAAAAATATTGAACTAAATAAAGTAAAACTTTGAATAAAAGTTAACAATAAAATTGAGAGAAACTAGAGCTAAATAGAATACATTATTTGGCAACAGAAGTAGTTGATAACAATGCTAATGGTAAAGAGCTAATTTGAATTAACCAAATGGTATGTACAGGGTGGAGCAAAAACAGGTTTACAGTTTTGGGTAAATACATAATTATTGAATTATTAATCATACTATTTTTCATACTCACAACTATAAATCTACTTTGGCCCACATGTTATAACATCATATGCTACCCAAGATGCTGCATAAAAATATCCTCTATAGTGTGGACATGTAATATTTTAAAAATTTATTATTTTTAGAGAAAGGGGAAGGGAGGGAGGCAGAGAGGGAGAGAAACATCAGTGTATGGTTGCCTTTCACCTGTCTCCAGCTACAGACCTGGCTGGAGACCTTTCTTGCAACCTGGCCATGTGCCCTGACTGGGAATTGAACCAATGACCTTTGAGCTTGCAGGCTAGTGCCTTATCCACTGTACCACCAGCCAGGGCTGGACATGTAATTTTATATTGTTCTCTTTGTTGACAGAAGTGAAAGAATTTTCAAGTTTTGTATACTTTTATATATTCCCTTTATTTTTAGGTTTAAGAACTTTTAAAAAATCATTTATAAAGTCCACAGTGATGCCTGATCCTGACAGTTCATTCGTGATAGAAATAAAAGCCTATATTCCAGTGGACAGGGAAAGAAGAGAATTTGCATATTTTCTCCTATGACTTTTAGATGTTCAAATCATCTTTGTTCTAAGGACTTTTCCTCAAGATTCTTTTTGTATATAAAACTAAGACTTCTTCAGGTCACAAATGACTGTGTGGTTGAAGATAAGAAAGACAAAGTTATGTCCCTTAATAAACAGTGCAACTTCTAATTAGCTACAGTCATCTAGATTTGCCTAAAAATCTGTGAGAGTTGGCATGCAGCAGCCATCTCAGATGGAGCAGCAATGAATGTAGCCCATGTATACATTGACATCCTTCTATCACCAGCCCAGTCTCTAAATATAACAATATTTGTGACCTCCCATGTCCCTTTATAGTGAAGAGAAATAAGTAGGGAAAAAGTCCTTTGCCTATCCTTCTACAACACCTGTATAAAGTAGTATTTTCCCTAGCTATCTATAACAAGGTTTAATCATGTCTTCCTTTTTTACCATTATGTGGTATGAAGGTGTAGTACAGTGACTAATAAATAAGATAATGCTATTTATAAAAGGTTCAAATTCTGATTTTTATATTGAATAGCAATATACCACTCTCCACACATTTCCGGAGTTGACTTTCTAAATGTGGTAACGTAATGACAGGGTTAATCAGCATCTTTAAGAAACTATTAATACCACTGTATAATAAATTCCCCTTCTGGCACTGGAAAACTATTAGTCATCATTTCCCCATGAATGTGCTATGGAAACACCTAGTAAATTGCCAGTTAATTGCGCTGGAATGGCCAGGAAAACTTCCACTTGAACCAGCTATTTTTTTTGCAGGGATTTCTGGCATGAAATCCCCAAAAAAGGTTTATCTGCCTGGTCCAATGGGCATGTGTAAATACTCAAAATATAACACAATGGATAATGGACAGAAATACACCGATAATGTTGCCCATACACTGAAATAGGCTCCTGGAAGTCAAATATTAGCAAGGACCTCCTTGAGGTCTTCCTGGAGTGGCCAGGTTGGTTAGGTTAGAAATATGAGATGCAGCATGGCACACTCACACTTGGCCCTGCTGCCATGCCATTTATCACTTTCACATACGTCCATGCAAATGGTAGTCCCTGGCATCAATGTTAACCTGCTCACAACATTAAAAATCTCTTGTACAATCTGGGTGTTTCTTTCTTCCCAGTGTACAATTCCTCAGATAGATGGCCACCTATCCTCTGGGGAAGAACTACAGAGATTACTGTTGCGAACACTTTGTGTCATGCCAGGATCCTTTATGGAAGGAATATTAGCCTCTTCAATGTCTTATCTCCAGTAAGAGAAATGCCTGAGAGGTAATAACGTATGAAAGATTGTGATTTTCCATTGGAAGAGCTGTTATCAACCTTCCAATTGTTCACTTTTTAAAATCAAATGTATCAATTGATAGTTTTGGCTGTCCATTCGCATTTTCCCATGGAATAGCATGATCCATTGGCCAGTGGTATTGCTTTTTATGGGTCATAGCCCTTGATTTTGCTCGAATCCCATAGTCTGTTAAGGTAATTATGTCTGTTCTGCCCCTGATAATTGAGGACTGCTGGCTGACCCTTGGTGTTCAAGAACTCTCCGTCACTGACAGAAAGCTCAGGTACACAGCAGCACCAAATAACCTCTCCTGTGGTCTATAGACCACTCAACTAGGCATACATGATTTACTAGATCTTCAAATTTAACTGTTGAGTGTACTAGCTTGATGACAAAGATCTGCTGCTGAAATTTTTTTTTTCTTTTTAATGTTTTTGTGGAGGCATTCTGACATGCTCATTATGCCCTGAGTTGATAATTAGCCAACATGATTGCTTCGTTTGCTGTATTCAGAGCACTAATTGGATGTGTCAAAACCCAACAGGCTCCATCTTTTTAATTACTATTTTCTCATATTTATCTGTTAGTCATTTTTCAGAAGCCAGTAGATCCCCTTTAATATGAATTCCATCCAACATACCTATAAGTAATCTAAGCAATACAGTACAGTGCTACGACACTTTAAGGGTAAACACTAACTTACTGTGGACAATGTGGCCTTACCCCAAGCTGGCCAGGGAGGGCTCTAACTTCAGAATCCCATTCTGAGAGTCTGACACCTGGGAGCATTTCTGGAACCAGCTGCCCTAGTTTAGGTTCCCCAGAAGGAAATGCTGAGACAAGAACTTGTGTGGCCATGCATAGGAAATGTTCCAGGAGCAGTCCAGGGTGAGCATGAGAGCAGGAAAGGGAGACTTAAAAGCTAAGGAAAGCAAGCAAAGTTTCCATTGGAGTTTTGGAGACAATGTAGAGTCTGCACAAATTGCACAAATCAGGGTAGGAAGCTAGAATATTTATGTCCCACGTCTCACCGGTCGTTATTTAAGGGATATCTGCTGGGGAATATGAACCTCCTGTGTCTTAAGGCTCTTAGTATACATGCACATGATATCTGTCTCTAGTGAAGAGGTGCCCGTGCCCACTGTTGACAGTGAGAGAACACTCCAGAGTCTACAGGAAAATAAAGGCATTGGAAATAATCACCAATGAAGCGTTGATACCATCTGCTCTCATGATATTTAAAGTTCTTTGGAAATTTCTCAATTTTTCAAAACTCCAACAGTCTCAACAGGATATTACAGTATTTCTAGTGGATCTAACTCACCATGCTTTAAGATAAAATTCTTTTTATAAAGCTAGCTCAGGAAACAGCTTATGTACTTGCAATTCCATAGAATTTGAAATAGTCTGATGTGATATTCCACTTGCCTTAATGTTGCTTTTGTGTTGATGTTAAAACAGTTGTGCAGGTTAAGTAACTTGACAAATCATTCAAATATGATTTTCCCCCAAACAGGTAAGAGGTAGTACACAAAATTACCCTTTTGATACGTCCTTTATGTGAATCTATGATAAAAAGAATGTCAGCACTGTTTGTGATGGTTAAAACTCAGGAATATTTGTTACATGGGAATAATTATTATAACTGAAATAATTACTAAAAATTATACTTCAGCCTACATGGCTACAATGAAATATGTCTTTCTACAAGTACAATAGTGGCTGTAATGGCTTGCTTCATTTTTGTGGGTTTGTCTTCAGTTAGGGGAATAGATCGAGCTTTAATCTGAAGGGAGATGAAAATGAAGAAATTTTTTTTCTAGTGCTTTCTTCAAGTGGCTACAAAGAAAACTTTAAAGTAATTAAAATATCAATAACAATGTCCAGTTTTGTACATATTTACTATAGTGTATGCTTCATTTTTCCAAGAAGTTTCATGGTATAAATGTTGATACTGCATAAGAAAATAGTGTGTTTATTCAGCCATTCAGCAACCACTAGAGAAAATACATTAGTTTTCAATGAAAATATCTACTAGGGTTGAACATAAGAGGATTTTTCTACCAGCAAGTAACATACTTGTCAACAACACAATGAGGAAAAGAAAGCAGTATATAGAATAAAACCAAGAACTGGTAAAATTGTATTAGATTTATGTCATGAATAGATAATTATATTTGAAGAGGCAATTTACTATATATGACCCCATTCCCTGTCCTCTGTCAAAATCAATTTTAACCACCCACAT
Organism: Noctilio leporinus; assembly: GCA_004026585.1. NCBI lineage: Eukaryota > Metazoa > Chordata > Mammalia > Chiroptera > Noctilionidae > Noctilio > Noctilio leporinus. Next base: position 191,295 of record PVIW01000536.1, read on the forward strand.
GACATGACCTATTTGTGGGTTCTGTCTATACAAATGAAGTGAAATGGACAATTGAGCATTTATTTATTTATCCAGTGACTTTAATCAATGCAGGTAGAGTCTTTATAAATTCTTGGTCCTTAAGAAAAATAATTTATTTTTCATTAATTATCTGGATAACTGTCTCCAATTTTCGGTAAATTTGGCTTTCCAAATGTTTTGTTGGGTGTTAACCTATTCAGAGTCATTCTTGTACTCTACTTCATTTCATGAAAATTTGAGTCATTTTATACATTACACTTCTTTCCAATACCTAATTACTTTGCTGGTCTTTTTACATTTTATTCAGTTCACATTTTAGCAATGTGGTAAAAGGGGAATTATACTTGTTGAAGTATCTACTTCATTTTTTTTCATCACATGATTTTCATATTAGGTGTGAGGTTCACTTCCAGAAGCAGAAATTCCAAACATTGGTATATCTAGCTTAGTTGTTCATTGTTTTGGCAAATGGTTGAGTGTGCTGGCCTAACATATATCTTTGAGATTCATATTTTAATATAATTTCATATGCCTATTTTTAATAAGAATTGACTCTGATATATGATACACCCTCTGATAAGATCCATAGTAACCGATATCTGCAAATACAAAATGTAAGCATCTATGGAACACTGATCGGAAGTTTTTCCAAATGAATGTAAGGAAGCCATTTGCACCTATGATGATACAGTATTTTGCTCTAATAAAATGCTGTTCATTGAAGGATTAGTATTGTCACATAAATAATAAGATCTTGCTTATGTAGAGCATAAACCTTAATCAAGAAATTGAGAATTTGGCTGAAGGATGAATTAAAAAAAAAAAAACACGACATGCAAAAATCTTCATCAAAAGTCAACTTAACAGCAATTTAACCCAGTTAGAGTCAAAGTCAGCTTGAAGATAGTTTCAGAAATCTTTATTCAAATTAAAATATTGTATGTAGGCTAAATTACATTGTAAATGGATATTCATTAAGTATAGGTACAATATGGAAACATTAATGACCAAGCATAGTAAGCTTATGTGCTTTTGCTGCTCATAAATATGCTCATTTTTGTCCAACTGAGAAGTGGGAGTCTATGGAAGTGTGTGTTTATAAATAGTTGTAACACGCATGTTCATAAGTTCCGCTAGTATGTGCAAAATGCTGGTGTATAATAAATAGTTGAAATTATTCACATCCTACTTTTAGTTATGAATTTGAAGTTAATATGGTTAAAAGTTATAAGCAATATATGTAAATAAGACTCTACTAGAAATAATAGTGGCAGAGCGCTTTTTATATACCATATACAGGTTGTGTTTTCTTAGGGAAACAATAGGGTAGTTTTGGCCTCACATAAAATGACTGGTTGTTTTTAGACTGAAAAATAGGAACGAGTAGAATTAAACCTGAATGGTTATAGAAGGTCTGTCCAAAAAGTATCGAGCTAATGTCAATATAATTAAAGCAGTTTGCATGGCCAATACTTTCAGGACAGACCTTGTAGAGAGTTATAGGAAGTTCATGAAAACGGGATTCTATTTATCATGGTCAAAGTTAGCCAAAATGTATTAAGACTTTTTAAAATGACTTTTGGTTTTAAATCCTGTAATAACACAAAAATGAAATCTGGTTTTCTCTCTCACAAACCAAAATAAAAATTTCTTGGCTAATGAAAGTGATCTTAATGAGAGGCTGAAAAAGACCTTTCTTTACCTTTGACTGGTAGCCAACCAGGCAGAGATTCTCTACCTTATCAGAATTATTTTCTGTTTTGCACTGATCTGTTCCATGTCATCGATTATCTAAGAGAACAAAATCTCACTTCTGAAAGAACAAAGGTTCTTGAAAATCATGTTATAGCCCATGTCTACTTTAAATTATTTTATTGGCAACTTGTTTGAAAAGGTAGCCAAGCGTTGTTTCACACTAAATCACAATCCTATTTAATCAAATGTGGAAACTGCTTGACAACTTTTGATATTTTGCTCTCCCCAAATCAAATCCTAAATATGTTTTGCACTTTTAGATTTCCCAGGTGCTTCTGGGAACATCACAAAGGATGCGTTCTTTCACCTTATAAAGAGAGATGCTAGAAATTAGGTTATTTGATACAAGTTGTATGGGAACTGTTGTCAAGTCAGAAGAAGAGATTACACTTACCTGGGTTAAATTTGTAGGAGCAAAGTGTGATTCATATAAATATTGCAGGAATCATCCGAGATTTCTAGGTTTGTCACTGCCCTGGATGTCTGTGACATGTTTCTAGTATGACAGCCCTGGTGCTCCTCTGCTTGCCGTTAAGTAAGAGTTTAGTGTGATCAGTCATAATTTCATTGCATTTAAAATATTAATTGGTCACAGTTTTACTTATTTAACTGACATCAGTATATCCTAATGGTTTTCAAGTGAGGATTTATACCACTTCCTTACAAAGTTTTAATATACAAATGTTTAGGATCTTCTTCAGACTGGGAATCTTTTTTACCTGATCATCTTGATATAGATTTAATACATTCTTGATATATTCCTAATGGCCTTGACATATTCTTATTATAGGCTTGGTCTATTCATAATACATTACATCCCTAGATGATTTTATACCTGAAGATTTTTATCTTTTGTAAAGGGATTATGTTCAAAAATTTTTAATAATTAACATGTAACCCTGATGTTTGAAAATAAAGGTTTATTATGTTTAGAGGTATTTTATCTAAAACTTTTTGATTGACTTTAGCATGCTTTACATGTCAAAGAATAAACACATTTTCTTGTCAGTAACATTATTCCTGCAATGAACCCTCATAAGAGCTGTCACTTTTGAAATTTATAATTAGTCAACCACAGTGACTTAAAGTTGTTTGTCATCTAGAGAAAACTGTTTGTTTTACTCCGATGCTTCCCTGAAACACTTGCAAATCAACTACCGCAGATGGCTTTGTCTTTAACAAAAAGTGATTATCTCTGGGATGCTTAGAATATGAGTATGCCAGTCAGGTGCTCTCCAGCATGGCCTTCTGGAGCATTCCATAAATAACTTTAGAACCACTGATAGACTAAATCAGGATTTCCAGATCTGAGTGCTCATGAGACTGCTAAACCGAGATAAAAGATAACAAGAAATAAATTAGACTAAATGAATTGATAGATTATAAGGTTTGAAAATATTGCTGATGTTTTAATAGCTTATTTTCTAGATATATGAAACCACTTTCTCTTCTTTTTTCTAAAGCTACCTATAACTCAAAATAGTTTAGTATACTATGTTTTATAAACAGAAGTGAAACATTAATCTTTTTATTCAGGTGGAATCCTCCACAATTTGGAAACTGTTATTGAGCATTTTTATCCTTATGATAATGTAGTTAATTGTACAGGTTCAGCAAGCATTTACCTGACCTATTAATAAGACTCCAGTGGAATCATTGGTTATACAAAATTTTAATTCTTCCAGTCTCCTTCAATATTGACTTCAACACCAAACTTACCACTAAGAGATTCACCTTTCTCAGGAGGTTTATTATGATTTCTATGCAAACTAAACCGCCCAGAAGTAGAAGGTAATGATAAATATTAGTGAGGTGACAATATTACATTTTACCTGAGACATGCTGGTTCTGGAAGACAGCAAAGATTTAAAAGCACTCCCATCTTTCTGCATCTGGCCAATGGCGTACATTAAAGGACAAGCTGCTCTACATGACTTACAGAGGACTGTTGTCCACTCTTCTCGTGACTCCTCTCATTTTCCCATTTAGGGAACTGCTCATCCTTCTGGAAATTTGAAGGTTGGCAGGCAGAATATCTGAAGGAAACTTGACTTGATTTAGCCAAAGAAATATTTCAAAGCAATTGCCACAAGTTCCAACCTCCCTAACAGTCCCAGAGCTACCTTACTTTGTAGAGTTCATGTTATTTGGTCTGTAAAATTCCCTTCAGTTAGGTGACTTGACAGGTTTCTTTTCAATAGCGTAGTTTTACTTATGGTAGATTTGGTTTCTAATGAGTAATGTTCATAAAGGGAGAATATTCTTTGTTATTTTATGCCTGATTTTTCATGGATTGTATTATCATATCTCTGAGTTTAAATACTATGTTCTGGTAGTTTTCTACTAAAATAGCTTATAGCATTTAAAATTTCCCTTGCCTTGAAGTAAGAGCAAATTTAATTTTTTTCTTTTTGGTGGCTTTTACAAACATGAGGTTGCTGTTCTCTAATGTTTGAAAGGTTGGTTGAGGATTTTGAATTGAAATATAGAATGTAACCTGTTATAATTTTATACTTTTACTTTTTAAAAACATTTTATTTATTATTTTTCAGAGAAGGAGAAGGGAGAGAGACATCAATGCATGGTAGCCTTTCACCTGCCTCCAGCTACAGAGCTGGCTGAAGACCTGGTTTGCAACCTGGTTGTGTTGCCCTGGCTGGGAATTGAACCAGCAACCTTTGGGTTTGCAGGTTGGTGCCTTATCCACTCTGCCACCAGCCAGGGCTGCTATACTTCTAAATAGCACAGGTCTGTAGCTGGAAGCAGGTGAAAGGCAACCATACATTGATGTGTCTCTCCCTGTCTGCCTCTCTCTGAAAAATAATAAATAAAATTAAAAGAAGAGGAAGAAGAAAAGAAACCAGAGACTTGGGGGAAACAAAGGAGCAGAATAACTGTGACGAGAGGGGAAGGAGGATGGGGGAGAGGGAAGGCATGGGGTTTAGATGAGGAGCTTATATGAAAGATCGGTGGACATGAACTAGGAGGTGGGGATTGACATGGGGAAGAGGGGAGGGGGGGCAGGGGACAGCAATGAAGGACAAATAAAACAACTGTAATACACCAATAAATCAATAAAAATTAATAAAATAAATAAGGAGACGTTCTTAGGCATATGCTGATGGCAGGGTATTTTACAGAGAACCATCAGTTAATGATGGGAGTTACAGTCACTAGGAACACCCAAGGGAGTGTAGAAACAGATTTGTGACTGTTTTGGAGTGAGGCCCAAAAGTCACATGGTTCAGCCAGACTTACATAAAACAAACATTATTGCAAGTGTCCCAATATTCAGCCAGCAAACTCCCACACAGAACTTGTCCCTTTCCTCTGCTATTGCCCTGTCCCAGTTTATTTTCTCCAGAGCAAGACCGACAAAGCTTTCTGGTTAAAATTCTGATTCTGTTACCTCCTGATGAATAGCTTTTTAAAAGTAAGCACCTGCCCTCTAGGTAATGTCCATACTCATATAGCATGAAAAAATATTCATGAAAATTAAGTTTGCAAATGTGGAAAATTGGAAAACACCAAGTCCCAAAGAAAGACTAGAAAGAACAGCCAGTAAAAAGTTTAAAACCTAAGACATCAACAAGTAACCAAGAAACCTTCAAGAGATATGAGGTGTGACCAGGGCCATGAATCCATTGAGAAACTGTGGTTTATCTACACAATGCAATACTATGTGGCAGAAAGAAAGAAGGAGGAATTTGAACCCTTTGTGATAGAATGGATGAAACTGGAGATTATTATGCTAAATGAAATAAGCCAGATGGTGATAAACATATACCATATGATACCAGTTATAAGAGGAATCAAATGAACAAAATTAACTAATAAGCAAAATGGAACCAGGAACATGGAAACAGGGGACAGCCTGACAGCTGCCAGAGGAAAGGGGGATGGTGGGAGGAATGATTTAAAGAAGGGGAAAGGAATAGTCAAAGAACATGTACGATTGAACCATGGACATGGGCAATGGGGTGTGGATATACTGGGAGCAGGGAGCAGGTGAATGAAGGAGGGCAAAGGTGGGAAAAGAGGAACAACTGTAATAGCATAAAAAAGAATAAAATTCAGAAACAGAAAGAAAGAAATAACATTTATATTTTACTCAAGAATCTCACAGAACTGTGAATTGAATATGAATTTTAAAATTTCCTATGAATTTAAAAAATATAAATTTAAGTAAAATTTATTCATTTTATACTATTTTGTTTCCTTAGAGATTCTGTATTATCATTCACAAATACACCTCTTCCTGCTAATCAACAGTTGAAAACTCTGATGGAAAACTAGAGTCTTAGAGGTTGGGACATGTAAGGAGACTGGGAAGTTAGGTAAATATTCATGGCATTGTCAGCCTTAAAGAATGGTTTGGGCATTTTCCAGAGGACAAGTGTGTATTAATGAGAAATATGATGCAATATCAACAGTTTGGGCATCAATGCAATGTGATGTATTATAGAATTGTATAATTGAAACCTATATAATTTCATTAACCAATGTTACCCTGATAAATTTAATTTAAAAATAAAAAGGAATAAAATAAAAGAGAAAGCTAATGATTGAAGAATATAAAGGTAACAGCAGCAGGGCATCAATTGCGAGATATCTGAGTGAGCATGTAGTGTGATTAAAAAATATAAAAGGGTAAGTGTTTAGGGCAGATAACTGATTATTTGAAACTATACAATAAAGAAGGAGAAATTGACAATTTTCTTATAAAATGGAAGCAATTATTTTGTGACCTGCAATCACAGACTCCTGAACTTAAACTTTCTTCAAGGCACAATAAAATAAATGAAAAGGTCCTCCTTCAAATAGAAGAATTATAAGAAAAAAATGCATACTTAATGAGGGAAAATATTTTTACCTTTCACATATTCATGATCAAAAAAGTCTAGATTTATGAAGTAAATAAAAGCTCTCTACTTAATTAAAGCTCCATGAGCCATTGCCTGAGGGGGACCATGTGTAATTGGCATTTGCTAAAATTACTCTAGACAAGTCGGGAACATAAGAGAATCAGGTAATTTATGTAAGATTTTGGTGCTAATTAATAATTTGATAACCTATATTCTAGATTTACTATCTGTCATGGTTTTATTTAACATCTACTTTTGACTTATTTTTAATAACTTGCTTTAACATTTTTAAATTATAAATTATGATCTGTGTACACAAATGAAGGGTTCATACATATTGATTTCAATGTATTATCATAAAGTGAATAGGAGTTTAATTACTACTCAAGAAAGAAATAGTATATTGCTAGGAACCAAGAAGCCTTCTTTCACTTTTCCAGCAATAACCATTTCTTAGGCCTCTAGAATAACTGCTAAATCCTAAAACTACAATTCTAAAACTCTACTTCCAAACTGTCTGTTATTTCCCTTAAGTAGAATCATAGAGTATACATTTCATAGAATCATATAGATTTTTTTTATATATAACACGACTTCTTGTATCCAGCATTATGTTGGATACTTACTTTGCATGTAGCTGAAGTTCATTACATTTAATTATAATATTCTATACTGTGACTAGCTTATTGATCCCTTCTATTTCAGACAGCTGTATGAACTTTGTTCATTTTGTCCTGAAAATACCTTCTCTCAGGCTGTGGTTTAGAATTGCTCTTTTATTTTTGCCTTTGCATTTAGATCTACATTCTACCTTAAATACATTTTTGTGCATATAATTTTGTACAATTTACATATAATCCTGCTTTGAACATTCTTACACTTGTCCTTTGACACACATGGAGATGCTAGGTAGGAAATTACACATAGAATAACATGGAATGACAATGTCATCAGTGTTTGAGTGTTCCAGTTACTTGCCACCTGACACACACTTTGGTCTTAATAGTCATTGTATAGCTATGTTGATTGTAGTGTTTATCCAATTTAAACATTCCCATGACCACAAAATATCTTTTGTATTTAACATGTTACATTAGGTAAATTAAAAATAAAAATAATCCTAGACTCACTAATACACATAGTCATATATATATGACTATGCAAGTTTAGTCATATATATTAGTTTGCAACTATATAAGTTGCAAGTCACAACTTGCAAAGCTAGATACTTTACTATTTGGGTACTTTGAACTAGAAAAGATCCTATAATCTGTCTAACATAACTCATCTGTGAGCATAAAAAATATAAAGAGTCTATATTAACTGGAATAAAGAGTACTATTTGGAGTGAGGCTGAAGTTAGATCTGAAGCATACATGCAAATCATTTAACTTCTTCGAATCTAACTTTTGGCTCATTTAGAATGAAAAAAAAAATGACTTACCTCAAAATGTTAACTAAAATTTATATTTAATAATGAAATGGAACAGACCACCATGGACATTATATGTAGTCAGTAGGTTTCAATTTCTTCACTGCTTTACTTTGTAAATGCAGAGACAGAATCAGAGACAACTTGACTACATCTACATGATCAAAAATATTAACTGATGCCCTGGGACTAAAACACAGACCTCTTTTACTTCCTAGTATTCTTCTAGTAAGATTTTATAACTTCAACATCACAGTATATAAAATGAACAAGGAGAAAAATCTATTTATTTGACTATAAGAGTAAAGCACTAGTATAGGAATTAGACCTTCCACACCTATGTAACTTTCCATTAAACTCCTATTTATATATGTAAGATTCTCTGAAAAAAAATGTAAGAAATAACTAGAAATAGTAACATACATTTTTATATTTTATATAAATTACCTTCAATTATTCAAAAATATTCATTACATTTTAATTTCCCTCATTACTTGTAAGAGTCAAACTTTTCCAGTTTTATGTCTCAGGCCTAAAACTTCACTTATGTCTTTGGGACACCTTTCTTTGTATTCCTTAACATATATTTTAACACCTTCCCTAAAATATATTTTAACACTTTTACATGTAACACCTTCTTGTTGCTTATATATTTGAAAGCTGAACATGTCCAAACTTTTTTTTAAACCCCCAGCATGATACCATTCTTTCACCTATATGTATTTATTTGAGTATGTCTGACATTTTTTATCAAGAGACAATGCTTATAAGGAAGGGTATAATTCAATGTCTAGTTTTTGCTAACAAGAGAGTTTTGAGAAAACAATTTTATTCCTTTCTATACCACCTGTGATATTTCCAAACCCCTCTGAACAATTAACCCAGACACTGGAGGTGAGGCCAAAGGATGCTAACTTAGATCAGATGAATTAGCTTAATCAGAACCCATAGACATTGTCAACAAAGGCAACTAACCCATCTGCTCTGTAAAAATAGAACAAGGATCCCACAGGACACAAGAATATTCTAGTGCTACCAATAGGCCCAGTCATCTCAGCACTGATGTGAAAAACAGAGCAATTTTTTTCCCTACAGGTTTAATTTAGATCTAGTATCCATCATTCAAGTGGCCATTTTTACATCCTTTGCAGCCCTTGTTACACATTGCCAAAAAGGAAAGGAAAAGAACACAAATATTTCACTTTTGCAAAATACATCTCATTAGCAAGGTACATCAAGGCTTAACACTTTGACTCTATTAAACATACACAGCGAATTGTGTATCCATGTTCTTACAATTCTTTTCTTCTAATAAGGAACAGCAATCTTTTGATGTTAATTTCTTATCATTATTAACCATGATTTACTATGCATCCTTGCTTCTAAATCCTACAATTTCTAAACATTTTGTGTGTTGTACTTGGCTAGGGAGACATTACTTTGGCCTGTGTTTTGAACAGAGTGCTTGCAATTATTTTATCCTACAGAACCAGGAAATGAAACCTAAAGCACTTCTTCCGGGTTTCCTCACATGATAATGCAAAAGGCTGAAACAACAATGAAAAAAGTGGGCCTTTGTTAAGATGCTCAGGACATTTTTCCCTCTGGAGGTCATATTAATAATACAAATTTAAGATAACCTGTGTGCTTAATGAGAACAATTAACCAGTCAATTTGCTATACTCTTTCACCTGACCTTCTATGGCGGAAGTTATCTCTTAACTCTTTTATTAGCTTTTGATTTTTTTTTACAATGCAAATTTTAGAGTGACAATAAGTCACACACCATGGCCTAATCATGCTATTAAAATTCCAACCACTGCTCATAAAATAGTTTAAGTCTCTTTGCCCTTTGTAAGCCACATTTCTGTAGGTACCTCAGTAGGAGGTGGACAAGTAGTATAATGGTATCTTGGGACTTTTCTCAGCTGGTAAGTATGGTTTTTGAATACTCTTACCAGTCAAATTCCTTCTGTGCCACAAGCTTCACTGGGAGGTTCAGGGATACAGAGGCAGTCTTCAGGATCTACTATGGCTGCATCTTTGTTTTTCCATCAAGTCCTGGTACCTACTTTTGAGTTTCATTTTCTTCCATCTCTCCAGAAAAATACAGTTAAGTCTGATATTAGCTAAAAAGAAACCATGTTCAAGTCTCAATGTCAAGTCACTTTAAAAAATCCATACATTTCTGAGAGATAGTCAATGCATATGTCTTCAAGTCTTCATTCAAAGAATAAGGGAGATGCTTGATGTATAACATTGATGAATTTTCCAATGCTTTCATAAAACAGAGCCTGCAATATACATTGGTAACCCTGTTTAAATTATATGTCACTAAATTATGTGTAGCATCATCCAGAGAGTGTGTTTTGAGTGGTATTTTAGCCTCAATTCAAACCTGATATTATTTGTAACCCAAAAAACCTATACATTAGTTTTTAGTTTTCATTCTGATATAAACTGTCACCCACATTCAAGATGGTGGTTTTCCTTTCAAGATCAAACATCAAAGGTAATTCTTTGAAAAGGCCTATACCATCTTCTCCAAAGCCATCCTGCTCCAAATATTTCACATGTTTAAGAAGAAACATTACACTAATAAAAGTCCTATCTCTGCTTATGAAGTATATATCTTGACTCTTTTCCTATTTTCACTTTCTAAAATGCTACTATAATTATATGTAAACATAGTATGTATATTTTATAAAGTTTCTGTGTGTGAATCTCAGTAAATCAATATATGCTCACCTTTATATGTTATTTTTCTCTGATCTCTTACTCAATATTTTTTGGATTTAATTAAAAGGGCACTGTACTATTAATAATAGAAAACAACACAAATACATTGCAAGGGTGTGTTTCTGTTTGTCAGAAAGCAGATTCAGCATGATTAGTGTAAATCCTACATGAACTCATTTGACTCCTCTGTACCATCTGTCTTACGTCTAGAATAACTTTTTGGCAAATGCTAATTGTTCAAAGATCCTCTTAGAAACTGTATTGTTTTCTATTCTGTTTATTATGTAGTATTTATTATTTTTCCACCATGATATGTTAGGCAGAGAAGATACTTCTACCCCCAATTAACAGAAAAATTATACCTTTGGAATATTCAAATGCATTTTTAAAAATAAGGTGTCTGCCAGGTTTTCTAGCAGCACATTACAGAAAACATCAAAATAACTGGGATTTTTAATTAAATAAAACAACCTGTTTCTCTGATACAGACAATTTATATATCGTCAGTCTAGATTTGGTGTGGCAATTCAATGCTGTTTTCAGTTCCCTGCATCTTTGCTTGCTACCATGTTTAAGACACCGCTTTTGTGGTTATGGTTCAATGGGCCAGCTGGAGTTCCAAGAGAGGAAGAATAATAATACATCTACATTTATACTTATTGTCCAAACTTTAGTGACATGTCTACACCCAGCTGCAAATAATGCTGAAAAATGTTGTATTTTCACTGAATGAATGTAATCAGGACGATGAGGTGAAGGGGGAGATCAGGCTGTGGAATAGGCAACTGAAATGATTTTCCATACAAATGAATTGGAATATATGTCTCTAGGCTTAGCATATTCTCTCCACTGTTTATTTTCCCTACGTATTTCACAATTATTTTTGTCTGTGCATTCAAATTCTGTGAATTCATACATGGTTCTGTATATTATAAAGCTTTAGATAAATATCAAAGATCAACCTGCTAAAAAGTTGTATTACTCCCACTACATATCATTGATATGGTAATAGCATAAATTATATATCTAATCACATATATTATACATATAAGAGAAATATGCAAAATAGGTAAACAAATTTAAGGTAGTATTATTATAATAGAACTAAAATCATTTTACAATGAAACATTCTTCAATTAAATTTCAACTTCTTTATCTACAATTATACTTCAACTTGTCACTTTATGCTTAAAACTTGGAAGCCAAAGCAGTAAAAATGCATTATCTGAACACAGAAATATACAATCAATCATACTTAGAATATATTGCACATTTTTAATGTATGTGTATTATCCTCATCTCTGGATTACTAACAGAAGAGCCATGAAATATACTCCAGTTAACTCGGTGCCTAATGTGGTTAGGATCTACTATCCATCAGACTTTAGTTATCAAAAATGTCAATAACATTAAGTCTAATTAATTGCTAGGGGTGAAGATAGTTTTCAAATACTGTATTAGCTTCCATACTTTATATTGATATTCAATTTTAAGAAGAAAAATATTTCCATGAACAAAATTTTTTAATGCGTCTTATTTTACCTTAAATGGATATCTTTAGGATCAAATATGTTTTTAAGAGCCAGTGATGTTCATTCCCTTGTGTGGGCAAATTTATTTTTCAGAATTTGATACTGCTTCCTCCACTCCTGGAATATTTTTCAAGTATACTATTTTCTTCTAATTCAGTTATAAAAATAATATATTGCTATTTTTAGAGACTTTATTCAAAATATATTCTTATTTTTTTTTTTTAAGATTTTATTTCATTTTTAGAAAGAGGGGAAGGGAGAGAGGCAAAGAGGGAGAGAGACACATCAATGTATGGTTGCTTTTCACCTGCCTCCAGCCACAGACCTGACTGGAAACCTGGTTTGCAACCTGGTTATGTGCCCTGGCTGGGGGATCGAACCTGCGACCTTTGGGTTCGCAGGCCGGCGCCTTAACCACTGTACTACCAGCCAGGGCATCTTACTTTTAACATAGAAAAAAATCTGTTGTTGTCCAATTTAACTTTTCTCACTAAAAATTATATAGGGTACAAAATTCAAAATTTAAAATTGTGAAAATTTCACCCAAGTTGTTATCCAGTCCTTTTAGGGCAGTCTCATTATCAATTAGAAAACTACTGTCTTTAAATTATGAATTTAAAAAAAACTTGATTTACTATAATTTAATACAAATTTAATGATGAGTTTAACAAATGTGATAAAGCTTATTATTTCCAATATTTGTCTTAGGAGAAAGTTAACAGAAAGTCCTAGAAGATCTAAACTAAATTTAATTTAGCTTATGTGATTCAAAAGGTTAATTTTACTGCATATCTATCTAGTATAATAGATATTATGGAAATATTGAGGGACCTAAACACAGTTTCAAAAAGTGGCAAGAATACTCTTAACTGCTCTCAACAGACTTCTTCTATAATAAATCTTATAAAATAAAGACCTTAGACCAATCCTTCTTGCAAGAACAACAGAAGAAGTGGGATCAAATTTTTAAAAATCAGTTTGTCATTAGGGCAGTGACTTTCAACCCTTTTCATCTCATGCCACACATATAAACTAATTACCAAAATTCTGCAGCATACCAAAAAATATATTTTTTTGCTGATGTAACAAAGAACAGATACAATTTTTATTCATTCACACCTGATGCCTATTGTTGTGTCAGCTGCTATCATTATTTTATTCAACAGTCTAAGGGAAAAAGAGGTCAGTGGCCCTGACTAGTCAGGTGTTACATGTTTTAAAATTCTAGCAGCACGCTGGTCGAAAATTACTGCATTTAGAACAATATCCAAATAACTGTATGTACCTATTACAATGGCTAAAATCCAACAAGGACAACAACAAATGTCAGCCATGCTATGTAGCAACAGGGACTCTCATTTATTGTTGGTAGACATCCCAAATGGTACAGTCACTTTGAAAGACAGTATTGCTTTATCTTATAAAATGTATCAAATTTTTACCATATGATGTAGTAAGCATGCTCCTCTGTATTTACCCAAAATTAAAAATGTATATCCACTTAAAAGTTTGCACACACAAGTTTATATAAGCGTCATTCCATATTTGGAAGCAGCCAAGATGCCTCTCGATACATGAATGGATCAACATCTGCAGTACATTCATATGACAGAACATTATCCATTGATAAAATGAGTTATCAAGCCACAAAACAACATGAAGAAAACTCATACACATATTGCCAGATGAAAGAAGCCAGCCTAAAAGACTAGATATGGTATGATTCCAACCATATGACATTCTTGGAAAGGCGAAAGTATGGATGCATTGAAAAAGGGAACCGGTAGGTTCACTGATGTTGAAGGGAGGGGAAGTAGGGTGAATAGGTAGAACACAGGAATGTTTAGGGGCTGTTAAATTATTCTATATGATGCTTTAACAGTTTCCTTATACATTTGTCAAAATACACAGAACATGCAATGGAGTGATCTTAATGCAAACTATGGACTTGAAAATGATGTATCCATGTTGGTTTATTAATTATAAAAATACACTCCATTAACGCAAGATGTTAATTATAGGAGAAACTGGGAGAGCACAAGGGACTATAAGGTAACGCCCTGGGCTTTCTGCTCAATTTTTCTGTAAACCTAAAACTTTTTAGAAACTGTCTATTCATTAGAAAAGTTCACAGAGTAAAAAAATGTCCCCTAACACAGTCAGCATTACATTCCTCGAATGCCATGGTTAGGCAGAATTGCTATTTTAAAGAATAAAGCAGAACCTGAAACACAGTATACAGTTCATAAACTAACACCTGACAAACGCTGCAAACACATTTGTTTTATGTCATCATGCTTTCAATTGCGTAAATCTGTGTTAAATAGTGAAGGCATTTTATTTCTTCATAGTTACCCAAAGCCTTGTGTATAGCCAGGGAGAAACAGAAACCACAAAACATAGGTTGATGATATACAGATGTAAAGAGATTTCTTTCAGGAATTGGTTCTTTTGACAATGGAGACCAAGGGTCCCCAGGTCCCTGAAAGCCAAAACAACAGGAAAGCCAGTGGGACAAGCCAGTAACTGGAATTGGGGATGACCACTTCTCATTACCTTACTAAAACTTATTGTCCTGTTTTTCCAGGGTTTACCAAAATGACTACTTTATATACAATACTTATTGTAGTTTTAAATGTCACTGTTTCCATCATCTGTTACTCACCCTGTTGGTGAGGAAGCAAGTCCACCCTGGGACTAAGGGATGGACACTGAAGTTAGAATGATGAAATCAACCAGGGCACGTATGCACTTGGCCCATTTAGTAAAGGTGACCTGTGAGACCCTGGTGGGGTGAGGAGGGTGTTTAGGCCAAGGCTAAAGGGTCATGCAGCTCCTTCTACTAACAGTGGGCTTTATCGTAGTCATTGGTCCTTTACCATTCTCATTCATGTTCTGGCCTCTTCATAATCTTCCGTAAGATGCCTCTTGCTGACATTTTTTCTATTTGTAGTCACTGTTTTTATTTTATATTTTCCTTTCTGATTTGCAGATATACTTTTCTCTCAGTGTTTGGTTTGTCTTTTCTTTTTCGGTTTATGTATGTCTATGGACACATTTCTTCTAAATATATTAAATATGTTCTACATCATTGGCAATGGTATGCCATATTTAATACATTCTTAAAAGTCCTAAATTTTGTACTATCTTCTAAGTATATATAACTTTCACTTTGATTTTTTTCTTCATGAATTTTTGTTAATGATGTAAGTAAAAATCAAGTATTAATGCTTCTTTTTCTCCCCATGTGAGTTGCAATGGACCTTAAAACATTTAGTGAATATGCAATGATTTGTTTAGTTATCTTTATAGCAAGCTCTAAAGTGAATCAAATGTGTATATTTAAAACTGGATTTACCCTGACTGGTGGCACAGTGGATAAGGTGCTGGCCTGTGAACCCAAAGGTCACTGGTTCGATTCCCAGTCAGAGTACATAACCAGGTTGCAAGCCAGGTCTCCAGCTGAAGGCAGGTGAAAAGCAACCATACACAGATGTGTTTCTCCCTTTCTGCCTCTCTCTAAAAATAATAAAATATTTTTAAAAAGCTGGATTTACAGAAAACTTGGTGTTATAATGAATATTCTTAATATCCTGATTTTTAATAAACTTAAAAATCAAGTTTTTCTCATGGAAAAGTAACAATTAGAATTTTCACCACATGGTAAAAATGAATTAATTGGATCATGTTTATATGCAACTTTTTAGCACTTAACTTTTCTCTTAAAAAATAGAGAAGCTTGAAGTTTTATTCTTTATATGTAATAATTATTCACTTCTATTAAATATCCTTGGCACAGGCTAAATATCAGTTTTGTCATAGTGAAATCTGGTGAATTAATATCATAACTGTGACATTTTTAATAAGTGCACACTTCTGGTTTCTTTTCAACTTAATGATGGATGTTATTTTAGTGATTCATTGCAATTAGAATTTTACCACATGTAAATTCAAATACCATATTTTTTCTTTTGTTGGATCTTTAAAAGGGCATGTATGACCTAAGCACCAGATATATGCTGATATTTGATGCTCTGAATAAAAAGTGACTTACAAAGAAATATGCAGACATTATGGGGCCACCTCTGGAAATTCTATTGGCTCCTCCAATAAGAAGAATCTGAGATACGAGTAAAACTTAGTGAGTTTTATTAGCATTAATGGTAATTATGCATGAGAGTCAACTGGAAAGAGACTAGACTTCCTTAATTATAAACATTATAACTGTGAGTAAACTGCCAATTATTTCCCAGAAATATTTAAAGCTAAAACATGAAATTATTAGGGAGTCAGGTAATCTCTCCTTAATATGTGTCACCGCATTATACATCTTTCTTATTCCAAACCCCGAACCTCCCCTGTCTAAATCATTTCTTTCCTATTGGCAATATAAAATGCGAAGTGCTTCCTCTTCAGTACATCAATGCTCTACAACATAAATTGGCTTAAAGCCTACCCATTTTTCAAGGTCTAGTGCAAATATTGTAGCTTTTCTGGAGCTTTGTTGAAGAGCCAACATTACCAGGCATATTTAGTTATTAGTAACACCTGAGTTGTTAGACACGTAATGTGATGTTTACAACTGTACTTGACTATAAAAAATGTATTTAATGGATAACCTATGGAATTATGCCATCTGGAGAAATTTCTGAATGCCTATGAATCAGTTATAGTATGAGGCACTTTGATGAATATATCAAAGATTTGCAAAAGGTCCCTTGTAAATCAAAATACGATTCATTCTACGTGAGCAGTTTTGCACATCTTTGAGCTCAAGAATTAGAGTCCAGTAAAAAACAGCATGCGAAAAAAAACAATACTACCAGGAAAAATAGTAGATAGTAGAGATTAGACAATAAAATTAGACAAAGGTATGGAGTATTTTGGCTAAAATAATAGTATCAGAGACAAGAAAAATAAAAAGAAAACACACAACTGATTGTCTCCTGCAAAATATACAGTTTCAAAATGCAATGCTTTATTACTCAGTGAGAAAAACATCAGTAAGTCACGTTTTCCTCTGGCAAGGGAAATGCTGTCAAAAACCCATGGAAGGTTTTCCCTGACAAATGGAAAAAGCATGAAATCTTGTTAATTTTATTTTAGAGTAAGCTGTTTAAAAATTAGATAAAATTAATTAGAAGTATTTAAATGTACCATTTAATTGACATTATTTTTACCTGGAGTTGTGTAGTTGATATAAGACTCATTCTAAAATTTCTAATCCAGTTATACTAATTTTCTCATTTTTAAATGGGTAGTCTTCAATGGTCTAGTCTATGTAAGCCCTCCCCACCCCCCAAAAAAAAATATCTCTTTTCTTTAGAAACTATAATATTCAGGGTACTGTAATTATGTAATTATTTAACATAATTAATTTAAATTGGCTTCCTTTTATTGCCTTTGCTTTTTCAAAATCTGCCAGTTGCCCTTCCAAAGCAGTGTCTTTTTGGCAGCCCCTCTCAGAGAAGGTTTGATTAACTCATGGATGGGCATCAAGCCATGAAAACAGATGGGGAGAGTGTAAACAGAATATTATCCTTCTTGCAGCCACTGTGATTGTACAATCCGTGATTTCCTTCTGAATAACTGCATTATTATACAGATTAAACCATACACACCTAGTCCATAAACTCCTCAATGGTGGAAAGGGAATTGGAAAACTGCTACAATTATTAGGCCCACGGATAATGTTCTTCTGTGCATCAAAGCAGCTAAATCAAGGAGACAACTAACAAAATCTGCATCCTACCAATTCACTTGGAGAGCAGTGATGACAGCTTGAGGGCAATCTAAATCTCCATGCACTGTTTTCTTTCTTTAATCAAGTGTCAAAGGTCTCCTCATGTTTAGGCAATGTGGCATCTATTTCAACAAGTTATTCACTAGGCACGAAAAATTCAGCCTAACAAATATTACTCCTATGTTTAACAGATAAGGAACACAGGCACGGTGAGTACTCCATCTTTTTTTTTTTTTTTTTTTGGTCATTATAACGATTAATTAGGAAAGAATTTCTCTTAGCTCTGTACAAAACTGACAACCAGCTATTAATGGAGAGCTTGGGTTTCTCGATCTAAGAGTCAAAATAGGTGAGTAAATGAAGAGTGACTATTTTGGGTGTTGATACTGCAGTTTAAGATTCTCTACAACTGTGGTTTTGGTTTTATCACAAATTGAACAAAATGGCCCAAGTGGAAGATCAAGTGCCTTCTGTAGGATCTGTCATTTCTGAGACCAATCTGCTCTAAGTACTGTGGTCCAGAGTGAATATTTAGGCCCCTGCTTCTCATTCAAGGTAGAATCCTGGGGCATCTTCTCTCAAAACTGTGCAAAGAAAGACCAGAGTAAGAAAATGCTTCTTTTTTAGCTTTTTTAGTTAGTTCAAGAGAAAAGTCTACAAAATGGATTTTGATTTGTCAAGCCCTTTTCCTGACAAAGTTCTGTAACCAGTTCACTCCATAATCACACTTCAATCCTTTCAATTCAAATAATAATATTCATCTTTAATCAATGTCCTTCACTTTCTTAAATCTGTGTAATGGGCATAAAAGTAATTAAATGATAAGGCCAAGGAAATACAAGGAGATAAAAGTCTAAGGCCACTCTCTCCTACATGATGAATAATCGGTGAAGGAGAAAGTAAATACTCTGAAAGGGAAGACAGTGGAGTAATGAGTTACCCCCTGTGAAGTGCATCTAAACACTGAAAGATCTGTCCATTTTCAGGCTAAATATAGGGAAGTTTGTAGTGGTTTATCTCTATGCACAAATCTAGCCAGGAAAAAAGATCAGTATTGATATGGAAGTCAAGTCACCTAGCAATGTGAAGGTAGGACAGAAAGTCTAGTATGTGTGCCCTGGCCTAGCTGCGTGAAGTGACAAATAAAAATTTGTTGCCAGATGGCAGTACACCCACTGCTCTTCTTTCCTCTCCCCTTTCCCCCTCCCTTCCAATAGCAATAGCTGATTCTGCATCAATTTTCTCCACTCTCCAGTGCCTTTTAGAGGTCTGTCCAGAAAGTCTCAAGTGCCAACTATTTTAATTATATTGACACATTGGCTCAATGCTTTCAGGACAGACCTTCAGTACTTATAAAACCTGGACCTCCCAGGTTTAGATTCCCAAATCTCAATTTCTCCAAAATGTAAAGGTGCTAGTTAGTTATACAGAGTGGAATGGGAAGCAGTGACTTAAACTCTAATTATCCTTCACTTTTTAGTAAAAAATAAAATCAACCCAAAATATATGTAATATAAATTGATTCCAGTTACACCTAAATTATGTGAAAATGATATTTCAAGTATAAATGAGTCAGGTAAATGTAATGTGAATTTTCTAGAGAAATACCTGTAAGAGAAGTAATCATTGTCTTGTAAAAAATGTTTTCACAGAAAAGGATAAAACCTGTTTCAATAATCAACATATTCTCATTGGCCAGTAGTTCTTAGAGTCATTAGTGCACAGTTGTGAGACAGCCCACTATAGATGCTATCCGTTTACCTGGAGTCATATTTGAACCCAAACATGTAATTTGTGCTGCAACTACTACATATATTCTTATTGCCTCACAAATCTCAGCAAATATTGTAACTAGGCTTCTTGGTAATTAAGAAAATAATGTTCTGATTATTCCATTCTTATTTGGACACAATATTTTAAGTGATTTGGCTAATCATAGTTTTGGTGCCTCAGCAAATATAAGTCTGTTAATGAACTGATGGGTTTGTGCATAATAAACATTCTTTTGGTAGACTATTTTATGGAGAAAAATATTTTTACCTTCCTTGTGATAATATATGTTTTTATATTTTTCAATGAAATAGTGCACTGTGATAGTAAGTGAACTATTATGAGCCCCTAACCTACCAAAAATAAACCCATATTTCAGAAAACCTAAATAAGACATTACACACACTTTGTTTTATGACTATTTAAAGGCTATTTTTTGTTACATTTTCTTTCAGATTGGCTCTTTTACTTATTTAGAGTGATAATAAAATAGGTTCCCTCCTATTTCACTTCAGGGTATCAATTGTATATGTGAGGAAAAATGGCCTTTCTTCATGCAGAAGCCATTTAATGATGATTTAGTTCTTTATTTTATAATAAACTATAAGTATAATATACTTATTGATAATAGGTATGCTTTTACTTTTACACTTGAGAAACTGATATTATGCAAATCTGAAACAGATGACTTGTTTGGAGTCTTAGTAACAAAGATTGTATTTCCAAGCATCTGTACCTGTATCTATAGTTACATTTATATCTGTACATGCATCTCTATCTTGTGTTTACATACATATTTAATATGTAATGTATAAGGTAACATATGTATGTATCCATTTTGATGTCACATAAACAAGGCATACCTATGCCTATGTGTGTACTTACACATATATCTCTAACATTCTATATTATATATGATCTAGTTTTAGAGTGTTGGCATTCAAGGCATTATCACTGTATAACCATTGGATCTTAATTGAGCCTTGGCTGTTCACATTGATGTACTGCAGTAATAAGTTGCTATGGTTACCATAAACATACACAACTGGTTTGGATTAAGTTAGTTGTCACTTATTCCCAACAATTCACTGTAGAACCTATCATCAACCCCCACATGACCAATTCAAAATTACTTTCAACTCTAGTCTCCTACCAGAGTATCCAGGTATTTTTCACTGATAAGGAAGTACACTGAAAATGCAGTCCACCGCATAATTGAGCTACTCTAATTTATTGAAACAATATGTAGTATGTTGAATTAATAGCTTTCTAAGTTGCCACACCAATTATTGTATGTCTTTGTATGGAAAAACTTCAAGTGTCCGATTGACTATGTTTTTATTGATAAAGTTTACATAGCATCTTCCATCTGTACAACATTTCTCTTTCCTAGCATGAATAAAATGAACCACTTTTTACTTCCTGTACAAGATGTCTTAGTGTGTTTGGGCTGCTATAACAAACAGAAGAAACAACAGACATGTTTCTTCCTGGTACAGGAGGCGGAAATATCCAAGTTCAAGTCATTGACAGATTCTATGTCAGTTGAGCAGTTGCTTCCTTATTCACAGCCACCTTCTTGTAGTATCTTCATGTGGCAGGACAAGAAAGGGAGCTTCCTGATATGTCTTTTATAAGGACACTAATTCCATTAATAAGGACTCCACCTACCAAATGTTCCACTTCCTAATACTATTGTATTGGACATTAGGTTTCAACTTATGAATTTTGGGGGCACACATTCAATCTACAGCACAAATACTGTTTTACTAATCATATTTATGTAAGGTAGACTTTTTAAGGTTACTGTATTTGGAATTTTAATAGAGTTCATTGTACAGTCACATCCACATGCAAGAATTCATTCAATGATATTACATACGGTAACATTTGACAGCAGCTTTTTATACTCATATTTCCCTTATGTTACATTGTATAAATCAACAGCTCAGTTTTTTATTGGTGAGTAGTCCATGATGTGTGTCTGTGTGTACACAGTAGCCCTTCACTCCTTGAAGGGGTTTCTGAGCTATTTTCATTTTAGGGCTATTATAATTAACACTGGTATCGGTATTCAAATATAAGATTTTATGCAACCATATGTTAGTGTTCTGGAATAAATGTCAAAAAAAGTGATTTATAAGCCATTTAGACACAGGTATATAGTATTAAAAATATTTAATAAGCCCTGGCGGGTGGTACAGTGGATAAGGCACTGGCCTGCGAACCCAAAGGTTACTGGTTCAATTCCCAGCCAGGGCACATAACCAGGTTGTAAGCCAGGTCTCCAGCCAGGTCCATAGCTGGAGGCAGATTAAAGGCAACCACACACTGATATGTCTCTGCCTCTCTCCCTTCCACTCTTTCTAAAAATAAGTATTTAAATATATATATTTAATAGATAAAAATGTTCTCATTACGTTTCTAATTGTAAATATCACCAGGAGATCAAATGAGCTTGTTTTCTAGAAGGTTTGACCACATTATTGCTTTATATTCCTCTATGAGAATTACTAGGAGAGGGGAAATGGAGGTCATTTTATATTTATATATATATGTATATATATATGTATTATGTCATTATGTATTTTATATATATATATAAAATAAGGACACTAATTCCATTAATAAGGAATCTACCTACCAAATGCTCCATAATTCTATACATTTCCTGTGTACTGAGGAGAATAAAAATGATCTGTCTGTAACATCTTTGTATACTCATATTTTTCTTTTTCCTAAAGAATTTATCCAGGCTTTTTCAAATACAAAAATAGTGATAATTCTCACTATAAATGTATTTACAACCTTTCATTCAATTTCTAAACCTTATTTGCAATCTTGACCTACATAATATAAATACCACTCTCTCTTACATCAATTTCTTTCTTTTTGGTCTTTAATCAGATGTTTTAATGTCTGTGGTAGGAGTTTTATATTATAAGCTACTAGAACTTTTCTTAAGGACCTTATCTTATAGAATAGCTTCAACTAATATTTGTTATGAATTTTAAAAACATACATATTTCAGTGAGGATGGTAAAAGGCCAAAATATACAAAAAGTAGTATTTAAATGTATAGGCTAAATATGAAAAAACAAATATAGTCAGTTGTTCTAACATTGAGCTTAATAATAAAAATCAAACAATAGCAAATAATTTTCTTAAAAGACCACCAAAAAGCAGGAAGTTGATAGTCATTGTGCCTTTAAATAGAATAACATATCAAGTTGAATCCCATAGTTGTTGACTGCATTTCTTTACATGGAAGTAATATGACATGAATGTTGATGAGAGCACAGTATTTTAGCTTAGAATAGTTTTAAAGGACCGAGTCGCTCAGCATTAAATACTAAATAAATATTTTTCTCTATTTCTTTGGTTGTATACACCTAATATCCTACATTTAAATGAATTCATAAAGAGAAGTAAAGACACATCTCCTTAAAATCATATGCAAAAGTTAACTTTGGCAGTATCAGCAAATTAAGAGAAAAAGACAACAGAAAAAGCCATATAAAATTTACAATATATATGAAATATTAAAATATAATTTTCTCATAAACATGGGGATGCTTAAGCTTTTATATTATTTTTATTATATATTTACTCTATGGACAATAAAAACAATTTGTATTTTATATAGTAAAACAATCTGTGTCTTGATTTTTAGAAACAAATATACATACTCCCCTCATAGCTTTTTTATTATATTTTTTATAAGCAAGAAGGTCATTATCTCTGGCTGTGAAAGAACAAACCATATTTAAACTCTTGAACTTGGTTGCTTTGGGAGCATGAAGAACAAATAAGAAGAGAATTCTTTTATTCTTAGTCTTTAAGACCTCATACAGAAACAATTTCCCTATAATTCCCATTATGAGAGGTCAGAGGTATGGATGTCTGGAAACCTGAAATTGCAAGGTATAGAGAAAAGGAGAGTGTGAGTAGATTATCTTTAATATACCTATGTATAGCCCTAAAGATATATACTTACATCTGTCATATGTCTGATTTTGTGCATTTCCATGATTGCCTTTAATAATGTTGTAGCTTGTAGTGGACTATACTAATTTCTAAAGATTTCCTAGGAGCTATAATTCTGAAATCATGTGACACTACCCTGTCCCTCCACCATCTCCTAAGCAAACGGATCAACTAACCTATCCTTATATATCTCCTTTCTTTTCTCTCTTCCAGGCCTCATTCAAAACTTTAAAACTTAGAAAGCATTGTCTTTAATTGAGTCAGCAATTCCTCTGGGTATCTATACAAAAAACTTAATATTTATTCACAAAGATGTATGCACCCCTGCATTTACTGCAGCCCTGTTCACAGTGGTCAAGATATCAAAACAGCTACAAGTCTCTCAATAGATGATTGGACAAAGAAGAAGTGATACATATATTCTGTGCAACACTACTCAGCCATAAGAAAAGATGCAATACTGTCATTTGTGACAACATAGAGAGGCACTGAGAATATTATATGAAGTGTGTAAGTCAATCAGGAGAAGCTAAAAACCTTATGGTTTCACTCATATGTGGGCTATGAAACTGAAACTCATAGACACAGAACACAGCATGGTGATTATCAGAGGAAAGGGAATGGGGGATTAGTGAAGATTAAAGGGGGCGTATATATGGTGATGGAAGATGGTTTGACTTTGGTGGGCACGCAATACAATATATAAATTACATAGAAGTCTACACTTAAAGCTTATATAATTATTATAATCACTGTCACTCCAATAAATTTAAATAAATGGTAATGCAAAACACAGTAAAATAAACGTAAAGTAATGTTTAAAAATGTATTGACATTTGAGGCACAAACTAATTTCCTTAAATAGGCTTTTGTTAGCTTGAGTCAATCTTTTTCTTCACTTTAAAGAATTAGGTTTGAGTATTTTATGTAGCTTTTACCATCTTTATTAGTCTTTATACTCTCCAACTATGCTTTGAGCTTTCAGAGAGCAAGGATTTTTTTAAATTGTGGTGACATTTGTAAATAAAACAATATAACTGTACCTATCAAGTATGTATTTCTATAATATGTCATTTGTATGTATATTGCATTGTGCACCCACTACCCAATGTCAAATCTTTCTCCATTATTATAGGTTTGAGCTACTTTCCCTTTTGCTAACCCTCCCTTTCCTCTGGTAATCACCCTACAGTTGCCTGTGCATCTATGATTTTTTCTTTATTAATTTGTTTCTTCGTTTGCTGCTTTCACTTTTGTACCTCACACATTAGTGAAATTATATGGTAATGGATAAAAATAAAAATTAAAAAGAATACATTAATTAAATAAAAATGAATTCTAAAAACAAACTATTGGAAGTACCTTTCCAACTAAATGTGTATCTACACTTTTGCACCATCATAATGCCAAAAAGTCAAACCAGCATGAATAGATGACTGCATGTGAAATGATGCTCAACATCATTAATCATCAGGCAAATCAAAACCACAGTGGTATATCACTTCACAACCGTTAGCATGTGTTGGTGAAGAAGTGGAGAGAAAGCAACTCCGCTGCACTGTTGACGGGAATGTAAATCAATATAGTCATTAGGAAAAACAGTCATGAAGGTTCCTCAAAAGTGAAAAATAGAACTACCAAAACATCCAGTAGCTCACCTTCTGGGTACATAGCTGAAGCAAATGAAGAGACAGGTGCAGAAATGCATAGGAATGTAATAAATATTTATTTGTTCAATAAATATAAAGGTTCAGTTACCTTAAATTCAGAAGTTCTAGAGCTCTGTTCTACAGCACAGTGCCTATAGTTAATACCATGGTGTTTGCTTCAAAGCTTAAGACTGTAGACCTCATGCTAAGCATTAAATCACAAGGAGGTGAGGGGGGTGGAGAATACTAGAAAATGTTGGGAGGTACAGAACATGTTTATTCTCTTGACTGTGGTCATAGCATCGTGGGCATTTGCATAGATTCAAACTCATCAAATTGTATACCTCATACATTGTTCTTTTGTAAATACATCAAAGCCTTTTAAAAAAAGCACACTTCTAAATGTGGCATACATCCCAGGGAATAAAACCTCACCTAGCTCAGACATTGTCCCTCATAATCTAGAAGAAAACTATCTTGCAACCAATCTGAATCGACCTGAGCACTTCCTTATCACACAGATAAATAAGTTTGGATGCCATACTCATGTTTGTGAACTTATCATTTCTTCTTAGGTAGGCACATTTTCCTTTCATAGACTGTGCATTTATACATTCACTCAACACACATTTAGCAGATGAATAATTTGGACTCCAGGTATAGAAAATACAGTGTTTAGCTTATAAGCTCCTGTTATTAGAGGCCCACATGTATGTGTGTATTAGGAACATGCACAGAGGCATATATTCTGTTCCCATTCTTTAGTTGAAGCTAAATGTTAAATGTGGCTTATCCCAGAAAACTATAACCTATATCTAAAAGGTGATCTGATCCACTCTGGTGGTGATATTAAAGGAAAAGCATTCTGCAAGAAACAAAACCTTTGCTAACAGTTGCAACAAAAATAGAGGCTAGCTGATTTAAAAAACAAAACAAAACAAAACATGAGAGTTCAAGTTTCTTTTAAAAATGCCATAACTGATACTGTTTTGTACTGTGAAGGAAAAAATAAGAGGAAGAAGGAATGATAAAGCAGTTGCTAAAGAAATAAAGATGCTTTAAGAATATTTTTACCTACCTATTTTAGCATCTTAACCTATGAAAAAGGCCTACAGAAAACATGTAACTGAATATGCTTCTAAATGATCAAAATCACTTTAGAAGAATAAATATTTTGTAACTTCTTAGGTTTATCTCACATTTAATTATCTAATGCAGCTTTCCTTGATATTGACTAGTCTGTCTGATACCTCTCCCCTATCATACTTAAAAGAAGTTGCACCCTTCTTAACTCATAAAGCTTTTTCATGTCCATTTATAACAGCACTCAATATATTTCTTAGTTATCATTTTTCCTTATTGCTTCCACTAAAGTCTAAATGTGCAATATCTTACACATTAACTCTTACACTGAAAATTGTGCAATTAACATGTAAGTACTACATTTTAACAGTTAGCTAATCAAGATGGTCACCCCTGTATTGTGCTCATGCATGGTACACACAGTCTGTTTATTTTAGAATCCTTCCTGATATTCGTGCTTTTTTCCAATAAAAACATATACTTTAATAAATGTTTTAAGTGGACATTTACACTGGCAAACATCTGTTCCAGAAGCTGGACTACTAATAATTGCCAAAGAAATTCAAAGTTTGAGTTTAGGAATTCAATGTATAATAAATATTACAGTACTTTCTATATCATATTTACACGAAAAATCAAAAAGCAAAACATGTGAAAGCCAACCAAGATGCATGAACAGAAGTAAAATTATTTTATTTTCTTCAGCTGTTGTCTTTGCACAGAAGTGCCATCATACACAGGCATGTGTTTTGTTTTGTTTTTTGTCTTATATCTCTTTAGGTCATAAACCATTTGACTTACTAAACTTAACTTTGATCTATTTTGTTATTTATTTGTGTGAACTCTTTGATTCACTACTAAGACATCTCCCTCTCTTCATTGAATCAAACATATAGTCAAGGAATTTTGTTTGATTTAGTGAATTTAGCGTTGTAAATACATGTTTAAAAAAAGATCAACATTACTGCTGTCAAAGAATATCCATGTTACTCAAATGCCTGAGGATATTTTAACCAAAGTCTAGTACTGCTAATGGTTTCCCTTGATTATATATTTGCTGAGTTTACAGAGTGAATAAATCATCCATGTCAGAGCAATTAAACAGATAAGAAATTTAAGTGATTCACAATATAGTTGGTTATGGCTAAGTATCAAGGAGAAAAGAGGGGGCTTACAGGTGTCAGCATACATTCTAATTCTTGTATCTTAAAGAAATTGAGCTGGAATTCTGACCAGGATTACAAAATACGTAAGAAGGTCTATCCTGAAAGTATTCAACTATGTAATATGAAAATAAGAGACATTTATTGAAGAAGACAGAGGAAACATTGTACATAGGACAATGATGCCTCATTGCCTTTCAAAGTAGGTACCTTGGATCCTCACATAGTTCTCCCAATTGCCATCAGCTGCCTCATCATATTTTTCTGAATTTCACTGATGGTGTGAAATCTCTTCCCTTTCAAAGGTGATTTTGGTTTTGGGAAAAGCCAAGAGTTTCAAGGTACCAAATCTGGGCTGTAGAGGGGCTGAGTCACCTGGGTGATCTGATGTTCCACTAGAAAACGCTGCACACGGCCCAATGAATGAGTAGGTGTGTTGTCCTGATGAAGCTGCCAATCACCAGTTGCCCATAGCTGCAGCCTCCTGAATCATTTGAATAGTTACCACAGAAGGATATTCAAGCTTAAAGCAAGATTTGATGCAGATTCATTGCTCTACTCACTTTGAATGCATTGGCCACATAGTACGCACGCTCACTTAAAGGCACCTGTCACCCTCACAGACTAGTACAGTGAAGTCATCATTGTTCACGCATGTGCATCGGCTGCCAGGTTACATCGATGTTGTGCAAACCATTCTCATTATATTAACAATGGCTGGCCTTTTCCTGGACAGACCTCGAATGCCTAGATTCTGATGAAACATGAACAGCAGCAGGGCAGTTCTGAAAGGAGTAAAGGTTGAGGGCTCTGACCTCAATGAGTACTGTATTTTGAGGCTTGGCACTGAGTGAAGGCTGCAGTTGCTGTGTGGAACAGAAAGGCACAAAGTCCAGTGGACCATCTGCTTGTTTTATCAAATGAAGAACCAAAGGGTGTAGCACATATGACCATGGCTGCTAGTATGTCGGTCAAAGGAGAGGGGGAAGGAGGGTCACTGATGTGCTCACGGATACACATACACACCTTGTGGGAGTGTAAAAGGTAGGATATTTGAGGTCTTTCATGAAAGTATCGAGCCAATGTTAGTATAATTAATTAAAAGTTTGCATGGCTGATATTTTTGGGGTAGACCTATTATAGTTATACAATGCTGCAGAAAAAGCAACTCCGATACCTCAATGAATTAACACAGCTTTCTCTTAGTTATATAACATGTTCATTGTTAGTCAGCTATGTACTTAATTTGCTTCTGTATCATTTGTCTTGATCATGAGTTGGATACGGTAAATACTGAGAATATGCACAATTCGTATGCATATTTGAATATGATTATGAACAGAAAACATATATTGAGAAAAATTGCTCTACTAAATAATTAATTTTCTGCATTTTCCCTTTTGTTCTGTTTTAAACTAAGATGCACTTCAATGTTAATGCCTGTCTCAGACTTTATTTTCTGATAGAGGGTTTTTTAAAATCATTTTTCTATTTCCTTTTCTACAATTATGTTAAGTGTTAAACAGCAACCTAACCATGGGGGTAGATTTGTAAGACAATACTTTGCAAAGTGAAAGGTTAGGTGGTAAACAAAACTTGGTGAATTGCTAGAACAAACTGCAGCTTCTTACCTAGAAATTTCCTTTTGGTTCTAAATTGTTGATGATACTGTGTCATTTTTCAATATATTTATTTGTTTAGCTTCCTTTATGCTTAAAAATTGTAACAATAAAACAGTGTTTATGCAATAAAATATTCTGAAGTTACTGAAAAGGGAAGTGAGAGAAGAAAAGTGAGAAAAATGATCTGAAATAAACATATTTATTATGTATTTTTTCTTCTTCCAGAAAATATTGTGTAGCTTGTTGGAACTGGTAAAGTCTAATGTTATAATCCAGAGCTATTTCCAGTGATGTCTGTTTTCTAATGTATGGAAATATATCCCACAACATTCTTACTAAATTTGACTTAATAATTTTGAATAAGTGTTATGATGGAGAAGTACAATGTTACTGAAAATCATTTTAAAGAACATGTGGAAATGATTCAAACTGCCCTGTGTTTCCCAGAAAGCAGCAATATTTAGAGAAACTCAGATATCTACTTCTTCAAAGGGAACCCATTCTTTTAGCCGACGTTTGTTCATCTTCATGTTGTTTCTAAAGTTTGACCTGTTCTCCAAAGGGAGGATTCTAAAATATTGAGCTGATTTTGTAATTTAACTATGTCACATCTGTTCCTTCAGTTTTGTCAGTCTCATTTGCCAGTCATCTTGTTATTTTTCACAACAATCCATCCTGGAAGGGAAATGGCGATTTCTTTACCCTCTAAATAATGCAAAGATTTGGAGTCTGGTAATGATAGGAATTGATTTGCCCCCACTAAGAACCGAAGTAATGAACTATACGAACATATGTACAGAGATTGCACTCAATGGCCCATAAACAATGCAACTATCAGTCTTCTTAAAATACATGGGTCAGTATATTCCATTTTGTCATTTCAGAATGCAATTTCTTTTTGCCTAATTGAAACAAGTAACTTAGGGGAAGAAAAAAGATTTCTAACCCCCCCATTATCAAGGTTTCCAATCCCCTTGGATTTTCAAAAAGCTATACAAACACTTTGTAAGCCACTGGAGCTCCCAGTCTCACCAAAGCATACCAATGTCAGCATCCTTCTTCATGTCATACCATTGTCAGATAATCACAATTTTTATGAACATTCACCACCCCCCAAAAAAAAACCTTCAAGGAAAAAATACAGAATTCACTCACAACCTATAATATACCCAGGGCTCTCCAAATTCTGATGTACTCTATATGCCAAAAACAGTCTTTTTAGGAAAATTTTCCAAGTGCTCATCATAGGAAAACTAATTGGCAGACAGAAATTGGAGTTGAGGGGTTTCACTTGGTTATCATCCACCAGAATATTTACCAGAGACACTTTGTTTAGGTGTTTGTGACTCTTTGCACTCCATACAAGTGGGAATATGCATGGTCAGACATTTAGTGAATGTGAACACTTAATTTTTGAACTATATAAGAAACTTTATCGGATTTTTATGTTCTAATTGGGCAGACAGAAAAAATGGAGCAGCTCTGTTTTAAAATCTGCAAAAGCTAAAATAGCTTCTCTGAGATTGCATACCTCATTTTAAAGGTGTGCTTCTCTGATGTCTCTAGCCTTTGCTGTAGAATTCAGTAAATAAGGATGTTGATAATTATCCTTCTGACTATGTTTAGCTTTGTGTATTTTAACATGCTAATGTATTTCACTAAAGCTGCACCTGTTACCATCATTGAATTTAAGGGTTGCATGCTTCTACCTCACTCTCTTATTTTTAGAACCATATCTGGTACATAAGCTCTGTCAAACATTTTCAGTCGTTTAATAATTCAGTCTAGAGTATTTCTCCAAGAAACTCTGTTGTCATTATTGTTGAGGTTCTCCTTCCTTTGGTTTTAAAAGCTTCTAATAAAGTATTGGGACAGTTATTATGTTTAGTAGATAATGTATGATGTAGGAACTAAAATATTCATAAAGTAGCATTGTGTTTATTACACTTTTTAATGGGAATAATAACTCCTACATGCTGTCCCTTATCATATTAATAGTATTCTCCACTATGCCTAGCACATGTTCCTATGTAAGATAATCTTAGCGTGGATATCTGTAGAATTAAAAGGAAGAAAGTCAGTCATTATAAAAACAATTTTAAATTCACTGCATTTTATACAACAGATTTTACTCCACTGTGGTTCCAGGGCTGTATCATGTGACATTTTTCTTTTATATCTGAAGCAATTCTTCAGATACTCAGCCAGTTTTTCTTTTGACAAATAACTGCACATTTTTCCCTTTAATAATCTGATCCTTCCCAGCTTGACTATGTACTTCTCTTTTGAAACATTCATTTTTTGAAGTGTCTGGACAAAGTAGCAAGGTAGTCTACCATTTAGTGGTTTGTAACTTAATACTAAAGTTAACTGTAAAAAAATCACAGTTAAAGCTTAACACATCTGATACAGACCCTTTGCTCTACTCACTCAGGATTTTGAATGCCAGCCACACAGTACACATATTCACTCAATGGCATCTACCATCCTCGCTGACTAGTAAAGTCATCAATGTTCACACATGCACATTCCAGTCCACTCTGTTTGGCTGCCAGGTTACATCGATGTTGAGAAAATCATCATGATATTAACAATGGCTTCACCTTTTCCAGAGAGACCTCGTATTCAATGTAATCAGACTTGGGCCAATTTTGGAATAAATTTCTGCCTGTTAGCACCCTTTCTAACAGCCTTTTTCTTTTTACATAAGCACCTTTACAGCAAAGCCATAAATTATTCCTCAAGTTCTTTGATACTCAAATGATCCTTAAAAGAAAATGAAACAAGGAAGCTACCTACCTATGCTCTTATTAACTACTTATTCTTAGGAGTAGCAAGAAAAAAATCTGATACATTCTAAATTAAAGTGGCCCAGAGAATGAGGGACAGAGACAGGAATAATTGTCCATTTAATATGGGACAGCTAATACAAAGTCTGCTCATATTTCTAAATATATAATGAAGCTTTGAACCAACCTCCAGCAGCTATGAACTAAAAACCGCTGCTTCCCGAATTTGTAGGCAATTTTCAGGACTGTTGCTTGTACCTAGTCAAAAGTAGGAAATAGTTCTTCCTTACACACTGTGTACCTATCATAGAACAACCACTGCCTCAGCTTTTTCCACCCCCACCCCTTATTTGTGGCCAATGTAAATTGTTTCAAAACAATTTATATCTTTCTTCTCCAAAATGTAGTGTGTAAAAGTGCATGCCCCTCAAGCCCAAGATAGGGAACATGCTTATCTTTTCCACCTAGCCATGCTGCTGGTGGTTTTGACTTCAGACCATTTAAAAGATAGCAATTAGCTTAATAAAACCTTTCTTTTAAAAATACACGTTTGGGCCCTCGCTGGAAGCACAGTGGATAAGGCGCCGGCCTGTGAACCCAAAGGTCGCAGGTTCGATTCCCCAGCCAGGGCACATAACCAGGTTGCAAACCAGGTCTCCAGTCAGGTCTGTGGCTGGAGGCAGGTAAAACGCAACCATACATTGATTTCTCTCTCCCTCTCTGCCTCTCTCCCTTCCCCTCTTTCTAAAAATAATGAAATAAAATCTTAAAAAAAAAAAAAAAAAAAAATACACGTTTGGCCTTGAGAGTTTAACATGGGTATATTCCAAATTCTAAGTATGTGCTTCTGGATCTAATCATACTTAAGTATGCAATATTCCATTATAAATTATTCCCCCCAAATTAATTCAAATATACTAATAAAGAAATAGGAATACTCTTTGGGTTGAAAAAGCATCCCACATTGTTGTTAGTACTAATAATGTAAACAGTCTTTAAACAAAACAATTCAAGCAATACCATTTAAAGTAGAATTTAGGGGATGGCTGGGTTGGATTAGAATATTTTAAACAACTGTAATGTATAATTGATGAAACGATGTTAAGATACTGACAAATATGTAAACAACTGAGTAGATGTGTTAGAGAATGAGTGAATATAACAAGGATGGAGACGTGGCTATCAGTTTGCAGCTATATAAAGAAAACTATCTTGAATACCATTAACTCCTTCATTTACTCCATCACAATTGACTATATGATGCCTAGTGTGTATCAAATATATGTGTGTGTATTACAACTGCTCTACACTCTTCCAATCATAAAATGTGCTGTTACTAGATTAGTAAATGCCCATGGTACTGTGCAAAAGTGTTCAGAAGACCCCCTAAACTAGCATTTTTCTCTTGATTGCAAGTGCATCTGCTTCCAGGGATTACCATTTTATTTTAGAATTAATAACCTTTAGCTGGAAATCTAGACAGGAGTTCAGAATCCAGACATTATATTTGGGACAGGGTCAAAGACCGGTAAACTCTGCAGAAGCAAAACCTTCATGTGTTTCTTAGAAAATGAATAAGAATTTTAATAATCAAAGAGAAACTCAAAAATGTGATATTAAAATGATCAAAAAGTCAAAGGTCGCTGGTTCAATTCCCGAGTCAGGGCACATAACCAGGTTGCAAGCCAGGTCTCCAGCCAGGTCTGTAGCTGGAAGCAGGTGAAAGGCAACCATATATTGATGTTTCTTTCCCTTTCTTCCTCCCTCCCTGCCCTTCTCTCTAAATATAAAATATTAAAAATACTTAAAAAAGATTAAAAAGTATATGTAACCTCCATATTTGTTAAATGTCTTTTTGAAGTAGTAGTAAAATAAAAACTACCCCAGGAGACATATAAATTTTAAAATTCATAGAATATTAAATATTTTCCAAGGTCACTGCATCTAAACCTTTTTAAACCTAATTTTCACTGGGATATAAATAAAGAGAAACTCATGTCATTTTTTAGCATTTAAAATTTTTATATTTTAACTGAGGTCAGAGATGTTATTTCCTTTTCTGGGGAATTTTATATATCCCATATCTCTCTCTATTTCCTCACCCTTTGTCCTGTGTATGAATAAAGGGAAACAGTCATAGCAAAAAGTCACTGGAAAGAATAGGGAATTGTTTCATATTCTTGATATGATGAAAAGTGTTTCTAATTACCTAAAAGGAGAAATCTGGCAAGATAACCTAGTATCACAGAATAGTCTTGTTATCTTTGAAATACATGGGCTAAAAGATTCAAAAAATAAGTCCACGGTGGTATCTGAAGTACCTGACCGGCAGACTAAGTGATCTCTAATCAAATGCAAGTTAATAAGGTTGTAATAGTTTATGGCTAGACTTTAGAGAAGCACAAAGCAACACACTATAGGAGTTTCTCCTTTGAATAGGAAAAAAGGAAAAAAAAAAAAAAAAACAATAGAAGACAACATTCTGGTTGGTAATTGAAATCCCTTAGAACCTGTGAAGGCGGGAATGAATAAGGGCCCAATAATTAAAGCAAGCCAAAGGAGGCTGATGCATTCTAAATGTGCCTGGTGCATTCTGACTGTGGCTGACTTGGGAAAGAGAGTTCTTTCTGGAAATGCTCAAGCAAAGGCTAAAGAATAACTTTGCAAGATGCTATAAACAGAATTTCAGTTCAAGCCTTGGAAGAGCAGTTGCATGAAAAGAATGACAGGTCAATGGTGTCACTCTTTAAGGAAGAGTCTTCTTTCCCACATTGGAGTTATCATTTGTCTTTTTTCTAAGTTGTCAGCAGACCTTCTTCCACCTCTCTCTCTCACACACACACACACACACACAGATTATGACTGCATTTCATGAAGATGCGAAGATGCTTGTTAAGCTGTTTCCATTTTTGAGTCTCAGCTTCATTGCACTTTGTCTTCAAATACACAGTAATGGTGGTCAACATTTGCTCTACAATACCTAATGTTTATATAAAATGTTTACTTATCATTGCTAAATATTTAAGTTTCCTTGTAGCTCTATTATTTTTCCAACCATTATTTCTTTACATTTTAATACAGGTGGATAGTGCTGTAAGATCTTTTCAAAGTGGTATGAAAACTTATAAATGAATCTCAATCTTTCAGCCTCTCCCCTTCTACTGTATATTGGTGCATGACTCAGTCACATTACAAACTTTTTAAAAATCAGAGATGTGCTTTCTATAGTTTCTTTTACCTTATGTACATGTGGTATATTGTTAGTCAAGAATGGTGAATATTTAGTAAATTAAAGAACTAAGTCCCCAAGGAAGGAAATAAGAGTAAGATTCCAATTTTGTTAGGGTGGTAGGCAAAGTAAAGGAAGGTGATTCCCTCCTTCAAAATTCACATACCTTATATGGCCATGAGACTGTGAGCACAATTTGGTACAGCCATTGAGTGAGTAAAGTGAGATTCAAACACAACAACACATGACTTGAAGGCCAATTATTTTAGTTAGCTAATGTAATAGAATATTTAATACAGATACTGCAGTGGGTCTTCTGAAATTGGAATGCTCATTACCCTCAATCAACATTATGGTAAAAAGATAGTAAATTAGTTTACATCTCTAACCATTTAATGGACTCTTGTAGAACTAGTCATTTGGGTTATAAAATATGACAGTGTATATCCACAAGTATATCACAGTCTAGTACAAAAAACATAATAAAATATTATGATACATATTTATTATTAAATAACATTGCAGTATTGAAGTAGACAGTTTAAATTTGTTTATAACCTTTTTGTTATTAAGTGAATAATCTTTACAGTTTATTATATTGATAATATTCTCTGGTTATTTTGAATTCAAAACAATTCCAAATTATTAAACTATAAAACTCATTTAATAAAATACAGAATATTTTTATCTTGACTATATATTTCAAAATTGAAAATCAACATTGAAAATCACAATTTTTGCCCCGGCTGGTGTGGTTCAGTGGATTGGCACCAGCCTTCAAACCCAATGGTCGCTGGTTCTATTCCCAGCCAGGGCACATAGCTAGGTTGCAAGCCAGGTCTCCAGCTACCTGCTGGAAGCAGGTAAAAGGCAACCATACACTGATGTTTCTCTCCCTTTCTTCCTCCCTCCCTGTCCTTCTCTCTGAAAATAATGAATAAAATCTTTAAAAAATAAATAAAATATTTAAAAATCACAATTTTTGAAAAATGACAAAAATTTAGAATTGCAAAGGAAAATAATTATTCTATTATAAATACATATAGATAAATGCATGGATATATTTTAAGAGTTCTTTTTTTGTACTTCACTAGTAGCATATTTTTTTAATGTCATTTTCTTATCTGATATATATGAGTGCATAATTTTAGTGAGTTATTTTATAAATTTTTTCAGTGATATTTAAAATATAGTATCAAAAACAAAGAAGTAACAAACAACATAGTCTACAATTTTTATCATCAGCTATCTGAAAAGACATATTTGATATAATGCAGCAGAAGTTATTGGTAAATCAGAAAAGATGGAGGAAAGATAAAAGAAAAACAAAGACTGCATTGTTGATGAAACTTTTTCCCTGTTAAAGCTGATTCATTACTTTGTTCATCAAATAGAATTTATAACAGAAGCTGCGATGAAAGGTGGCAGTAGAGTTGATCAAACAGTGTAGCATTTTTATGGAGAATGTCATGAAATAGATAAGTAAACCAACATAGAAATACAATCAACTGAAACTCTTTGTATTAACATTGAAGTTACTTTAAAATGACCAAGTTCTTTTTGAGCCCATAAATACATAGGATATTCTATAAGATATACAGGAGAATACTATGATAATATTATTTTCCACTGGCACATAAAGTTTTACGTCATGTGAAATATAACACTGTTGTCTGTGTCTATGACTTATGAGTACATGTTTTCTTAGCTAATCCCTTCACCTTCTTTCATTCAGTAATCACTCCTGTTGCCCCTGACAGCTATCAGTCTGCTCCGTACCCAGGTCTAGATCATTAGATAACACAAAGAAATGAGGATACTAGCCCTTCAAAGGGTAAAATAGGATAGAAAATATGTAAGTGAACAGTGTGGTGATTGTGGAGGTGAGGGAGGTATGAGGGGGACAAATGGCAAGAGAAAAATAAAATATGACATATCAAAAAAAGAAAGTATGTAAGTATATTATTTAATGGTAGCTTGTCTGACAATGTGCCTAATTATCTCAGGGTTTAATACCAAAAGGGTTTACTTCTCAACCATAATGTTTTTAGTGAGTCAGGCACCATGACTTTCCATTTTGTGAAACTGACAATTTAAATGTTTGGTGACCTTTTTGCTCACATTCCATTGCTTAGAACTAAATCACATGGACTCACAGAAAGTGTGGGAACCATAGCTTTCTCTTTGTCCAGAAAGAAATGTTAAAATGCTTGGTCAATAGCCAACATATTTCTGCTACAAGAAATTGGAGCCATTGAGATAATGAGATGGTGGAACAAGAAAAAAGAATAGACAGGGAATTGTTAGAACATCAAAGATAATAACATACAGAGCGAGTAGGATACAGAAGTATGAGAATCATTCTAATGCTCATAGAAAGACACTTCATTCAAGGTTTCCTTTCATTGTACATCTAAGGGGGGATCCCCAAAAAGCAATTATCTTCTGAAGGGTGGGTCCCTTACAGGACAAGCTTCCCCAACTAGGTGAGTGTTCTAAGAACCCATCTGTGTCAGTGCACCAGCTGATGTTGAGAGAAGCTGCATTTGGCTTCAGTGAATTTTTCTGAAGACTCTCTCAAAGCATTTGCCCATTTCATGGTGGGTGACTTATGAGCACACCTGCCCACACCATGCTAACTGTTCAGCTGTTTTTGACTAAAGATGGAATAATCCCTGTGCCCCATCCTCCATATTTACCCCATCTTGCAATGCTCACAAAACCAACAGGAAATTCTCAGTGTAATAAAATGCTATGTTCCCTGCTTCGTAGGAGGAGAGCCCTTCTTATGTCCCCCCAAAAAGTATATCCAATAACAGAACAGAACTACCCCTATTTTCCTCCATTCACAATATAGTTTTAGATTGACATGTCACGCAGTTTCTCCTTCAACATACCCCGCCCCCAAAAGAAAACCATTGTCAACTGCTTAATTGCCAAGATGAGAGAGGAAACTAGAATTAAATATGAAAAATTGTATGAACCAACTCACAGAAAGTTTTCAAATAAATTTTAAAATAACACCATTCCTTCCTTGATTCTTGAAGGACTTTCTTTAAAGTTGGTTGAGCAGTGTATTTTGATGGATATATGAAAATTGCATTTATTACAGATGATATCAAATATATTTAATTTTCAATACCTTTGTTCAGAAGCTGATTGCAATCAAATTGTTTCCTCTAAGGACAACCAAGTTTCCAAGATTTTTATCATGCACCTGATTGGACCATCTCAATGACTTGGCTTTATTCCTTGGAATAAAGCACCAGAATGCTCTTCCTTAATTCACATTTGCTTTTTAGTACAGATAAAACTTTGACTATTAGAAAAACTAGCAGTTTATTTTTACTTACTGGAATGACTAAAAATTATTGCTAAATATAGTATCTTTAATTTAACACAAGCAATAAAAGCAATATAACAATTTGTATAGCACAATGATAGCATCTATCCCCTTTATTTATAATGTATATCCATTTTGAAGGAAAATTAATATATAATCTATTAAATTAATACATTTTATTAAGTTACCCAACAGTAGGAGGTCTTCAAAATGGACTTTTTGTATTCAGAGGTTGTATCCAATTATAATTTAATTGCTTATCTTTAAGCCATTTATGATAAGCTAAATATATGACTCACAATATGCAATGCTTTTAATTTTTGCTATTCAGTCAATTTAGGTATAATTAGGTACTTATTGAATTATTCATCTAGGTTTTCTTTAATAAGATGCCAATTTTAGATGGAAGTATTCAAAATCTTTAATATGTGCCATCCATTGAATATTACATTTTAGAACTTTAGTCTAGTACATTGCAGGGTAGGTTGAATTATCACCCAAAGATATTCACACCCTAATCCCTGGAACCTTTTAATATATTTCATAGTAAAAGGGACTTGGAAATTATATTAACTTTAAGAATCATACATTAGAGAAGCTATGGATAATCTAGGTGGGTCTAAACTAATAAATGAGATCTGCAAAACAAGAGATCTTTCTTCAGCAGGAATTAGAAAGATGCCATGCAGGAATCAGGAGAGGAGCAACAGAAGAGGAAAACAGACCAGTCCCAAGAACAAGAAAGTTCAACATGCCATCGAAGGTCCCTGGATGTAAGAGTGCCACACGAATGAATCTAAGAGACATGCCTCTAGGAGGTAAGATGGGAAACAACAGTAAGAAACCAAATTCTGTCACCTGCTTAAATCAATTTGGAAGTAACTTTATCCCTAGAGACCAGAGAAAGGAACCTAGACCTGCTGACACCTTGATGTTGATGTAATGAACCTGGAACAAAGGAATGCACTCTGCAATTCCGTGCTCAGAATTGTGACCTATGCAAAGGAGGAGAAAATAAATATGTTTTTAACTGCTGAATTTGTGGTAGATTTATTAAATATTACTACTTAGGGCAGCCAGCTTGTATTTTCCACTATTGTAGGTTTAAGCACTTTCAGGTGCCAAATATTAAAAGAGGAAAACCAACATGGCAAGTCAAATAAAGGTGTGTCTTTATTAAAAAGAAACTAGATATTAGGTTTATTTTGTAGAAGTAGCATCATTCACTAACACAATGAATAAAGTATATTTGGTGGTCATTATGTGAGGAAACTATCAGAACTAATACCAGTTTTTCAGAAATAGCTAAATCTCAGAGTATAGTAAGTAAAGTACAAACTACCATATACATATATAAAAAATTCTAAAATGGTTCTAAATATTACATTTCATTAAATATAAC
This sequence comes from Noctilio leporinus, assembly GCA_004026585.1. NCBI lineage: Eukaryota > Metazoa > Chordata > Mammalia > Chiroptera > Noctilionidae > Noctilio > Noctilio leporinus. Next base: position 231,419 of record PVIW01000536.1, read on the forward strand.
ATAGGAGGTGCTATATAAATGTTTATTATGCAATATTTATAATACAATCAGCTGTATTTTAAGTTTACAAAGATGAAGTGATTTGGAATGTGGATTAAGTTCAGAAAAATTATGTAATCTATATTTAAAATATTAATATTTTACATTTTACATATAACACATTCTAATAACTAAAGTATACCTTTGATCCCTAAAATAAAAATTATTATAAACTCTCAACATACAGTATATGTGAAAATATATAAACTTACCTAGTTTCCTTTTCAGCAACCAATCTATTAGTGTGATATTCTTTTTGGAGATTTCTGTCCAAAATTGAGCACATTTCTCTCAATAAGCCTTTTATTTGGTAACAATCACACTTTAGTGGTCAAGATAAATGTTCATGGTTTTGGCAAACATCTTCCACAGAAATATCTGTACCAGTTATTTCAGTGAAGCAAACATCTGCTTAGGACCAGTAAATTGGTAACATGTTTTTGGTCATGAACCCTTTGGCTAGGAATTATCTAGGAAGAGTGCCAATTGAAAAATCATTTTGGTTTAACAGGAGGATGGTTGCATTTTACGTGAGAATTCCACAGACTTTTTTTTTTTTTAAACCCCTGACTAAACAGGAACTACAAAGGTATATGGGTAGCAACTAAGCACATAAAAGGCACTCCACATCTTTTTATGTTTAGAGAAATGCAAATTAAAACACTCCTTACAAATGCTAGCACTCCAATGATGGTGATATCAAATGCTGGTGGGAGGCAGAGCACCAGGGCCTCTCACAAGTTGCTGATAAGAATGCAAATTAAAAATGAAATCAACCTGGAGTCAGAGGTTCCCTGGATGGGAGGAAGAATGTGCAAAAAGCATTTGATTTTATAAAGATAAATAAATCCCAAAATGACCTATTTCATTAAAATTACTTACTAGCCATGTGTTCCATTACAGACACTCAACAATAGAAGTGTGCATCTATCAAGAACCCTGGTAATTTAAATTAGCAAAATAAATATGTATAAGGAACACTTTTTCTTTCACTTTGTTCATCGGTAACTTTAAACCAAAATTATAATGACTAACAACTCTCACAAAGAAATAATTTTCTATGCTTTACATAGCTGTAACATTGATGGCTTTATGCATTTGAAGATTCAAGGGAAAAGTTTAAAGTGTCCTTTCATGAATTTCACTAGCTGTTCCTTGTAGCATGTTTGACTTTGGTAACTGAGATGATTCTTTAGGTCAGCTTTAATGATAGTACAATGAACATCCTAGTTTGAACCCTTTTTTCTGCTTTATTGATATGTGTATCTCCATAAAGGTAATAAAAATAAGCATAACTGATGTATCCAAGAGAAAATAAATTCAAATTTCACAATAATTTCAGAGTGTAATTATATTTTATCATGGTATGAGAATTTCAGCCAGAACAGTAATAACCAGGAACACATGTAACTTCATGTGGCTCTGCTAAAGGATGTGGATAAACCCACTGTCAACCATTCCCTAAACCTGCCTCATTCTCAAGCTCAGTTTTTGGATTTAAGACAATTTAGACAATTAATGCTCTTCACCTTCAATCAGTGACCCAAAAGTAATGTAGATTTATGGTTATACTGTTCAGGCAAAGCCCAGTTCTAAAAGTCAACGTACTCTAAAACCTTGGCAACCACTACTGTGATCTGGTGTCCTGAAAATTCTATTTAACTGCATTAGAAAAATCAGGGTATGTTCTGGAGAGGAGATGCAGAACAATCTGAAGTCTACAATACAGAAAATCATGCAATGCATTCTGAAATCTTTCCATATATTGGAATAGTAAAAGCATCACTGTAGTTTTTAGCTTTGTTTTTTCAATAAAATGTGTTCTGATGATAGAATACAGGAACTTAATTGCTCCTAGAATCTCACTTCATTTATCCATTTAAAAGGCGAACATTATTTCTAAGACCTTTTAAAATTCCTTGTTAATGGGGGAAAATACATTTTAAAGAAGTAATAGTTTCTTCATTAAAGTTTCCTCAATCATTTCATTCTACAAAGTTGAGTTCTTGAATCACTGAAAGGTCTTGAAGTTAGGAACATTTTATTTAAACACAATGGTAACTACAACAAATAATCTACAACTGAGACTATAACATTAAGAAACAAGAACTGGAAGAAAAAATAATCATAGAATATCACCAGACTAAAAAAATGGTTAGAGGAAGCCCTCATGCATTATTAATTATCCTAAATGTAAATGGACTGAATTCACCAATAAAAAGACAGAGAAGCAGACTGAATTTTAAAAACATGTTGTCTTCAGGAGACACATCTAAGGCAAAGACAAAATATTCTTAAGTAAAAGTGTGGGAAATGATTCTCCAAGCAAATATTATCTACAGAAAAGCAAGTGTAACCATATTTATATATGACAAAACAGATTTCAAGTAACAGATCACAAGAAAGAAAAAAAGATGGACATTTTATAATGATAAAGCGGACACTACTTCAAGAAAACATAATGCTTTTTAATATATATGCACTCAACCAAAGAGCACCAATATACATAAAGCAACTCCTGACCAAACTAAAGGGAGAAATGGACAAAAATACAATCATAGTAGTGGAACTAAATACACAATTGACAGCTCTACATAGATTTTTAAAAAAATGAAGAAATATCAGCCTTAAATTACACATTATAACAAATATATATAATTGACATTTTACAGAGCCTTTCAATCCGGAACATAAAATCATACCTCCTTCTCCAGGCACACAGAACATTCTCAAGGATAGGCCATATACTGGGAATAAAAAACTAGCCCTAACAAATTTAAGATTGAAATCATAGCAAGCATATTTTCTGACAATGCTTTGAAACTGGAACTCAGCTGCCAAAAAATAAAGGGAAAAACCACAAATATGTGGGGGAGGAAGTAGTAAAATTTCCACTTTTTGCAGAGGACATTATTCCATGTATAAAAACTCTAAATACTCCAAAAAAAAAAAAAAAAAAACTATTAGAAACAATAAAACAGTAAAATTGCAGGATACAAAAATGAATGGGCAAAATTCTGTTGCATTCCTATATACAAAAAATTAAAGAAGGAGAAAAATGAAGAAAATAATTCAATTTGCATTTGGAACAAAAAAAATAAAATCCTGGGAATAAACAGAACAAAGGATGTGAAGGACCCGTACACAGCAAACTATAAGACAATGTTGAAAGAATGTGAAGAAAACACGAACGGGAAAATATTTCATGTTCATAATTAGAAGAATCAACCATAGTTTAAATTTTCTTCTATAACTCAAGATATGGTCTATATTGTGATGTTCCATATGCATTTGAAAATAATATGTAGTTTGCTATTTTGGGGTTGTGTATTCTAAAAATATCAGTTGGGTAATGTTGATTGATACTGTTATTCATACTTTCTCCCTTACTGCTATTTTATTATATAATAAAATATAAATGTTGAAATCTCTAAGAGTAAGGGTGAATGTATTTATTATATACTAATTCTGCCAGTTTTTGTTTCAGGTATATCAAGTTATTTTCTTAGGTACATGCACATTTAGGATTTCTATGCAGTCTTAATGGATTAATTCTATTTTCCTGATTTAATGTATCTCCTTGTGCCAAGTATTTTCCTTATTTTGAAGTATACTTTGATACTAATACACACACACTTTCCTTAGCTTAAACATGACATCCTTTTAATATTGAACAGTCTATAATTATATTCAAAGTGGAGTCTTATAGACAATTCTTGTTTATTTATCCTGTATGAGTTGATAATCACACTCCTACTTGCTGCCACCAGGTTGTAGATTTGTGGCTGTGAACAATATAATAAAAAGGAAAAAATGGGGAGGAGTTAGCCTCAAAAATCTATATCCAAAGAGAAAGAGGGTACCCTTTTGCTCATATTTAGACATAAAGAGGGTTTCTCTTGAAGTATTTACTGCACACACGGGCTTCCTATTTCTGGGATACTGACTTGCACAGGTACCAAGAGGAGATAATTCTGTTAAAAAAAAAAATTAAGCAGAGTCTCATGATTAGAATGAATGTTCTTTCATTTTCTATTTTCCTTCCAGTTTCTCAGCAATCCTATAATTTTCAGAATCCTCAGGTGCATTTTCAGTTGTTTTTAGTACCATTAATTTGAAAGATCTGACAGGGTACGCTTATTCCAATTTAGCCACAAATGAACGTCCAGTACATATTTAATGATTGCACTTAATAACATTGTCATGTTTTTTTTTATGTTCCACTTGGCCAGGCCAGAGCCCTCAATTTTTCAAACAAATACTAACTAGGAGTTGCTGTGAAAATACTTGGCATGTGTGAATAAAGGCCACTGACTTCAAGAATATGACACTGACAATGAAAGTGGGCTTGAATCAACCAGTCCAAAGGAATTTCTACCTGTTTAGTCACTGAGATTTTGAGATAGCTAGTTACAGAGGTATAATTCTTTTTACTAATAAGCCTAATTTCTCAGGGATCCAGTTTTCTTTCTTCCCATTTTTGATTTTACATTTTAATCTTTTCTAACAATTATTCTTTATCAACATTTTAACATGATTGAGGGCCTTTGTACTTAAAATAGATAAGTAGCAATCTTTTTTAAAGTATATTTTATTGATTATGTGGTTACAGTTGTCCCAATTTCTTTTCCCTTTGCTCCCCTCCTCCTAGTACCCCCCTTACCTCCAGCAATCTCAGCCCCCTTAGTTCATGTGCATGGATCATACACACAAGTTCTTGGTTTCACCCTTTCCTATATTATTAACTTTCCCCTATTTTGTACCTACTAATTATGCTTCTTAATCCTTGCAACATTTCCCCTTTTCTTCCCCTTCTCCCCTCCCAGCTGATAACCGTCCAAATGATCCCGATACCCATGATTCTATTCCTATTCTGGTTGTTTCCTTAGTTTATTTTTGTTTTTATTTTTTAAGATTCTGTTGTAGTTGGAAGTTTGTTGTCATTTTTAATGTTCATAGATTTTATCTTTTTTCTTGTATAGTTTCTGTTAAGACTTCATATAATAATGGCTTGGTGATGAGAGGCTCCTTTAGTTTTTTCCTTATCTACCCTTTCATGTTAAATGATAGGTTTGCTGGATAGAGTAATCTTGGTTGGTAGGTCCTTGTTTTCCATAACTTGGAATACTTTTTGCCAGGCCCTTCTTGCTTGCAGTTTCTTTTGAGAAATCAGTTGATAGTCTTATATAAGAACCCCTTTGTAGGTAACACTTTTCTTTTGCCATTTTAAGATCCTCTCTTTTTCTTTCATCTTTGGCATTTTTAAGTATAATGTATCTTGGTGTGGTCCTTTTTGGGTCTAGCTTGTTTGGGACTCTGCACTTCCTACACTTGTCTATTTCGTTTGCCAAATTAGGAAATATTCCTTCATTGTTTTTTCACGTAAGCTTTCAATTTCTTGCTTTTTCTCTTCTCCTTCTGGCACCCTCATGATTCAGATGTCAGCTCATTTAAAATTGTCCCAGAAGTTCCTAAGCCTCTCCTGATTTTTATCAACTCTTGTTTATTCTATACTGATTGGTTGGTTATTTCTTCTTTATGTTCCAAATCATTGACTTGAATCCTGGTTTCCTTCCCTTCACCATTGGTTTTGTGTGGATTTTCTTTCCTTTCACTTAGCATAGCCTTCACTTCTTCCCTTCTGTGTTTTCCATGCTCATGCATATCTGGCAGGTCCGTGAGCAGCTTTATCACAAGTGTTTTGAATTCTGTGTCTGTTAGGTTAGCTATCAGTTGAATAGCAATGTTTGTGCACAAGTTCACTAAAAAACTTTCCCACCCAGAGGTTATTTGATAAAAATTGACATTAGCAATTGTTGAGTGTTCTCTCTTACATCAATAGGCTCAGTCTTTTGTAGTCTGCAGCTTTTCTTCTTACCACTGCAACAAACATTGCTCTCAGCAAGCATCAACTTAGGAAAACAAACAAAAACCACCTTTCTTGCTCTCTTACTTGGCAATATTTAGCACAACTGGCATCTCCAAACTTCTCGAAATCTCCTCTTCAAATGCTTTACATAGTGACCTAATTTTTTGTTTATACGGTTTTAAATTTCTGTCCCAAAATTTCCAATCTTTCTTCCCCCAGCAATTTTACTTGTTGAGGTTTCTCTAAGCCTGCCATTGACCCTCCGTATTCTCACTCTTCACACACTAACAAATTCAATTAACTTCAATATTTTGCAAATTTATAACTTCAGCCCAAACTCTTATTAAAGCAGCAACTAACTCACACACAGGTCCACTTGTAAATTTATAGAACTTTTACCTCAGTGTGTCCGAAATGGAATTTATCTTCTCTCTCAAATGTTTTTGAGAAACAAATGCAATGGTCTTTAGTTTCCTAAGATATACAGGACTTCATTCATTTGCCAATGCTGGAACTTATGGCATCATTTTAAAGTTTTTATTGCCTGACCCTCTCATTTTTAATCACAAAATCCTGGTAATCAAGTAATCAAGTTCTGTATCACTCTAGTTCTCGCCATCTCCACTGTTAAGTGCTGGTGCCAGATAACCATCATTTCTGCTCAGCACTTTTGCAGTAAGACTAACTACTTTCTCAGCCTTTAATAATTTTCTTCCATTTCTGTAGAGTGACATTTTTCCTAAAACCCATATTTGAAAATGCCAGTAATTAGTTATCACACTTCAGATAACATCCAAACAACAATCAAAATTCTATACATATCTTGGTTTCAGCTCCTTTTTCTAGACTAACTCCCATCTCCTTCTTTACCTATGATCCAGCCATACCAAATATTTCACATTTATTAACATTCCATGATCTCTCAAAACTATGCCTTTGTCCTTAATGTTCTTTTCCTTGGCCTGTTCAGCGACATAATATAAAAAATAGACATTTATTGAGGAAGATACAAGAAACACTGTACATAGGACAATGACATCTCAGTCTCCTTCAAAGTAGGCACCTTGGGAGCTCACACAGTTCTCCCAATCAGTATCAGCTATTCTGTCTTATTTTCCTGAATCTCATCTAAGGTCTGAAATTGATTTCCTTTCAAAGGTATTTTTGGTTTGGAAAAGCCAGAAGTTAAAGGGTGCCAACACTAGGCTGTAGAGGAGTTGAGTCACCAGGGTGATTTGACATATCACCAAAAATCTCTGCATGAGGTGTGATGCATGAGCAGGAGTGCTGTTGTGATGAAGCTGCCAATCACCAGTTGCCCATAGCTTGTCGTCCTCTGAATTATGTGAATAGAATGTTCATGCTTAGCACAAAATTTGATGCAGATTCATTGCTCCACTTACTCAGTCATTTTGAATGCAACAGCTACACAGTACAAATGCTCAACATTTTCTACCGACCCCCCCTGACTAGTACACAGTGAAGTCATCATTGTTCACGCATGTGCATTCCAGTCCACTCTCCCTGGCTGCCAGGTTACATCAATGTCACACAAACCATTCTCATTATATTAAGAATAGCTGGACTTTTTCCAGACAGACCACACATTCTTATCCACAACACTGAATACCCATTATTAACTCAGGGTTCTCTATCAGGTTCCAGATCCAAAGTTAAAATCCCCAGTGATTTGTATATCCTCTTACATGCCAATCACATTTTGAATAATAAAGGAGGGACAGAAATTAGGGGGAAAAGGAGGCAAGAAAGGAGAAAATAAAAACCAAACATGTATCAGTCAGTTGAAAATTGTAAGATTTTTATGGACGTTAATTATATATTCTCCATTCATTTCATTCTTGTTCCTTTTGACAAACTAAGGTTGACTCAAAGAGAAAGTCCTAAGAAAAGCTATTTTTCTTAAAAGAAAAAAACTCATGACATGGACAACAGTGTGGTGATTGCTAGGGGAAAGGTGGGGTGGAGGAGGGTATAGACTAGAAGGGGAAAAATGGTGATGGATCGAGGCTTGACTTGGGGCAGTGAAGACATTAGTGTACAGGTGATGTTTTACAGGACTGTGTGGCTGAAATCTGTATAATTTGTCAATGTCACTCCAGTAAATTCAATAAAATGCAAAAATATATAAAAATAAAATAAACATGAAAGAAAAACTATAATTTTAATTCTATCTTAACATTTAATAGTTTTCATATTAAAAACCTATTTTAAATGAAACCTGCTTCTTCCATGCAAAATGCCAGGGTTGTTTTTGTTTTGCTTTGTTTCGGATGGCATGCAAAAGAGAGGCATTTGAATTTTCTTCTTCCTCCTACTTCCTTGCTCAACTTTTGGGGTGTTTACATGTATGTAACATTTTGACCTTATTCTATCACTTTTATTATATGTTAAATCAAATTAGTAATAACACTATAAAAGGTAAAACAGACTAAAGTACAAAGTAACAAAATTTCACAGACTGAAAGTTAATTTTGCACATATACCATCAATCAAAAGATAAGTCAAACTCCCACTTTTGTCTCCTAAATGTCTGCCTGAAAATCTAAAACGTGAATTAAAAAATACCACGTTTACCCATTTAACAAATACCTACCAAACCTGTTTATTATACAATAACAAGTGGAGAAACATAATTTTTAAAAAATTGCTGCCCTTTATGTTTAGGGAAAGAACCTCCTAAATGAAATATAGGTTATCATGATACAGTTAAATGACAGATTGCAAAACAGACAAGTGGACTCTTATTGAATGTTTGAATTAGAGAAGATCATGGGGCTACTGAAGCTTGAAGAAATCATGTTTTTCAAACAAATTTGTTCTTCACCCTAAGCAGAAACATCACAAATGTCTAAAAATGAAGTGTAGGGGAAACTAAGTGTTTTGGCTTTACTGCAACAGAAGTCATCAAAATAAGAAGATTATGCAAGGAGAATGGACAGAAAAATAACACACAAATGACGAAAGAACTTTTGCTAAGCTGAGCAGTTTGCTTTAGGCCACAAAATGCTGTTACATGCATTGAAACGACTTTCACCATTCTGTCAAGAGAATGACTTAAACCTGAACCCACCATAAAGTTGAATCAGCTGTAGTGCTTAGCATGGCTGTGCTTCCCAAACCAGAAAGCAGTTGCAAGTTCATATACTTAGAGAGGATACATAAAAAAAATATGATATCTCATACTTAACATTTGTCAGAATTGTTTTGCCCAATATAACTCACTGTGTTTAAAAGGTATACTCATTCAGTTAGGGGTCGCTATGCTTCTCCATTTTAATTGTAATGCATTATAATCAATTTTTTGCTTAAGAGCGGTGTTGATACTAGATGAATATAGAATGCAAATTGAGGCTCCCAGAACACTTAACAAAAAGAAAACCATCATCAATTAAGGAAAAACAAAAGAACAATTTAACAAGCTGAAGGACCAATACATATGGTTCTTAAATGCTTACTTGCCTATGCATCAAATCAACCAAGTAGCTAGAGCTTTTTAAAAATAAAAATAACAAAAATTAAGACATTTAACTGATCTGTATCTATATGAGAATTATACTGGATGATGTCTCTTGAGAGCATTCCATTGTTAGAAGATTTCTTGTGTAATTATAAGATGAAAAACAGATTGCTGATATTACCTTCTCTGATGGGACTTCTTGCTGTTGCAAATGGAAGACTTTTTTCTTGAGTTAATTGAAAACACAGCTTGATGTCCCATGCAGTTTAAATACAGACACTCAACACAGACAAAAATAAATGAATAAATAAATAAGCAAGCTATGGTAATGTTTCAATTCAGGTAAATTAGTAAGGAAAGGAACTCTGAATTATAGTAATTTTATCCCCTTCAGATATCTCTAAACATACAATGTACAATGTACAATGTACACAATAAATACACTATTAAAAATGTGAAGAATTTTTTAGAAACTTCATTATAATTCTCATCAAATACTCATTACATGTTAGTGAATGGGCATGACTTTTAATCAACAGAAAAAAAATAGTATTCTGACCACATCTTACAAGTGGCTTTGTTCAAAACATCTTTAGTGAATTCTTAATTGGAAAACATTCTTAAGTGAAGGTTCATCACTTAGAGTAAAAACTCAAATTCTCAGCATCATACAATATCTAAAGTGACTTAGAATGAAAAAAAAATTGCCAGAGCCACTAAGTAAATGATAAACATTCATATAAGCACTTTCTCCTACAGCATGTAAAATACACAAATTATCTCTCTAGGATGATATTTTTATTATTCCTATTGTGCTGATGATGGTATGGAGACATGGTGATATTAGAAAGTCTACAAGAAAGCTAATGACTTGTTGGTGACAAAGCCAGTCACCATATATGGGACTCTTCCAACTTATAATGACCTTCCTCTCCTCTAAATTTATCTAACTAACAAAGATTTTGAAATAGGATCCTTCCAATGTGCTAGGAACAGAGTCACAACCTACAAGTTCAAAACTCATATTTGATAGATGGATACAGGAATAAACAATTCAAGGAATAACTATGTAATATGATTTATATGCATAAATAAATCCAGGTTAAGGCAGGGGATAGATGATGGTATTTCCCATAGAGTAGTCAAGAAATGTCTCTCAACAAAGTCAAGCTGGAATAAAATAAATAATGAACCATAATGATAGATTAAAGTATTTATATTGCCTATGCATTTCTTTTCGTATATATTCCACACCATACTGGTTTTGCTATATATACACTTTAAAGTCTATTTATGCATAACTGTATAAACACAAATATATAAACAACTTATAAGTTTTGTTTTTTCTTTTAAGTAGCATTAGATGTTCAAACATTTTATTTTTATTGTTGACACTATTATAAATGACCCCTCCCCCTGCCCTCCTCCACACAGCCTCCAGCGGCCCCATCCTCTGGCCATCACCACAGTGCTGTCTGTGTCTGTTGGTCATGCATATATGTTCTTAGGCAAATCCCTTCATGTTCTTTCATCCAGTCTCTTCCCCCTCAACTAAGTTTTCAATTCCTTCAGGAAATACAAATTTATAGTTTTTCCAGGATTAAAATACATTTTTAATTTTTCCAACTCTTATTCTCCAGTCCTCATCTGCTACACAATAAAGCCAAGGGTGGGAATAAACACAGTGGAAATAACTGTTTTACTGACTGAAGAATTCTAGATAAGGAAATATAAAACAAAAAGATATCAGTATAAGCCCTGGCTAGAGGCACCAGCCTGCAAACCCAAAGGTGGCTGGTTTGATTCCCAGCCAGGGCACATAACCCGGTTGCAAGCCAGGTCTCCAGCCAGCTCTGTAGCTGGAGGCAGGTGAAAGGCAACCACACATTGATGTCTCTTTCCCTCTCTGCCTCTCTCCCTTCTCCTCTTTCTAAAAATAATAAATAAAATCTTAAAAAAAAATAGAATATACTGTGTGTGATAAATGTCATTCACATATGGCACATTTGCATGTATACACATTTATCCTATATAAAAATGTATGTGTGTAGTATGTATAATAGTATTGATACACATATGAAGTCTATTCCTATTCTGAAATACCAACCCAAAGCCCCACACATCCTGATTAGCGATATTAAAAACCTGTTAAGTCTTCATTCCTGACTACACAGCTAAACCATAATCAAAGTAGAAAGATACACATTGGACTATCTTCCTATAGACAATGGAGACAAACAAATGGATTGCTCACTTAGGTTGTGTCTTATGGGGATGTTACTGATGTTGCTGCTGCCCATGGCCAGTTGGAATCCAAAATTCTGCAGAACTTTCTGAAAAACAACTTTTGACACATACTCAAAGACCTGCCTGTGAGAAAAATGATATGAACTGAGGCATAGGGCAGGCAGCTAGGAGTGGATAACAGAAAGTGAGAACCATACTTTTAGCATTTACTTGTGCCTGAGGAATTGCTCTTGCTTAGTCCAGAGCGCATCCACCAACTTCAGCTTCAAGATGTACTGCTACTCTACCCAAGCCTAAAATGGGAAAGGTTACTTATAATTAACAGTGGCAGCACAAGGTTCTGTAGGCACCTTATGTCCCAAAGACATGCATTAAATTTTTAAGGCCTAGTAGAGCTATGAAGAGAATCTCAGACATCTGAAGAAGAGACCAAGTCCCTAGGGGTCTCCTCTGTGAGTCTTCCATTGGGATTTTTCCAAGGTTTAACAAGACATATCTATCTGAAACAGACTATTAAATTACAGCCAGGTCTGCTGGGTTAAAAAGGCCAATGGAAAAAGAAAATCTTTCATTCCACCCTGGAATTGTTTCAGAACTTTTTCATACTCAAGGTTCCATAAAACCGTGCAGTCTTATTATTTAAATGTCATGTACAATATGTTATCTCTGAAGTTTAAGAGGCTGAACCAAGCTTTGTATGTCTTTTTTTTTTAGTGGTAGATTATATAAGTAATAGGAACTTGTGTCCCTATTTGAAGATGGTATCATGAAAATTTTTTAGACTATTAGATCCCTGGAAATTTTACTGAAGTCAAAGAATGCTTAGTTTGTCATGTATGTTTCTCACCCTTTTAGTACATATATGCCATGCGTATTTGTGAACTTATTTGGTCCTTTCTCTCAAGTCTAATCAAGCATGCAGTTATCCATGTAATAGAGAACCCTCAGCTATTCTGTTATGACAAGGAAATAGGTATTTTTGCACTACTCAACGAGAAAGGATGAGAATTATGACATACCAGAGGCAACATCATAAAAATGTATTGTTTTCATCTTCAGGTAAAAGAAACTGCTTCTAGAAGTCCTTAATTTACACGGTCAAAATCGCAATGGCCATATCAGAGGCTTTGTATTAAGTCACATGGGATTTGCCCCTTTGTGCACTGGAAACGGCAGTGAAACTGAAATAAGGGCCTAGTAAATTCTGGCTGTAATGCATTGCCATTCGTGAAGGATAATATACCATTTGTATAGACTAAAATGTAAAATAAGAACATAACAAACCAGAAATTTGGGGGTAAAAAAACACTTTTAGTGAGATGATATTTTCAGATTCTCCCAGCTGTGCAGTATTGTTTTGTAAGTGATATATATATATATCCATATATCATATATATATATGGACTAGAGCCTTGGCTGGGTGGCTCAGTTGTTTGGACTGTCTTCCCAAAAGCCAAAAGGTTGTGGGTTTGATCCCCAGTCAGGGCATGTATGGGAGACAACCAATCGATGTTTCTTTTTTCACATCAGCATCTTCCTGTCTGTCTCTCTCTCTCTCTCTTCCCCTTACTCTCTAAAAATCAATTTTAAAAATTTTAGATGAGGGTTAAAGAAAAAAAGGCTATTAAGAGGCTTCCACATGGTGCTACCTGCCATCATAACCCAGTCCCCTGGCTGGGACCCAGTTTGGGAAGTCTGACTCCCATTAAATTTGTTCCATTTACATATAAAAGAACTAGAAAATTAATGACATTGTTTCCATGAACCCAATGATCCACCCATGTACAAGAGTTGAGTGTCCAGAGAATACCCAAAATCTGTGTCTACTAGACCATGGATAACCTATTTTGCCCTGATAATAAAAAAAAAGTGATCAAATGTGAATGATCTTACAGTATTTCACTGTGTAAATTTATGTCAGATTTGTACCTTTGGATATAGAAATTATGTATTTATTGAATCAAAAAAAATTAGCACATTATACATATATTTCATTTCTTGTTAAACTCCTGATCATTGGCTACCACCAAAATCTATGCAGTTTCAATCATCTGGTGCCATTTTATTCTTGCTTCCAAATGGGATTATTTAATCTCCTCTATTGTTGGAGGTTAAGGACAACAGAAAAACCTCTGCCATTCTGTGAATACTACTGAAGTTAGGGAGATCGCCTTCACAGCAGCATCTTCTACTATCATTCCCACCAAGAAAAATCCAGAAATCATAGAAGTTTATGTAAAACTGGCCTTCCATCTTTAATGCATTTCTTAATTCCTTAGTAAAGAGATATTCTTCTGGGTCTTCCCTGCATATGTAACAGTGTGTATGGGTGCAACTCCTTCATAAAAAATGCACCCCAGCTTTTTCATTGCCTTAACACTGGATTCATTCCTTTCCATTATAACACAGAAGGTTTGACACCTTAACCTCATTTAGCAATAGCCACTCTTAATAGTGCAGCTTTCAGTCAGTCTACCACACAAATTGTCTGAATCACTTCCAACCACTTGAACATACAGAATGTGAGCTCTCTGATGAATTACCTATACATTTCTCCCACTGTTATATTGTGGCCTCATAATTCTAATATATTTAGAATCCAATTTTATACATTCTCTTAAGCCTCCTTAAATACAAGTTTGCAAAAATTTGTAGTGATTTTGGAGTATTGTCTCTTCCTGTGTCACATGCCACTTTTGAATTTCTGCAGTATGATTCTAGTCATTGCCAAAGTAAGGAAGTGATATCATGGACCTTCAGAAGAATAAACAGCCCCTTGTAAAAGATGTCCTAAGAACAGGTGATTACAGTGTTTTAAAGCAATGGGTAGCTTTCATTGGTAAAGGAGGCTCAGGGCAACTTGGAGAATCAAGATTCTGAGCTTCATTTGAGTCCACTAAAGTCATGGATCCATTTTTTCCCCCAAAAAAGATTCTAATTATTACATTAGATACTTCATAAAGCTTTGCACTCTGCTTGCCTTGTAATTCTACAACATACTCTGCTATGTTTTGCATGTAACTTTTAGTCACATCTACTTTACAGCTGCAAGGGTTGGCCATAGTAGAGCTGTTCCTGCCATGGTGACTTGAGAGTTGAAACTTTTATTTCCTGAGCTTACCATTTTCATTCTGTAAACTCTGTAGGTCGGTTACAAATAACCATCTTTACTCATTAAAATCTGCTGCTCTAATAGTCATGCACAGCAGCCACATGTCTTATCAAAGCCTGGTGTCCCTTAAGGCTTCACCCTAAGCAACCCATGATGGTGACATCATGAATCCACATGCCAAAGCATGCCATAACTCCCTTTCATCATTGTAAAGCAGCTCCGTACAGAGCCAGTCCATCTCAGAACCTTATCTGTGAGGGTCTATTTTCTAACAGCTCATAATACAGAAAACACATTGTGTGTGGAAGTGTGACCATAATGATGAGCCAATCATGTAGTTGTCTTCCTAACTCCACAGACTCAAAATGTCATGTCACACATGAGAAATAAGCAAACTCTACAAATCATGGATCTCCTTGCCTCACCCCGACTGTAGAGCCAGTTGTTAAACATTTATCATCACTCCATCTAATTTAATGTTTTTAAGGAATTCTATTGGGGAGATTGATTACACATGTATTGGAGAGCTAAGAGTGAAATGGTGTCTTGTGCTTATTTAGAAATCGAGAATTATGGGAATAAATTCCAATACCTACAGGTAAGAAATTAAAAGAAAGAGGTGAAATTATGGGGACCTAAGTGGCTCAAAGAAGCAATGTTATGAGGTGGGTCCTTGGAAGGATGCTGTACTCCTAGACCTCTAAATTTGTCAGACCACAGAGGAGGGACCAACCCTGGAGAGGGCTCCAAACCTTCATGAAACAGCTTATTGTGGCCTCAGATGGACCAGAATTTGTCTCTCAGTGTCTGAGAACAGGGCATGGCTCATTGGCGCTCAGCACCTTTGAGAAAGTGCAGTGAGGCCATGCACGGAAGGCCACTGGAAGTTGATTCGAAGTGACCACTATCACTGCAGGAATGCTGACAGGGACCATTTGTTACCATCTTCCTATCTTCCCCTCATGTCTCCTATTAGTAGACCCTACCAGAAATTTAGCTGGTCAGAGAAACTGGGAAGAATCATTTGTAAAGTCAATGCCTAGGAAAACAAAATAGACTATAAAAGGCAAACCTGGAGTTAAGAAAGAAGTAACCAGAACTGGTAACTTAATGCATCTCAAAAAGGGGTTTAAAATTTTATCTTGAGGGCAACTGAAAAAGCACAAAATGCTTGATAGTCAGGAATTAGCATATAAATACTTTAGAAAACTCACTTGGCATCAGTGTGCCAGGTGAATAGGAAAAAGGTATTAATCAATAGAAAACATTTAAGAGACTGTTGCATTAAATTAGGTGAGAAATTTTAAAGGCTCCAATTACTGCAACTCCAGTAACCTGGAGAGACAGGGTAGTTTGAAGAGCAGGACACCTAATTCCATCCCATTTGGGTAATGCTGAAAAAATTCTAAATCCAAATTTTGAAACTATTGTCTACCTACTGCAAAAAAAAAAAAAAAAGTTAGATTTCCTTATACAAAAAAGACGTTTCTTGGTACAGAGCTCATTTCATTGCTTCCAATTTTGTTTTCAGGCCTTAAAAGTAATCTATCAACAAGCATTATATGGAATTTGTGTAGGTATGAATTATCAATTGGATTTGGACATTAAAAACCATAGAATTCCACCTTAGAATGTCATTATCATGCCTCTATATAGTCAAGCTGGATATAAAATTGTTGTCAATTATACAGTAATAAAATAAATAAGTGTAGGAACTACTTTCATAGCTTTATAGTAATGCATGTGTATATGTATACCTACCCACACACACACACACACATATATACATATATATATTCAAATCTAAACCAGTTTTTTTCTTCCATTGTGTTCTCATTCTAAACATAAACATAATAGCCAATAACACAGAGAAAATTATTTAAAGCCTTAGTTATTCTCAGACAGAAAGATTCTGGAGTTCTCAACTATTCTAATTAGCATCAGATATAGAATTAATAATATTAATACAATCTCAGAAAGTGTATATTTTTCAAAAACAATTTACTGATGGGTCCATGAACAAACCATTTATAAGCCTATGTACCACAAAGGGCTTCAGAAAGCCAGGACGAGTCAGCAACCTAAGAGGGATATTGGAATTACCAAAATTGCAAATGTTGGTCCCAACAGAAATAGCCAAGTAATCAGATGAATACTGCCTTAAAAATTAGTGATTTGGATACTATTCAGGGAATTTTTGGCCTCCAGAGTTCCAACCAATCAGCAGACGGCAGAAACAAGGCATGCTAGGCAGTTGTTCAATTTTGAATTAGAAGAATATGCCAAGGCAGAAGGCCAATATGATAAATGGGTCAGTATTGGGAGAGACGGATTATGAACTGCTACTACGGCGCATGGCACGGGTTTCTGTTCATCCTCACTAATTAAACTGTGGTCCTCATTAAGAGCATAGGATATGCAGAAGCCTGGCTTCTGGTCTCCTGATCTAAGAGCAGTAGCATTAGCCTTCTGCACTCCTGAGTTTCACTGAAGGAGAAAGGAACCTGCTGACAGTGCACAGTTCTTGCCTAAGAGTCAGAATTGGACCCACAGAAGGCTCAGGGCCAAGTAGGCTGCCTCAGATGGAAAGACAAAGCAAAACAAATAAAACAAGGTGGGTAACTTAACCATCAGTGGCTAAAATTATCAGGGAACACCGAAGACATAAGTATAGGAAGATATTTAACTCACCACTAGCTATGCTAGAATTATTCCCAAAAAAAAAACAGAAATGCTCAATTTATAATGTGATCAATTTCAGAGAAAACGGACAATAATAGGAGGAATGAAAGGAAGATTAATGGATGAAAAGAAAGACTGAGTGCTGCTGCTATACTTGACCAAAGTAGCCAATAATATGACAAAGTAGCAAAAAAAGAACTTTAAGACATTTTAACTAAAACACACTAGTTAAGCAAATAACTGTCATGAATTCATTTTGACCTATACATAATTTAAAACAAAACAAATGGAAAAAAGAAAATGTGATGTGTACAGTCTAATAATGAGCTACTTTCACTCTGAAAACAAAATAATGGAGGTATATACTTTAAACAGATATAAGCTCTGAACTTACCCATGTAACTCAGTAAAACTGGGGTGTCTCTTTATAGCGATTTTCATCATGTTGTTGAATTCAAATGCATATCCAAAAGCAATGACAAAGCAGTTTAATTCTTTGCAACAGTCTTATGAAAAATATCAAAGTTACTGCAATAACACCTGGGGAAAACTTCTTAAAGTACTTGTCACCCAATTATTTTTGAAAGCCACAAGCATCATAGATACTGCATGTGTCCCCAGATGTCTCTCTTTCCAATAATCCTCAGACTTCCTCAAATTCAAGCCAATTCTGTGCTTTCAAGGGGGCATCTCCACTTTTTGAAGGAAGGCTTAGAAGGGGGAGAAGTATAGTCCCAATAAAAGATACTCTGAATTCCCCCATGTCTTTCAATCCTTATAACCTAGCAACCACACAGATTCATTTGTTTTATTGATGCCTTTATTAGCAGATGTGTCTCTTAAAAACAAATTATTCTCTAATGTATTTCCCATGTCACATTTTATACACAATTACACTGACACCCACACCAGCTCCACATCACACACACACACACACACAATCTATTTTTTGATGTAGAAGATACATCTTCAAAAGAATTTGTGTTGAGTAGTTTTATCCTCTACACCCACCTCCACAAATCTTATCTGCTCTATTTGAATAAAATGTGTAAGCACACATTTCTGATTTTTATAACTCTTATTCTGACAATTTCATTTTACTTCTTAACCTATATTTCTAGCAAATCTATTTTAAAGCACTTATGTACTGTATGTATGTACATATATATATGTGTGATTTTCAATTAAGTTTTTAAAAACAAAATAACAAAAATTCAATAGATACTGATTTCCTAAAGTTTTAAAGAAAATTTGCTCCAGATTTTATAGCAGATCCAAAAGATCCTTACCAGCTGTGAGGATTACATTTCAGATAAACAACACTGGTTCCATTTTAGTTCAATATCATATTACAGCTGCTGAGTAGAGACTATGTTTAGATTTCTTAATTATTTTCATGGAAGGTCATAAATGCTGAATGCATTAGTAGTCCAGGCTTTAAAATATTTTTTGCATTTAGTTTGTTCTCAAATATAGAAACAAATTATATACTCAAAATTCACTATATATGCAATGATCACATTGTCTTACTATCAAGAATGAAATAAAAGTACATCTGGATTCTAAGGCATTGTTCTTTATCCAAAAAGTAGTGAGTTTAGGATGACATACTCAATATAAAGATTTGGAGCTTGTTGTGCTATACAATAGATTAATTAGACTGGGAATTATATGTGTGCATACATATATTTGTATATATACACATATATACATACATATGTGTGTGTGTGTAAATAAAATTGTGCATCCCAAGTATATTCCCTGACATTTTGCTTTGGGAATATTAAAAACAGTTATATACAATGCATTTCTTTTTTTATTGAGGCTTTTACTTTTCTTTTTACTAAGGAACAGTTACATACAGGAAATCTAAATCTTAATTGTACATCTCATTGAGTTTGGACCAATCTATACACCTCAATGAAATTAACACCTCAATCAAAATACAGAGGACAGCCCTTACCCTAGGAGCTGCTTTAGGCCCCTTGCAGCTACCTTCTGCCACAGAAGCAAGCACTTATTCTAGTTTCAATAGTTTCACCAGCTCTATAGGTTCATAGCAGAACAATAATTCAAAATACGTTCCTTTTTTTTTCACCATGTTGACTTCATTGCTTTTTAAGATTCTAAAAATGACAGTTTAAACATTTCTATTTAAATGTTACTTTTTCTAACATTTATAATTATCAGTTTTTCTCATAGTACTGCTTTAGCTACATATCATACTATATATATTGTGTTTTCATTAGTGTTCATTTAAAAATATATATATTTTTAAATTTCTCTTGCTATTTATTGTTTGAGCAGTGGGTTTAGAAGAACACAATAGCATGTTCTTTCTCACGGTTTGGCTGCTGGAAGTCTGAGGTCAGGATAAAGCATGGTCAGGTTCTGAAGACCATGTATACAGCTGTCTGCCTTCTCTGTGTCCCCTCTCAGGGCAAAGAGAATAGTTCTGATGTCTCTTGCTCCTCTTACATGCACGGTAATCCCATCGTATGGACTCAGCTCTTCTAACCTCATGAAAGTCTAATTAAGGCCCCACCTCCCAGTGCCATCCCATTGGGAGTTAAAGGCTTCATTTTAGGAAAGTTGGGGATATGCAAACACACACTCAATCACAGGGAAGAATCACTGGTTTCAAAACCATATACCTGGCTCCATCTGGCTGTCAGTGTTCTAGACCTATTAGTTTGAATTGGTTAATAATGTTGCTCAAAAAGTATATATCCCTAATTTTGGTTTATTTCTTACACTTATTAAAAGAGAAATGTTAAGCCTCAAATGTCTTTATATTTTTTCTTTTTATTTATTTATTTTTTTTTTCTGAGGAGTCCCAGTGCATAATCTCTGGATTCCTCCCCATTCATCAAGTCCCATTCACATATACAAAGTTCACATCAGTTTTTTCTTTTTTTTTTTTTTTTTTAATTTTATTGTTGTTGTATTACATCCATCCCCTTTTTGCTCCCCTCTGTCCCCCCACCCACCCACCCATTCCCCCCAAAGTCAATCCCACCTGTTTATTTTTTCTTTTTAATCTGTTATCTTTTTACTGTTAATGATGTATACATTTAGAATTGTTATGTTATGGTGTACATTTGAAGCTCTGTCATTATAGGCATACAAACAATATCAGTCTTACAGTGTTTATGTATCTCTTTATCTATGGTAATGCTATTTCCAAGTCACGCCTGCCTCAGTAATATACCATGTCAGGTTTCTTACTACTACAATTTTTAAGGTATACTGCAGATAGGTTGTATTTTGATTACAACCTACCCATGCTTTGTATTTAGAATTTTCTTCTGTAAAACAGCATTTAGTTGTATCTTCACTTATTAATTCTGATAGTATATCATTTTAATTGGAGTTACCAGCCTGTCTCCACCTAGTATGGTTGCGGTTAAGTCAATAATCTTGTTTTCTGTTTTTTTCCTGTTTAGAATCTTTGATTCCCTTTCTTTGAATTAAATAATTATTCTTATTCTCTCCTCATTTAAGGTGTCATCTACAATGGTGTTATTCTTAAGAGATTACAGATTACCCTGTGTTGTAATATTAATTTTTAAGTAATAACAAATTTTTTTCCCAAAATTAATACTAAACCATTTTTTATAAACACTCTTTACTTCTATATGTTAGTACCTAAAACAGTCTGGTACAATGTAGAAATGGAACTCAACAAATAATGAATATTAACTATTATTGCCTGGGTTGATTTTACTCTAGGCCTTAGGACTATCCAAGCAGGCCTGAAGGATGCAAGTGAAAAATTGTAATGGGTTTATTTGCACAATAGAGAAGTTCCAGAAAAGAAAGCAGACCACCTGTGAGACACCTGCTCGAGTTCCCAGGGAGGTCTGTAAGGACAGACACTACACCAGGGGTGTCAAACTCATTCCCACTGGGGGCCACATCAGCCTCATGGTTGCCTTTAAAGGGCCAAATGTCATTTTAGGACTGCAAATGTAACTACTTAACACTTGAGCGAGCCGGGTAGAAACATAGTGTTGGGCTGCATAAAACAAGGTGGAGGGTTGGATTTGGCCCACGGGCCTTGTGTTTACACCTTGGCTTCGGCCTTCCTAGGCTCCAGAACATTTCTGATCATCTTTATGTTCTTTCCTGATGTGCTGAGTCTTCATCTGGTACAGTTCCCTTGGGCCTGAAGAATTTCCTTCAGCAGGTTTTACAATGCGGGTATGCAGGCAAAGGATCTCAATATTTTCTTCTGATAATTTTTTACTTCTTCCTCATTCCTAAAGGATATTTCACTTGATATATAGTATAATGATGTGAAATTTTGAAGGACATTTTAATTTTACTGGATATAGAATTCTACATGGGATTTCTCCCATCGCTTCACAGATGCTGGTCAACTCTCTTCTGAATTCCAGAGTTTTTCACTCAGCAATTACATGGTCACTGTGTATGTAGTGGTTCCTCACCCCATGTTCCCTTTCAGCTGCTCTCTAGATCATGTCCTTATCTTTGGTTTTCAGCTCTCAATTTGACATGAGGTGTCCACACAGTTTTCTTTAAACTTATCATGCTTGGGACCCAGCAACTCCTTGAATTTTAAACATGTAAATGTGTGCTTTAAAATATTTAAATAGTAAACAAAATATGTCCTGTTTATATATTGCATGTATGCAGCAAATGTTTTATTATCCCATTAACTTCTTTATTCTATTAACGGTGGTGATCTGCATTTAGGCAAGCTGGATCGCCGCCTCAACATACTTAGCTCAAGACTCTTGTTACATCTGGAAAATATTTCCAGGTTGACAGAAACAAATCTTCATGTAGATTCAGAAGATGTCAACTACAATGGCACAGGGAAAGCTGGAAATGATAGGATGTGGCTTGTCATTGGAAGTGGTTCCAAAAGAGTGAAGTTATATAGGGCAGACATTCCACCCGGTAGGCAGCCGTTTCCTATCAGCTAGGAAATGGTCTTGGACAAAATCTGTAAAATAATTGTCAGATGTTTGACACCTAAATATTAAAGTGGGTCACCAATGACTTTCTTGATTCACAGGGATTCCACAGAGAATAATATCACAGACTTTTAGGACTGGAATCATAGAAGCTTAAAGCTGAAGTAACTTGAGAACTGACAGTTTACAGTTTAACCCAACACATCAATTTTTTTTCATAATATACCTGTCCGATGGTTCAGTGCTGATAAAACACTGTGTGACTCTATCTTGCCAAGCATATTACTATATTTGGGGACATTTTTAGATAAGATCAAGGATATTTGGAGAGATTTCTAAGTTATGTTGGCATACTAAATCTACAGCACATACTTTTATTCCAAGGTGGCTAATTAAACAGATAAAATAATAAAGGAAACCAGCAAAAGTAAATAAATAAACCAATGACAAACATAGAAAGAAGCATAACTTATAGAAATTTTGTGACCTTTTAAACTAAAACATAAATAGACTATTACCACAAATAATGACAATAGGCACTGATAAAAAGGCTCAGAATCTTTACCTCTATAAAAATGTAGCCTCTAAGACCAAAGGTCTCATCTTCTGATATCTCCAAGCTCCTTTCAATGTGACCTGGACTTACTTGCTCATTTCTAACTTAAAAATTATGGTCCATATTATGAGGTATTTTGGTACCTGGTTAGTAATAGGCATTAACTTCTATCCTGAGTTCTCTGTGTGTGTGTGTACATGGGGGTGCGGTATGATGATACATCTAAGGGAAGTAAGATGCCGTGTTATGAGTAGGCCTATGACAGAGGAACTGTGGCTAGAAGTCCAATAGCACATGAAGAACTTAGGACTACCAACAGCCATGTGAATGAGCTTGAGAGTGAATCCTTTAGCCTCAGTCAAATTTAAATGTCTACCAGCTGGAAAGTAGCTTGATTTTAACCTTAGGAGAAACAGTGGGGAAGAGCCATATAGCTAAACTCCTCCTGGGTTCCTGGCCCACAGAAACAGATAATAAATGCCTGTTTTTTGTTTTGTTTTGTTTGCTATTTAATAATGCTAAGCTTGGAGATAACTAGTTATACAGAAATAGGTAACTAAAACACCGGAAGATCCAGGAAGTGAAACTAACCTGACAATAGGTGAGTAGCCCTACAAGTAGAAACTATCCAGAGGAACAATGGACAGATCACAGATGGGCCATGTGCATGATGATCCATTTCATGCTAAGGGAACATGCTTCAGGGTCTCATCCATAATTAGACACTATAAATTATTCCCTATGAGAATGAGGTCTATTTTAATCTTAAAAGAAGTAAAAGGAAGCTTATGAAAGTAACAAAGTATTTTAAAACAGCCCATGCTACCAGAGCTATTTACCTGTCTCCCTTTACCACACACTTCTGAGTCAGCCTTTTTAAAAAAGGAAATAAAAAGAAACCTATTCTGCTGCCAACACATGTGAAAAGCACTTTCTTAGTTACCATAAAAAATCAACATTTTATCCATTTCACAGAGATTTATTAGTATGAGCAAAATTAAAAGAATGACCATGCCATTTACTATATTGTATCTTCTACTCTCCATCACTCAACATAAAAGGTTAACATAAAAGTTAAACGAAGGAACATAAAGGTGTAAAATCTGTGTTACATAGAACACAGAAAGTAATTAAAGAATTACACCTGTGAAAAGCACCATAGAAAATTTCTCAGCAAGTTCCCACCAAATGTTCCACATCTAGATAGTTTCATCGAATTACAAATTACTCCTTCCAGAGCACTAAAACTCAAAGAAAACTTCTGACATGTTAATAATGCAAGAATAACATCAACATCTAAATCTGATAAATGTAATATAAATGAAAGAAAACTAAAACCACTATCACTTAATATTTAAGCAAAAATACTAAATAAAATGTTAGCAAAGTAAATAACATACCACATTAAAAACATTGCTATGAGCAAGGATAATTTATTTCAAGAATACATGGTTACTTCAATTTTATAAAATTTATTAAAATCTTACAACACATTAATATTTCTAAGGATAAAAACTATATTTTCATAGATGCTAAGTCAGCTATGAAAAATGGTCAACATGCATGTCTGAAATGCACACAAATAAAAATGTAATAACTTCTTAAAGTGAGTAAACACAACATATAGATCATAAGACATCTTTCACAATAATAAAACACTAGTAGCCTAATCATAAAATTATATCAAACTGAAACAACAAATAAACAAACAAGAAAAATAAACTCATAGACACAGACAACACTATGGTGATTACCAGAGGGAAAGAGGGGTGAAGAAGACAGGACAGGTTAAAAAGGGTCAAAATATGGTGATAAAAGGAGACCTGACTTAGGGTGGTGAACACACAATACACAGTGATGTATTATATAATTTTATTAACCAATGTCACCCAAAAAATTTAATAAATTTTAAAAGTCATGAACAAGGTAAAAATCCCACTATCTCTACTACTACTAAACATTGCATAAGAGATATTAGTCAGTGCAATAAATCATAGATGATGGTGAGAATCTCAGGAAATGGTAAAGAAAAAGCCAAACTGTTATCTATCTATAAATGATAGGAAGATAATCTGAAAATTCCAAGAGAATCAATGAGAAAGCTAATTACAATAATTACAAATATTAGAAATTCAACAGAATATAAAATTAATATAAAAACTCAGAACTTTTCATATATTCAACAAACAGAATTGGAAGAAATAATGTGAGAGAAAACCATATTTACAATAGTGACAAACAAATTAAATAATTTGGAGGTACTAAGAAATGCCTAAAATAGACCTGAAAGACATTTCTTAAGCCTCCTGGATGTCACAAAGGTAGATTTGGAAAAATAACCCTCTGGTCTTGAATACTATAACTTAATGTTACAAATGCATCAGTTTATAAACAATTCGTTCACAATGAAAAATACTCATCATCTTTTTTTATATTTTCCAATAAGTTTGATGAACTTTATATAAAGAAACAAGCACAAAGAAACGGCCACTAAAAGTAAGGGAAAAAATACCCTATGAGGGGAGCAAACTTTGCTGGACATTAAAACATTTTATACCAGTATAAAACCCTTATCAATAGAACATTATAGTCCTGGTATAATTGAAAAATATAGGATAAAATAGAAAAGCAGAGATAGAGTCAAGCATGTATGGAAATTTAGTATACGATAAAGGCAGCCAAAATGGTCTTTCAAGTAAATAGTAAGTACTTGGGTAACTGGTTATTTATCAATATATGAAATTGAGACCCATGTTCTTACTAACACAAGAATGAACCATAAATGGATGAGACACAAATGTAAAGAAAACCACACAATAATAATAAGTTTAGTTAGGCAGGGAATGGCTTTTCTAATTGATTCAAAATGCAAGGAAAACAAAAAAATCATTAACATAATCACATAAGATTTCCTTCCCAAAATAACAAACTCAAGAGACAATAGATAAAGTACAAGATATATTTACCCTTGTTTACCATCAGAGAAGTTTTCACTGTACTTTAAGATATAGCCTTCTCCACCTCCTAAAGTTGCTAGATGAAATACAAAAGGTTGATTTAATTTGAAATTACAATAAACAATGAATAGTTCTTTTTTTGTATAAGTTTGATGACTTGACCTGCATCAGTGAGCTTGCCTAGAAATGTACAGTGTAGTGGGGGCGAATATGGACAGTGTCCCCAAATCCCAGAAACTCAGTTGGACAATATTAAGACATAGTCCACATGATAACTCAGGACGGACAGCAAAATTGAGACCTAATTGTTCTCCGTAATAACCAAATGAACACATTCATATGAACCTGACAGTCTGGTTCACTTTCCCACTTCCACCAGTGTGCTTTCTGTGACACCAGTGTGTTGCCTGTGACAAGCAACTGCTGTTCATACCCCAGTCCTTTTAAGAGAAATGCACCACATACTCATTCTATCATTAATTTGTATCTGCATATTTTTGAAGAGTTAAAAGTAATTTATTTTCCTGGGAATTGTAAAAATTTTAATTTTAAAAGTATTGCATCATTCTTACAAATGCATCTAATGGAATCTAAATGTAATAATGATTTACTATATTTTATTTAAAGTGCTAGAAAAATTAAATTTTTTCTCAAGATGTACAGTATTTATGAGTTTTGCCACATATAGATTCATTTAATCACCATTGAAATCACACTATAATTCTATTCCTCCCACACACACAAAAATTTCTGTTAAGCTTAACTTTCTTTTCCAAATTTCATTTTACTCCTAATCTCTGACAACTACTGATCCTACAGATTTGTCTTATTCAGAATGTCAAAAAAAGTATAAAATCTGTGAGTTTTATTTTACATATCATAATTCTATTTAGATGTGTTATATACACGTGTATTTTAATGTTTTTCTTAGTAGCATTTCATTCTATTAAATGTATCATGATTTGTTTATGCAATAATCAAACCATCACTTTTTTTGAGGATGAATAAAAGTTGCTATACATTAATGTCTAGTTTTTTTTAATGTGTGAAACTAAGCTTTTACTTTAGAAAAAATGTGTAAAAGTGGCTATTACTTCAATAATATAAAAAAGTTATTTAACTTTTTAAGACACTTCCAAAATATTTTCAAAAGCAGCTGGATAATTTAATAATATAATCATAAATGTATGAAAGTTTTTTTGTTATTTTAGCCATTCTAATAGACATGTAGTGGTATCTCCTCATGGTTTTAATTTATATTTTCTTAATGGACAATGATGTTGAACAGCTCTTCAGGTATTTAATTGCTCTTCATATATCTTCTTTGGTGAAAGATTTGTAGAAATATTCTGCCTATAATCTTACTGGGCTTTTTGTTTCTTTAGTGATTTTTAATTGTTTTTATAGTCTGAATGTAAGTCTGTTAGATATTCAATTTGCAAATGTACTCTCCCAGTATGTACCTTGTTCCTTCATTTTATTAACAGCCCTGGGATAAAAGTAATTTTATGAAGTCCAACTTATGAATATTTTATGGACCACACTTTCGGGTTCATATCCTAGTCCTCTTGCTAGAGAGCCAGAATGTAACATCCCTCTCCGCTGCACATTTGCACATTTCCCGTAACTATTTCTGTCTCTGGGAGCTGAATGACAAGAGAGAAAAGAGAAAAATACTGTGGGAATTCTCTCCATCCTCTTTGGAGCTCAGTTACTTTGGTGAGAAATGATCCCTTTCTCAGAGTTTTAGAGTTTGGAAAAGTCACTGTTTCTGACTCAGGTTCAGAAATGCAGCAGGAAGGCATAAACTAGAGATTTAAAAAATAAGGAATTATGCCTACTTTCTACATTTCATAGTTACCCCTTTTACACTCCTTGAACCAGAATGAATGAAAAAATATATGTATATATGTATTCATATATGAATATATATTCATTTGTTTTGTGCTTCAGGTAAGGATTTGGATTGGCTCTTGTCCCTAGGCCAGATTATAAAGTAGGAAAAAACACGTAACAAAATTTGCCATGGGTCAGTCACTGTGTGAGTTCCAGTTTCCTTCCCTATCAAGCCACTGCTGTTTTGTTCTCACAGAGTTGTTCCATGAATTCTTTCAGAATCTTTAATTGCATTCATTGGGACAGCAGGATGAAGTGTGGTTACCTCATTATATTCAGAACCTGAAACCTGGTTTACTTGTAATTTCAGTAAATTGATATTGCTTGTAGTACATACCCTAAAATAGTCATTCACTTCCTCCTGTGTACTCATCACTTAATTCCTGGTCTTGATGAGATATGAAGAAAAATAATATTTATAATTTAACTCCCCTGGTTTTTTAGCTTTGTGATTCTCATCATGAATATCAGGAGTGCAAGAAATGGCAGAGAGGTCAGTTTTGTATTTCCATATTCTCTCCCCATAAAACATCAAAGCAACTAGGTCAAAAAATAGAAATCCCAATGGTAATATGTCTAGCAGAACTGAATGCAACTATAATTTAACTACCCTCATAATTAATTGGGGCAGATTTGGCTCAATCACAAATGGCAAACAATGTATGTGATATTACCAAAATGTAGGAGAAAGATCTAGAAAGATGAAAAAGATTTCTGGCATTTCTGTGCAGTGAAAACCAAAAATAAATTATCACCAGAACCTGAAATGCCAATGACAGCTAAATCTAGAATTCTTTAGCCTTCAGTTGAGGTTATGAAAAAGCAAATTAGTAATTATATGAAGCCAAGATTTTCATCAAGACAGAAGAGTGATAGAACTATAAGAAGTTAAATCAACATTCTTCCATCCTAAAATGAATTAAAAATACAAAGACCGTTGTCTAGTTCTGACCTTTACAATTTAAAATAAAAACCAACCCAGTAGAAACAAGCACTCCTGCATCCAAAGTTTAGTCTCTAATTGTCTTTTTCTCCTTAATATGGCCAAGACTACTTGGAGATATGTTGTAATCCTCTTTGGGGCAGGACATGCTCAAGATGAGGGGAGCAGACCCTTCAAGATCAGAAAAGAAGCCTGTCATCACTACCTGCGGTTTTTCAAGCAGACTCAGGAAACAACTTGATTCCAAATGATGAATGGCAGGACCATGTAAACATCAGTAAGAGAAACAGAATAAAAGGCTAAAACACATCAAATATGTTAAAGTCAATGAGTCAACAGTAATATTAAGCACTAAAAACACATAGACAAACTTTGAGAGACTCCAAGATATCAACTAATTTTGAAAACTAATCACTAAAGGCGAAAAGAACTAAGTATTAAGCTTGCCTTTTTTCACAGGCAATCATAGTACATGATGAGGGAAATATTTTTATACAGGATCATTGACTATTAAATGATTAATAGTCAAACTATTAAACAATAACAGAATTAGAATATCCCCAATTCACAGTGCTAAGAAATTAATCTTATAATGAAAATTAAAGTTAATCAAAACACAGAAAACCATATTCTACCTGTGATGCCTTCTTTAAAGTGGCACAATTAGCAAAATCCAGATTGTGACAATTTCTACACAGAAAAGGCTTCAGTTACTTCAACAAATTCATTGCAAAGATGCTATAGAAAAATAACCAGATTTAAAGAAAACCTACCCTTGTTCACAGACATTACATTAATTTTATTTCATATTTTAATTCAACCTATTGGAATATATTATGAAACCTTAGTAGATTAAGTCATAATATTTAGGATTAGCTTCAAAAGTCATCAGGTATGGTGATGGTAAAGGATAAGATGAAGGATTCAAGGAAATAAAATTGAATGTGAGTTAAAGGTTGTTGAAATTGGTGATGAGAACATGAACACTGATACTATAATTCTATCTTTATATGTACATTCCCATTGATAGTTTTCTAAAACTAACAATTCAAAATGTAAGGTTATTTCTGAGTTTAACTGATCAGCACTAAATCCAAATGCTAATGTGGACTCAGGCATGTCTATGACTGAAAATGAATTCTTCACAAGTTTTTAAAAATCTAGTATGATATTAATTCTTGTCACTTGGTCCCATACACTACAAAGAACCTTCTAAACTAATATTTGTGATTCTCACTCAATTTTAAGTGTAAAGACTTTTGGGCAGTGATCCAGGATTTTCTTGAAAACAAAGATAAAATGTAACCATGTAGTAGTATGTATGCTAAAAGACTACTAATCAGCAGCCCATTCAACAACTTAAGTTTCTATAAAAGCTTGTTTTCTAGTATTTGTGATTGGCCAAGTTTAGCTGTGACTACTGGAGTCCTGTTTATGATTTTGTCTTGTTTTGCTTATCATTATTTAATCAAAATCAGGTATCAAACAGTTGAGCAAATTAACCCAAGTTGATCTGATTTGATTACTGCTAAACTCATTTATGTATGTCATCTCAGAATCCATCATTTCTCTCTTGTTAATGATTATTTTTTTGTTTATTATTTTCTTCCCTCTGTTGAAGTGGTACCCTGATTTCATACTGTGATTCTGTTACAATTTTTCAATATATTCTAATAAACACTCAAAATACTCCACATGTAATGTTAAACTCTTGCATAATATAGAGATGTCATTTTTGCTTTATAGAAACTTGGGGTGATATTTAATGTATTTTCAGAATTATTTAACACAGGAGGCTAGAATATTTCTCTAATGGTGTATTTTAGTCACAATGTTATATGATCTTTTAGATTGTCGGAAACAGATAGGCAAACAGATGTTATGTTACTGTCATCATGCATTTGTTTGACTGCCTACTCCTTGAAATCCAACAATCATCTTTGACCTCATTAAGATAACCATTTTCCTCACTGTCAATTGTTGTCTACCTGCTTTTCAATGATTGATTTCAATTAGTCCTTCTCTTTCTGTCAAAGGGTTGTTTATATTTCGCTTTTACTTAATCTACAAATTACCTGTTTTATTCTAGGAAGCATTCCCATGGTAAATATTTTATTGTGTGCCTAAATTTAAAAAGTAAATTGGACTTAACTTATTTTGAATATTAAACATTGATTTCTAAATGTTTACATTTCTCAGTGAATTCTTATTTCAGTTTTTTCAAATTAATTCAGATCGGCTGAAAATTAATTTAAAATAAAAAATTTATCAGGAGCTTAAATAGTTTTTGAACAAAAGATCAAAATAACCATACATATTGTTATCTACATAATTTCTAGTGTTGGTTTCTAATTACTGAAAGTTAACTTTACATTTCTAGTGGTTGTTGACACCAGTAGGCAGTTTACTCACAGTATCAATGGTATATATTATTTAAAAACAAATGACTTAGGGTGAATAGTATAACTGTGTTTAGAAACCTTCCAAATTTTGTAAGCTAATAAATCACTGGCAAATCAAATACAAATTATTGTTTCTCTTCTCTGAAATGTGATTGAAAAACAATATAAAACTGAGTGACACACCCATAAGACATGATGGGCTTTGGTCCTCCCATCATTACCTTATAAATCACTATGTTTTACTCAAAAGAAAGGTAGTAGTAATAACAGGCATTGTAATTGTTAAGGAAAAAAGGCCTGACTTTTCAGGCAACCTGCTAATGCTTAAGGATGTTTTTGAGATTAAGTTTGATATACCACACATTTATCTTTCAAAAAAAGATTTTGTGAAAAGATTTCATGTATTAGTCATTAAAATATATGCTGAGAATGAAAGAAATACTAAAATACAATTTCTGATATCAAAAGCATCAAAGTCCAATGGAGCAAACAAATAGGTACAGATTATTCTAAGTAACTTGACAGTTAAAATGATAGTGTTATGCAAAATGTGTAAAAGGACCAAACAAATTTTAATAGTTTAGGAAAACACTTATTCCTAAGTGTATTATAAAAAAATAAGTAATGCAATGTTATATAGTAAGCTTTCAATAAGGAAAATAATCAAAGAAGATACGTTTATCAAAATATCCATAACATCTAAATACCTGCATTAATCATAATGCTCTAAATATACATACCTGTTTAAAATGTTTCTAATAGGTGTATTTGTGTTTTGTTAAATGTATTTGTACTTTTTATGACTTATGAAATAAGTAATAAGGACTACGATGTGTATAATAAAGCAGAAAGGCACATAGTTTGCTGCAACCTAATTAAAAAAAAGATTAAGTACAAGGCTCAAAGATAATAGCCATAGCATTAGTGAAATTCAGATATAATCAATGACTACAATGGAAGACCATTAGGCCATTAGTTTTATTTCATTATCAGACATATTGAAAGGATATAATTAAGTTTAGCTCCAAGACTTGATTTTCTTTAAGTAATGCCATTCAAGAAAAAATAAACTAAGGAAAAGCCCTGAACTATTAGAAAATGTTTGGCATACATTCCATTTGAGTTGCCAGTCAGATTTCATAGACAGATATCAATAGAGGTTAGGAGAGAAATATATGGTCTGGAAGCATCATTTGAAAGCCTGTGTGTGGTATCTGCACCCATATTTACATTCATCTTCCTAGAAAGTGAGTAGACTCTAGAGCAGAGGCTCAGAAAATAAAGGGAAACTGTATCACAAACAAAGAAACTAGAACATTTTACCTCACCAAAGAAATCCAGAAACGCTGGAAGAAGAGATGACAAAATATGATAGATGTGTCAAAAAAGCAAAAGACATAACAGTTTCCATTTGAGAAGTACATTTATGATTATAATGGTGAAATGGGAGAGGTGTTTATTTATAGATATTTAACTGACTGGTGTAATATTATGAAAATACCGAGACCTGCATAAAAGTCAGTCCACTTCAGAAAGGACAGTACAGTTCCTCCTAAGGATGCTGTGTAACACTTTGGGGAAACACTGAAAAAGCCCCAAATACGCATTCAGATTTGATGTACAAGAAACAAACTAGGAGGATTCTTGGTGGTATGCCTTTCACAGCTATGACTCAACAATGTTCATAGTGTTCAGCTCTGAAGCTCCTAGTTTTTACTATCAACACCCACCAGCCACACAAATGGACAACTGCGTCTTGATGAGGAATGGCATTTTCCCAGCAAAGTATGATGCCTTCAAAGGACAGAGGCTGAAGGGAGTAATTGGGGTGGTAATTGGTCCAACCTAAAATTGGTTCACAGAAAACATGGCCTCTGGCATAGCACCCTCACCAAACAGAGAATAAATTATATGAATATGAGATTTATCTAAATGACTTCCTAGGGCTCTGGATGCCACCCAACTTACTCTGTTAGATAATTGAACTGGCTCTCAATTTATATCAACCATGCTTCCTCATTTTAACAGATGCCGCTAATGGAAATGAATTGGGCATTTAGAGTATCTGAGAAAAATCTACACTGTCTACATTCAAGTGTAAAATAAAGGAAAAAATGATGCTGCCTCTAACATGTATAAACTGTTTAGAAGAGAAGAACCTAAAACTTCTTGGAAAACACACAATATGTTACATGTTGAATGGTCAGTCATATTTTATTGTTTAGATATCTTTTCTTTTTCTTAATATTACTTTTCAATTCACCGAATATATATATCTTAAATGTAGATAAGTAATGGTCAATAAAGAGTCTCCAGGATAACCCAAAGGTCACTGGTTTGATTCTCAGCCAGGGCACGTAACCATGTTGCAAGCCAGGTCTCCAACCAGGTGTGTAGCTGGAGGCAGGTGAAAGGCAACCACACATTGATGTTTCTTTCCCTTTCTTCCTCCCTCCCTGACCTTTGCTCTAAAAAATAATTTTAAAAAATGTATTTAAGTCTCCAGGATAAACTCACAAAGACTTCCTTTTACACATTAAAATAAAACTTTAGCAAAGTGAGGAATATAGTACTACAGATAATACCAGGCCTCTCCTGAAAGTATTGAGCAAAACTGGTAAAATTAAGAGTTCATGCAGATAATACTTTCAGGACAGACCTCATAAAAGCAACCAATGTAATGAATAAAATTAAAAATCAATATCAGATAATCAGTTTAGTTACAAAATAAGAAAAAAAACAAGATTATTAAACTTGGTAAATATAATGGAACCAAATTTGCAAAAGAAATGAAAGTATACATGAGCAAAATACTTTTTAAAAGAAATTTGGAATTCATGTCTGCATACTTCAAAAAAGACTTTTGTGAAATCACATTCTTTTGAAAACACACAGAAAGATATACCACAATTGGCTGAGTGCAAAATAGAGAAACAATGTAATTCAAAAACGGTTAAGGATATTAGACTAAAGCCAGTATACTCTGCTTCACATTCTCCTTTTGCTAGTTATGTACTTTAGACATATTTACTTACTTCTGTATATAATTTACAATATTATCAGAGCAGACTGTGAGAATGAAAAATTAAATAATTTATGTAAGGTCTAAGTAGCACAATACGTTTGGCACATCATAAGCAAAAATAAATGTTCAAATAAAGGCAGATAAATATAAATTGATAAAATTTACAAAAAGGAAAAGCATTGGAAATAAGAATAAGATATTTGTTTCAAAAAGAAAAGTTTGGTAACTAATACCAGAACAAAGTACATTCTTCTTCATCTCTTTAGTAAATAGTAATTTTAAATGAAGTCATGAACACAAACACATACTAATAATGTAGTTTTCATTCCAGAACACTACAATAAAGCGTCTGGTGGTAAAGAACATTGTCATTTCATCGCTGGTGAAGAAATTTGCCTTCAATTTGTAAAAAACACAACATCTGCAAAGCACAGGAAAGCAAGGTTCAATAAAAGGTATTCTGAATTCCTTAAAGTCATAATACATTTATATTAATACATTTATTGATCATCAGCACTTGTACTCCAAGACAAGTGCTTTAGATACTTGAGTTTAGATACAGGAGACAGAGCTTTAGATAGTGAAAATAAAAGGTGGTTTGTTCTCCTGTATTGGAGATTTTTCTCATCAATGAAGAATACTTTTATTTATGTATTTTTTAATGTAAGTAGCAAAACTTCTCACCTTCCTGAGCAAAGAGCAGGCACACTACAGCTGAAAATTAAAATGAAGAAAAACGCTATGCAGAACTGTGCTGAACCCCACCCATTAGAAGTCACCTATGGTAGGGCAGGATCACCAAGAAAGCCCTGCTTGGGACAACCAGTAGGCAAGCAGGCAGTAACTAGCATTCTGCCACTGGGGGAAGAGGATGGAGTGAGACCCCCTTGGAAGGGCAGGCATATGGGAAACAGGAAGCTGATGATAGAGACGGAATATTGAGAAAATCTGCCCAGCATATCAATTCCACCCGAAGGTAAGACCAGAAGAATATGAAGCCTGCAGTGCACTGCATGTAACCATAGTAACAACAAAACCCCAAAACAGTTCAACTCATGTCAGGATTGATCCAACCCCCCACACTAATATTCTTGCAGAAAGAAGACATATACTATTTCAAGACATAAGTATTATACGTCTCAGCCTCTAATGATCTAGACACTATGTTTAGCAATCACATACATTTTTCAAATACAGGGAGGCAAGAATAAAGCAACAGTCTGCCAAGAGACAAAGCAATTAACAGTTTATTCAGAGACTATCATGTAAGGAGCTGTAATAAAGAGAACATAAAATTACTGAGTTGAACATGCAACACCACGGATGAACCTGGAGGATCAGTCACAGAAGGACACATTCTACATGTGTTCCATTCATATGACCTCTCTGAAATCGTCAAACTAATTGAAGCAGAGAACACAACAGTGATTACAAGAGAATTCTCGGTGGAGGATAAGGGGGCTCTAACTTAACAGGTGTCAAGTTTTAGTTTTGCTAGATGTCATAGTTCCATTACTTTCATTGGGCTGCTGTGACAAAAAATACTGTAATACAATCACACCCAAAAATGCACGCACAGGAAACATTCACAAACAACCTCATTCGCATCCTGTAACTATTTTATGGCATTTGTCAATTGAATGGATATATGAAGATGCATCCCACTTTTTAGGAGCATTGTATGGATAGGATATTCAGAGTGCCTACAAAGTAAATGCAGGGTTGGTAAATGAGAATGAGCTTGGAGAGAAACACAGAGGTTAACCTTTCATCAGCTGCTTTTGATTGGCAAGTTCAACTTCAGCAGGACAGTAATATTTCCTCACAACAGTTCCACCACCTTTAAAGCGAGGGGACCTCCTCCACTGCGTAGTATTAGTCGCAGATGTAATTAAATGTTATTTTCAGTTTTATTTTGTTTATTGGTTGTCCTGCTGTTCCCAATAATTGGCTAGAACACTGGAATTGACAAATTTTGTTACTGAGACAACATAAAAAAATGTGAGTTTAGAACATTTTAATGGTGTGCTTGTTCTGTAATGAATGAACTCTTCCATGACTTCCTTTCACAAGGCTGACTTCACACAAATGCCCTTGTACTACTCAAACTGAAGTTATGTTTCCAAGGTGATCCCCCAGATCCAGGGCTTCCACTCCTTCATTGTCCTCAAATGTCTCTTTCAAAGCTAATAATAAAGTTTTCAGGGCTTTGATTTCCTTTCTAAGCTAGACTTCTTTAATGCTGGCCTATATGAATTCTTTATGATTAATAAAAATGTCATTAAAAAGCCATCCTTTGAAGCCAGCAGATGTTTTTCTCTTCTGTCTCCAAGATATGAAACAGAATATCCACATACTTGAGTTCCACATGAACATAAAATTAAGCCTTATGTGCACTTTGTTACATATATCAACAATTACCTCTGGAAAGAGTATTCCATCGTTTATATTTTCTATTAGTTTTCTATTCTTATTTCTACCACACATAATCTGAGATTAATTATTATAAGTCCTCTATTATGAAATTAGATCAATTATTCAAAAGCAGATTTTGTATCTTAATCAACTGGGATACTTTTTCAAAAAGCATCATTCCTCAAAAAAAAAAAAAGTCTTGATTCAAGCATGGGCATTTACATTTTCAAGGAGTTCCTAATGATACAGGGATTCCTTAATAGGGAAAAATATGTTCCCAGGATAATTAGACTATTTATTTTACATAATCAACAAATAAGTTATATATCAACCATATTTGACCTTGAAAATACTTCTTTTCCATTTTTACAAGTTGAATGTATGTCCTTCCTAAGACAGAATTATCTTAATAGATTATTCATAATAGTATACACTGAGATATCATTATTTTTAAATTCATAAAAGCTAATATACGATATCTTCATATGAATAATGTCTGCCGTATCAGAAACTTTGTGGAAAAAATAATACAATTTTGCTCTAAGGATAGTCATTACAATGGATAAGGAACCACAAAAATAATGTTAAAAGTGTAAAAATATAACTTCCATACAAAAATAAAATGAATACATATTGAATAATTTATTGAATTCAGTTAAGAAAGAAAGTGGAAGCAGAATGAAACAGTCTAAGAACTTTTGAGAAACTGTTTTTTAGACAATATTAGGATAAACCCACTTAGCCTAGCTACAAGACTGAGTAATGTCCAACAGTATCATAAATCATATGTCTTTGGGTTATATTTTCCACCAAATTATTTGCTCTCAAAAATATCTACATTTCACCAAAATTATATAATTTAACATGCTGTCTAGCCTTAAGACCTTTCATCAATAGTAAGGTGTAATTTGATAATATTATACTCTCACATGACATTAAAAAATTAGGTTACCCACTTTTATGCCTTATTTATAAATTTTAAGTAATTTTCCTCTGACGGTGTAGTCTTCATTGGTACGAGTTTTGAAAGTAATAATGATTTCATCTGGAATACAGAATTAGAGAACATGATTGAAATGAAAGTCCTCAATTTGCTAAAGAACCATCTGACTTTGGAGTTGAAACAATTCCTGAAAGCTTTCAGGGAGCATGCGTAGACAAAGAGGATGGCTTTACACAGAGATCACATAAGTCTACTTCTCATGCAGCATCTCACACACCCAAGACACTTCTCCAAATTAAAGTCACTAGATCACAATGAGATACAAAAATACATCAGGTATAGCAAACAGAGCTGTCAGATCACCTTCCCTTTGTTCTTACCTGTATGCCCCATCAACAGACAGGCCATTCATTCAGCCCCATGTGGAAATGACTGACCCTTTCAATAAAGTCCCTATTCTAATTTGTTTCAAGAAACCCTTCTTCTAAAAAGTCTTCGAGTATAGTGACTTTTCGGTGTTCCATTTCTGCACAGTATTATTGTACTGTAGAAATTGATGAACTAATTTTGACTGAAAGGTTTATTGACGCTGAATTTCTATTGTACTTTCCTACTTAATCAAGATCAGATTCACAATTACACACTAGCTTTGTACAAATAACCCAATAATGTAAAAATGACTGACAAAGAATGGATACAAAAATATTGGAAGATCATTTCTTAGACAAATATTTTCCTTAAAAAACAAACATCTCTCTTAAAAGTATACAAAGGTTCCTGTTCATTGCAAATAACTTAGATATGAGATTAGCCAAAAGCAAGTGACATTTTAAATTCACATAAGTTTTAGTAATTCAACATTTATTATAATAGCCCTTATTTACATTGTTCTTTTCTGTGTAGATTAGTTCAAGATACTAAATGTATAAATCATTAATTATGTTACATAACTTTGGTTTTCTCTAATTTCTAGCTTACTAAATTTGAAATATGGCCCAATCTACAGAATTATCTTCAGGTACTTTTTTTATTTTCAATCTACTACAGATTCTTGTATCACTGCTGCAGGAAATATGCCATCCTTTTTTAAATTTATTTTCAATAAGATTCAACACTATATGTTCAAAACATTTACATTGTATCTTCCATCTGTGATTTCATCTATATTCCATTAAACCTTTAAACACTGTTATAAATTATTTTTTATATTTCTCCTTTATCATATTTCTTCTTTGAAATGTCCCATTACCTATAAAAGCACTTAATTTCAGGTTTTGTGTCAGGAAAATCAATGTGTGAGAAAAAAATGGATGATTTTTGAAAATTCATGTTATTGGTTGGTTTATTTCCAGTTAAAAATGCAAAAGTTATTAAAAGCATTTCACAAGATTTTTATAGGTGTTATTTTTTAAGAAGAATAATTCAAAGGATGGCACTTTTTTCTAATAAAAATTACATTCCCAATTTGTTAAAGGAAAGGTGCATTTACTAAACAGAAGTAGTGTGTAGAAAGTGTTGAACATATTTTAAATACGGATTTTAGTTGTGCTTATGTTCTTCACCAAGAAAATTATGTACTTTAACGCCTGGTGGCTGGAGAAGTCTCAAAATGGTATAAGGTGTAAAGATAAGTCCGAACAGGGAATACACATTCACTACAGAGTAATTAGATGTGACTCCAAGATTTTCTTGAACCAAGCTATGAATGAATGTGGTTGTGTCTGCTAGAAGTTTTAGTTAAAATACTCTTAGTCAGACATCAGAGTGAGGACTTCCTAAGGTTTGCCCTTTCAGGAAAGCAATTAAATAAATAAATAGTAATAATAACCCTGATAAAACTCTTGAGACACAGTATCTCGTAACTGGAAACTAATCAAACATGTGTAGACACCAAATTCAGCCACTAAAAATGGTTGACTCTTGGTAAAATAATGAGTTTGGGATTATTTCACCTACTGTAGTCCTGTCCCTGACTCCCCAGCTCTGCCGTAGCCTTGAAAAGTAACAACTCACTTTCTCCTTCCAGCAAACTGGAGCCAGAGCTCTTAAAGCTTTACTCACAAACCAGAAACTTTATTTGACCTCTTGGTGATTTCCTAGAAGAATCCACACAAAAGGCCTATTGCCCAACACTGACAGCTTCTCCCCAGGAGGCACTTGAATGTTTCACATCACAGCTTCCTGAGGTGAGGGCAACCTGGGCAAACAATAACCAAAACATTCCAAAGGAGAAGCTAGGAGCGACATGCTATAGGGAACCAGAAAACGCCTGATGTATTCCAAGGACTCACACATAAGCTTTGGGCTGTGCTCCTGCTCCCAAAAGGCTTGGGAAGGTCCTGAGCTCACACCTGTGACTGGCCATGAGGTTCTGCACAAGCAGGAACCAGAGACTAAGGCTGAACTTGAAAATGCCAGACTGTTGAAGACCTGCCTCAGACTCAGGGTCCTGCAGCAGAGACTGGGAGATTTGTCCTTCAGGCATCCAGGGAAATTACTTTCCAAACATTAATTGACCATGAATCTAACCAAGGAGAAATGTAAGTGGCCACACATTTCTGAAATACAGACTTCACAGAATTAGTTCAGAAAAGCCATAAACAAATAAATAGCTACAACTACAGCAACAACATACCCTAAGGGAGTTGGAGGCATAATCTCCAGAGTTTACACAATATATCTTTGAAATATTCATGTTGCATTCACCAAAAAAATAAATAAAAGTTGTAATTAAACAATATGACTCACATGCAAGAGGAAAATGAACTCCAAACACATTATCCAGAAAGCTTAAAATAAGCTTACTAGCCCAAAACTTTACACCAGCTATTTTAAATGTGTTTAAAGTGCGAAAGAATCAGCTATTTCAAATATACTGCATGTGTTAAAGGATACCAGGTCTAAAAAAGAAAATTAAAGAAAAGTACCAGACCTGATACCTCATCAAATACAAAATACCAATAAGGAGATAGGCATTCAAAAATCATCCAAATAGAAATTCTAGATTTGTAATAATGGAAATAAAAATTTCACCAGGTAGGCTCAACACCAGATGTAAGAAGGCAGAGACAGAAAAGGGAACATTAAAAAGGTCAACAAACTTGATCCAGTTTGAGGAATAAAAAGGGGAAGAAATAAAAGGATTAACAGAACTAATGTTAAAGAACTCACAATTCCAAATTTCAAAAGCTACTACAAAACTACAGTAACCAAGACATTATACTGGTTTAGTTGTGCTCCAATGTTGGAGTAAGATTTTAGCCAAGAGAAAATCTTGTCATATTTAGAAATCAAGGCATCAGAGATAGAAGTTAACATAAAAATAATTATCCAATCACAAAGATTTTAGACAGTAAAGACACTGACTATTTACATTATCAGGTGGTCTGCAAATTACACACTCACACACAATAATATAAGACAGCTGTTTGTCAATTTGGGGAATATTTTATAAACTTATATGTCTGTATAGAAAGCATTTCAGCATTTTGAAAGGTATTTGCATTTGTCATATTATTCACAATGCAGTGAAGCATGCATGTAAACATCTATAAAAATTGAAAGCATTTATTAAGACATTTCAATGAATTTTTTCTTCAGATACAAAATAATTAGAACTGAATCCCATAGTGAAATTTGTCAGGAAAGCAGGTCCTGCAAGTTCTCATGCATGTTTTGACACAGAAATCCCAGAGCACAGCTTTTAAGGCTGTTTTGCTTACTGATGCATTGTTCCTATTTTAACAAATGGATAGTTATAAATGTCACTACAACCTTATTCGTCTCTGTTCTTTAGTTAATATCCAATTTTAATTAGCTCCATTGATTCTTAAGTATTGTAATTTTGTTGATGCTGAAAGCTAAATGAAATATAATTCATATGATCAAGGTCAAAAATAATTTTGGCGAACAACAGTTCTATCCTACATCAGCTCCTAAAATAATAGCTAAATGCCATTTCATTTTGTCCCATTTTGTATTGAAAAGCAAAAAATTCAAGTGTGTAGGAAAATACTTTAAAAATGACTAATCTTTTTTTTTTAATTTTATTGTTGTTGTATTACATCCATCCCCTTTTTGCTCCCCTCTGTCCCCCCACCCACCCACCCATTAAAAATGTCTACTATCCTGCAACTGAGTAGCCTGAAATTTGTCATATACTTTGCTGTCTACAACAGAGGTTCTCTGGCTTGGCACTCAATGAAGTTACATATACACATTATAAACAATTAACATGTCTTTCTAATCTGAATTTATAGTGAAAAATATAGATTATGGCAAACCACAATCATCAGAAATAGTCTGATTTTAGTAGTTAGCAGGTCTGATAGAGTTACCAAAAATAACATGGTGGAAAGAGAACTGGAAGTATATCCATTTAGACAGCTTTAAGTCCCTTGAGACGATCTGACAAGATGAGAAAAGAACATCATTTCTCTGCTTCTGGGTGTGCATTAGTGCTGGAATGGGGAGTAGGGACTTTCATTGTTTCACAATAGTAAAAATGCATAATTCTCATAAATTCATATAACACAACATAATTGTTTTGCTATCTGGTATTTACATTTTTAACTTTTTTCAAAGATTTTATTTTTTTAAAGGTTTTTATTATATTTAGAGAGAGGGGAAAGGAGAGAGGCAGAGAGGGAGAGAGACATCAATGTATGGTTGCCTTTCACCTGCCTTCAGCCACAGACCTGGTTGGAGACCTGGCTTGCAACCTGGTTATGTGCCCTGACTGGGAATCAAACCAGCAACCTTTGGGTTCACAGGCCAGCACCTTATCCACTGTGCCACCAACCAGGGCCTGTTTTTTAAA
The DNA here is from genome assembly GCA_004026585.1 of Noctilio leporinus. Taxonomy (NCBI): domain Eukaryota; kingdom Metazoa; phylum Chordata; class Mammalia; order Chiroptera; family Noctilionidae; genus Noctilio; species Noctilio leporinus. The sequence continues at coordinate 273,745 of PVIW01000536.1, forward strand.
ATTTTTTAAAAAGTGATTTCATAATCAAAGAGCTTCATGAGAATTTTGACAGCTTCATAAGAGTATAAATGACCCAGTAACGGGACCCTTGCCATTTGTCAAGGGTTAGTCTCCTAGACCCCCTAGGAATAAAAATAACAAATATAACATGGACAACAAGTGGGATTGACTTTGGGGGGAATGGGTGGGCGGGGAGGGGGACAGAGGGGAGCAAAAAGGGGATGGATATAATACAACAATAAAAACAAACAAACAAAACAAATATACTAGTTTTGTTGAGCTAAAACTGATGTGATGGAAAGATAAGTCAATGGTCAAGAATATGTCAATCACATACTCTTCCAGTCTTCTACTCTTTATCCTTTTCTGTTTGACTCTTAAAAATTATGTTGAGTTTCAACAAAAGGAAAGCACAATAAAATTATTATTTGAGTAACTTCAGCTGATAAAGGTCTTTCTTCTTCTGTCAAGTTCAAATCTCCTATCATTGAGGAACTAAGAACAAGTATAAAATTCCTTGAGTTCCCAAATGCCAATGTGAGGTGACATGAGTTAATAAAATTTTACAGATTTATATTGTACAATTCAATACTACATCATCTGTATATGGTATTGTGTGGTCACCATCTTGTTTCCTTCCATCATTTTCTAATCCCACTTATATCCTCTTCTTCCTCTCCCCACTCCCCATGCCCTGTGGTAATCACCATACTATTGTCTGTAACTATGAGATTTTTGTTTTGTTTTTGCTTAATACCTTTACCTTTTTCACCCAGCCCTCTCCACCCCCCTCCCCTTAGCTCCCCTCAGCTCCCCTCTGACAGCTGTCAGTCTGTTCTCTATGAGTCTGTTTCTATTTTGTATGTTAGTGTATTTTGTTCATTAGATTTCACGTATAATGATATGGTACTTGTCTTTCTCTGACTGACTTATTTTACTTAGCATAATACTCTCCAGGTCCTTTCATACTATTGTAAAAGGAAAAAGTTTCTTCTTTCTTATAGCCACATAGTGCTCCATAGTGTAAATATACCACGGCTTTTTTTTTTTTTTTTAATCCACTCATCTACTAATGGGTGCCTAAGCTGTTTCCAGATCTTGGCTATTGCAAATAACACTGCAATAAACATAGGGGTAAATATATTGTTAAAAGGTCTATTCCATCCAAAGCCATCTGTTTTTTTAAGCCAATCCCCATAAAAGTCCCAATGGAGTTTTTCACAGGAATAGAAAAAGAATCCTAATGTTGTGTGAAGGCAAGATCCTCCATGAGCAAAAAAATTACAATGTGCTTTACTGTGGTGGTCTTATACTGAACTGTCAGTATCTCAAATTTTGTCTATAATCTTAAAAAATAAGAACAAAAAACTGAAGGCATCACATGTCCTGATTTCAAACTATAATACAAAGCTAGAGTAATCAAAAGACTGGATTACAAGAATAGAAACATATACGCAGACCAACATACAGAATCCAGATCCCAGAAAAAGGTCTAGACATAAATGATCAACTAATATATGACAGGGGAGCCAAGAATAATTAATGGGAAAAAGTCCTTTCACTATATGGTGCTGGGAAAACTAGATATGCATATGCTAAAGCATGAAATTTGGCCCCTCTCCTATACTACTCACAATCTAAATAAAGATTTACATTTTAAAACTGTAAACACAAAACTCCTGGAAGAAAACATATGGAAAAAGCTTCATGACATGGTTTGGCTCTGACACCAAAAGCGAAAATGAATAAGTAGGACTTTATCAGACTACATTGGTTTGTGACTACTTTTCCAAGTGTTTGAAAATACATTTGCTCTCTAAATGATCAGTATAAGACAAAATGTACATATATTACTTTTCTGTCTTGGCACTCTAGGAAGCGGAAGTTCAAACTTCTTCCTGCACACAGGACTAATAACAGATGCATAAGGTGATTTTTAGATATTATTTTTTTGACTCTAGTAGAAAAGAAATGTTTTCATCACCAGTGGTTCACTATAACTACATGAAAAGCAGGCAAATTCTACCATGGAAGAGTTACTATAATAGCAATAACCACACAAAAGCCATTAGGAATAGCCATGCTATTATATTTCATCGAGGAGATGTTGTAAATGTAAAGGAAGATGACATGCAGCTCCTCTTTTATTAACTGAAATCAAATTACTTTCATTTTATCTTACTCCTGCTCATCCTTGTAATTATGATTTCCCCTAGTATAGTTTCCCTGACATTAAGATATGTGCACTCACTAATAAAGCCCAAATCTGATATCTGATGTCCTCTCAGCATGACTGCTCTCCAATCCATTATCTTCTCATCAAAGATTAATTGGAAAGAGGTATTGTGAGGTTCTTGACTGATGGGCAAAATAAATATGAGTATCCGCCATTTCAGAAATATTTTCTAACATATCCCTGTGTGTATAGCAATTGATGATATTCTATTTTGTATGAATTTACACTCAAATAGATGAAGGAATCCACTCTACAAAAAATGTTAAGTTGCAAATGGTACGATCAAGGAAAACTGAAGTGCTACCTCAAAGCCTTCTGTAAGTTGGGTGAATTATAAATTGTGAATACAAACCACCTATGTGTTCGTATTCCTTTTGCACATAAGATAGATATTTGACTTGCCCAATGAATTTGGAGATTCCGGTCACGTTTTTGCTTTTTTTTTTTTTCTGGATTCTAATTGTGTGAAAGATGACTTGAACAATCAGCCAAGCAGATTTTTACTTTGATTTGAAGTAAAAATCAAAGATTGGATTTGTGAGGACTTAAATCATTTCACTGAGATTGATTTTTCTTCTGACCATGACCCTATTGGCATGACCAGCTGTCATCAAAAACAAAAAGGAGGGATGTGCTCATAAGGTTTGGCCCATATTCATGTAGATAATTGTTTAGATCAAAGGATTAATTGTCTTTTTAACAACCAGCTGCTATTTACTTGCCAGTCATTTTTTTTCGCCATGTATTCTTCACCTCTACCCTGCTTTCAAGTGTATAAACCTAAATATGTATTTCTTTCCCATAGCACTACTTCCAAAATTTAAAAGACCATGTCTTAAGAATATTCAGACCCAAAACATAACAAGACATCTGCCACACTCAACCTGAATTTTTCATTCAAATTACCTCCTCTAGTTTCCTGATGATAAATTTAACATCAATAAATTGTCCCAGGAGAAATATGTTTGGAAGTCTGTTTTGTAGAGAGAGCACAGTCACTTTACATTTTAAAGATACACACGTGCTGTCTGAAAATAAAGGAACAAGCATGATAAAATACTGACAATAAAATTAATAATGTAAACCAAAATAGAAGAAACAAAAAGAATAGGGAACCTGGCCCTTTTCTTTCTAATACCTACACCACATTCCTGCAACCCAAAGCCCTAAACTGTCTCAGCTATAATATCACTTAGCATAAGTTTTATGTTTTAAAAAATGGAAATTGATCAATTATATGCCCTCACCATAGAAAGGGAAAAATAAAATGGTGTGTTCTTTTGGGGTTCTTAAAATTTCACGCAAGCCAAAATTTATTCTGTAGAGATACTATGAGCCAAGTAGTAATATAGACAAATATTATTAAGCAATTTGCATTTCTTTAAATTTCTTAACAAATGTTACTGTTAAATTACTATAAATTAGGAGGCTGGTTGAGACACATTTACAGCCTTGTCAAGATCACAGAGCCTTCCATTGGCAAAGCCAGGGTTAAGGTTTATTTGGTCAGTTTTTTTTTAATGATAAAAAACAGAAATAAACCAAGGAACAAGCAAAGCATTATTGCAAAACCAACCATATAAAATCAGTTTCTGCATGCTATAGAAGTCAATTTTGTTAAGCTCACTAACTAAAGTTAACTTGGAATACTTTGTACAAATTGGTGTCTGGTTCAACCAATCAACTTTTGAATCTCAAATTCATCTGTTTTAAACCAAGTGACTTTGAGCAAGCTATTTAACTTCACTTTTAAAATAATAAAATCGGAAATCTGAAATTCCATGTAATTGGCCATACTGGAGTTTAAAATTCAACAGGCTTTGATTTCCAATGCAACGGTCTTTACTGTTTTCCAGTTGCTTAAACAAAATGAGTATAAATGTTTTTGTTTTCCCCACTTGAAAGTTAAACACTTAAAAGATGGGGAAAACTCACTTTTTAATGGCTATAGAACGCCAGCTTCATGGGCTTGGAGTTGGGACACAGGTCATTAAAACATGAGATTGAAAATATCAGTAGGGGTCATATGAAAAAAAGGACGCTAAGGTCTAAACTAGAGCAGTTGCAGTCAGTATGGCAAGAATGAAATTGATGACAAGGATCTATAATAACATTTACAGGACTTAGTTTCACATTAAATTTGGATGAAGAAAAATTGAGAAATCAAAATTATTTCCTATGAATCTAGCTTGTAGAACTTTCTACACCAATAATTTTGTTTCAAGATTTTCTTCTCTTAGGATCTGGTTAAAATACTACTTTCTTGAATGACTTTTTTTTAAGATACAGACACCACCCAAATTGAATCATCATCCTTCCTACAGGCTTACATACCTCTCTTTGTTTCCTATTATAACTAACCACTTTAATTCCTGTTTGTTGTCTGTTATCATAAGAGCTTATGTGACAATAACTGTTTTTGTATTTGCTACACACTCTAACCCCGGCCATGTAAAACTCTCCATAAATAAACATCAATTCAACATACTTTCTAAAGCCTTAATGTTCTGTGATGATAGTTTTCAGTTTTCAATCTTCCCATGTACCTCCACAAAACAGAGCAACTAGATATACAGGCCAAACACTTCAAAAACTATACAAAATAAGCATCAGTGATAAAATTTCCATTTGAATTTCCAAAACTCTAGCTGGAGAATAAGAAACCCAAACACACATAAAACCTATATGGTAGTAGTAACTGTGACTTAAGAAACAGAGAAAGTAAAAGTTCTGAAAGCTGTGCTAGTTGGAAAACATCCTGACTGCCAATGGAATACCCTGAATGGCCAATCTGATGACTGCAGAAAACAGTGAGAGCACGTCTGTGAGCTCCAATGAACAGGTAGTGCCATGTGGAAGAACGTTTGAAAGATTGGCTAATACTAGAACTATCTGGGATTTAGGAACTCAGGACAGTAGCTTCCGTTAGACAAACCTTCACACTGAAAACAATCTTTCTGAGTATTAATTCAAATAGGGCAGGACTGGGAAAATAAGAGCAATGGAGGAAGTCTGAACTAAAACAGAAAGTGAGAACAAGCAGGTCTCAGAAATTGATGCAATTTACGAGCCAGTCTCACTTATTCTTTTCTCCCCAGAGTGCAGGAAAAAGTCACGTTTCTTAAACATGAATACAGAAAAAGTATAGCATCGAATCACTAAGTTATAAAAGGGAAAAAATGAATGCCCCTACAGAAAATAAATTCCAAAAGATATTCTCGCAAAGCTGAAGCGAATAATAAAGAAATCTTTCTAAAGAAACCAAGGCAAATCAATAGAAATAGTATAAAAGAGAAGCATAAGAAATACCTTTTTTTTTTTTTAAACTCAAAGTGCAGGCAATTAAAGGATATTTGAAGAGAGTTGCCAGAATTCAGAGCTGTATCTTTAATCATTATTAGGTCACTATTGCCATTTCCTTCTAGAATATGTTGTTGCGATAGGACTAGTTCCCCATTTACATTTATGTTTGCTTTTAGTGTCATATTCCACTGCAGCATAAAGGGTTTCAATTTTAAAATGACTCAAGGTGGGCATTTCCAGAAGTAACTATGCCTGTTCCCCAGTATCTTCTCTTATTTAAGTCCCCTGTCCAATGTATAGAAAAGCTTTAGCCCATTTTCACATGGGGTGTTCCTTACAACAACACACTTGCTGATGTTCAAGTCTATGTTGCCAAAATTTGATTTAATTTTGCACTGCCTTTGTTTGGTGATAAGCACTTACCATATAAAAGTCACCTATCACTGCCTCAGAACATAATTTCCCAGCCAACCTGTATATGTGGACAACCCAGGCTGACTGCACGGAGTCTGTCTCCTGCTTCAAAACCCATGACTTTTCTGTCCAGACCACAGGCAACTATAAAGTCTGTACATGTTGCAACTCATGGGGAAAAGCTGCTCTCCCTGCATCTAACACACTATGGCCGATGCATTGCACCTGCCCAAGTTAGCTGCGATCAAGGACTCAGACAACCCCTGACCCACCATGCTTTTCGCACATGTCCATTCCTAGCCTGGTCACCTTCATTCCTGAGGCACTGGACAGAGGTCTTAGGCACCACTGCTGAGGGCTTCCTTACTGGAAGAGGTGGGGGGTTGGGCAAGAGGCAGGAGAAAGCTTGAAGATACTTTTACCCACTCAAGGGGCACTTTTGTATTTATACATCACCCCAAACTCCCTTAAACATCTCCCCTGCACTCATATTCCACTATCTTGTTTCAAATTCTCCTGCCCACTGAACTGCACAATCGCTCCTGCAGTTTCCAATCCTGCTTTGTGAATACAAGGCAAGGAGTCTGGCCCTGTCTAGGAACTTGACTCTCCGCAGAGGCTGCACCGTCTCTCACAGCCTCTACCATGACAGCACATACCAAGAGTGCAAACGGAGGCCCAACTTCTTATGTGAAACACTTTCATTAGAAATTAAGCCTTTATCCCAGGCGGTGTTTCCATGAAGTGCCAGGCATTCTCTTCCGAGTAATTGTTTTGACAAGGAAAAAACAAGAATTTAAGGTATGACACATACTGTGATGGCAAGGGTCAGCCCTGCCACCTGAGTAATATAGATGGTCTAGATAGGGGGCGAAGAAGAGCAAGTTCAGATACCAGCTCAGGGAGTGGCTGGACCTGAAACTTGAATGAGGACAGAGAGGTCCAGTTGCCCCTGGAGTCAGACAAGTACTCTTCCCTCTCATCACCCATTTCCACTTCGGAATTGCCATGCAATTCTACACAGTTGCAAAGCTACATCACACAAGCAGAGGAAAATGGTGAAGCACGGTGGTCAGGGGAAAGCAGGCTGCCTAGATATTCCATTAGGGGAATCTGGAGAGCTAACTTGAAACAAAACCTAGACAGAAACCATAACCCTCACTCCCCTCAGGCCTCCTCCAGCCTGGATGTCTATCTACCATCTTAATTCATGATCCCCTCACCTTTACTCCATGCTGCTCAGTTGTTCTTTCAAAAAATTCTTAAATTACTAAAATATTACCTTGCGAGCACTTGCAATATTCAGGGACTGCAGGCCAGGCCCAAGGACAGTAGTGACCTCAAGTGTTGTCATTCTTGGCATCATGCAGGTCTCATGTTCAGGGCCCACCGTCTTCCCATAGAATGTGCACAGAAGAGCGCAGCATATAAAACTGAACCTCATGTAGTGCAACATACAGCCAAAAATGTAATAAATACAGCAAAAAATGGTCAAGTTAAAAAATTCATACTCCAACTCTTAACAGGTTGATTGTCGGGCAGAGGTGAGATAGTGGCACAGAGCTGTTGAAGCCCTTGCTGTTTCCTAAGCAATAACAGTGCTAGGAGCATCTTTTGTTCTAATATTTGGTCTTTGACTCTAGTTCTGTACACAGAGCTCCTGAAATTGTCCTCATTTCTGGGGCGGGCTCCTGGCTGAAGGCTGGTCACCAGAAAGACCAAACAATGATTAAACGCCTGACCTTTTTAGCTCCAGGCCTCCTCCTTTTGAGGAGACAAGGGCTGAAAAAATAGAGTTAATGACTGATTATGTTCATGTGATGAAGCCTCCATAAAAATTCCAAAAGTTGGGGGGTCAGAGCATTTCCAGGGTGACAAATGCATCTACACTGGGAATGTGACGCACCCATCTTCATGGGGTCAGAAGGTCCTACACTCAAGAACCTTCCAGACCTCACCCTCTGTGTTTTCTTCATCTGGATGTTCATCTATGCTCCCTATCAAATCCTTCAATAAACAGGTAAGAAGGCAAGTATTTCCCTAAGATCCGTGGACCACTCTAACTAACTAGGCAAACACAAGAAGTGGGTTATTGGAACATCTGATCTCTCTAGCCAGCTGGTAGAAAATTTGAGCTTGTAACCAGTGCCTACAGTGTGTGTGTGTGTGTGTGTGTGAGAGAGAGAGAGAGAGAGAGCATGTGTGTGTGTGTGTGTGTGTGTGTGTATGTGTGTGTAGGGTAGGGGGACTGTTTTGTGGGACTTGTGCCTTAATCAGTGGCATCTTGTGACCTTGTGCTACCTCTGGGTAAACAGTGTCATAATAGAATTAAATGTGGCACACCCAGCTGGTGCTTGAGACTTGCTTGTTGTGGCAGTTTCTAAATTATAGTTGGTAATGTTCAGTTCGAGTGAGTTCCAATCAATATATACTTATATATACAGTTTGGTCAGTCTTAATTACTATCAGATTGAAATGACTCTTTATGCATTTAAATTTTTTTAATTATTTTCCACAAAGGAGCCTGATGAAATACATGAAGTAGGATGTATGAGAAAAGGCAAAACCAACACATAGAGGAAGTGTAGGTTTGTGGCCAATTATGCACAATAATTTTCATTGCCAAAGACCAGTTGATCCAAAGCACTATAATTAAAAAGTATAAGGCACCAGAAGAGTTTATTAGATGTAAATTTAATGAAAGAGCATTTATATGAGTGTAATTATTATCATTATCATCTCACAAATACTCTGGATATCTAACAACATAGAATTACACATGGTCCTTCAACATAATGCTTGGGCCCTAAAGTAGATACAGCTGCCTGCCACCAACTCAGAATGGAAAAGGGTTTAGAAACAATAGAAACACTAGGCAACAAAGGAGAAAATCAACCATGAAGCACTCAGTGACGCTATTCTCAAAGAACTCTGTTCTTCTTGCTTGGTTAGAAAGTTAAATATTAAATTTTGGAATAAAGGCAAACAGGGAGCGAACTTGAAAACTTTCGTACATTGCTTTTCCTGGAAATGCTAGAAATAGAGATTATCCTTTTCAAAGTAGACTACTGGTGATTTTCTTATTTGGGTTCAACTATTGAGACGGGATTTAATATATGAGGATTTGATGAAGACCTTTTTCACTCTCAGATTCAGTAATGATCTACTAGCTCACTCTTATGGTTAGCAGACATTTGTTCCTCTCCAAAATGTCCACAGAGGTATTAGTCCCACACCAAAAGGTGGGCTTGATACCAGCTATGCTATCAAGCCATGAGTTATAATTGGCAAGAGAGTTGCAACACAATTATTGGACCAATAACACATGATGTATTTTTTTCATGTATTAATAATATAAAACAAAAGTATCAATGTACATCACAGGCTATTTGAACCCATGGATATTTTCTAAGCTTGGAAAGTTTGGTAGGACTAAATATCAAAAACCATTTTTACTGAACCAAATATGCTTGTGGACATCTCGAACAGGAAAACATTTTAAGGGTTGGCATGGACCCCCTGTCTGCATGGATGCTTTTAACGGAACCAAATAAGTGGCAGAGTCTCGGCTACTGAAAATGATGCCAATATAATTCATTTATTTTCAATTGATTTATTGTGGTAACAATTGTTCATAAAATTATATAGGTTTCAAGTGTACAGTTCTACAATACATCATCTGTATGTTGTGTGTTTACCACCCTAAACCAAGTCTCCTCCTACCAGCATTTACCTTCCATTTACTCTCTGCTTCCTCCCATGTTTCCTTCCCTCTAGCAACCACCATGCCATTATCCGTGTCCAAGAGCTTTTCTCCTTTTTCCTTTGCTTAAACACTTCACCTCTTTCACCCAGCTTTACAACCTTTCTCCCCCGACAGCAGTCAGTTTGCTCTCTATCAATCTATTTCTATTTTGTTTGTTAGTTTATTCTGCTCATTAGATTCTACATATCAGTGAGATCCTATGATCTTTCTCTGACTGGCTTATTTCACATAGCACAATATTCTCCAGGTCCATCCATGCTGCCACAAAAGGTTAAGATTTTCTTCTTTTTATGGTAAATCAAATTATTTTCACTTATTTCCCATAAAGTTCTATCTTATCTCTACACACAAAGGTCAGTTTATTTACTTGCAGTGTTAAATTAGTACTATATTTATGCCTCCCCTAATTTGAAATGTTATTGACAATACCACCCAACCCTACCTTTTTTATGACATTAATCATTCTTGAAGGTCCAGCTGAAATTTCACCATTCTAAGAAAGTTTCTTAAAATCATACTTTATGATGTCTCTCTTCCACAAATTCTGATAATATTCATAATTATAACATTTAAAAAACTAAAACTATAATGGGAGAGAGAACAGAGGTATAATTTATGGTAGAGCCCTGTGTATTTTCAGGGGCAACAAAGAAACTAAGGTAAGATACAATAGTCTTAGAGAAACTTAAAATATGCTTTTAGAGGAGACTAAATGGGTATTTAAAAAGTAAACTAGAACAGAGTGTTTTTCTGAATACCGAATAGGATTATCTTGGATGGAGTTAAAATTATATACTTCTGTGTGATATAATGAGGTTCAAGGTCTTATTGACTATTCTTCTGTCTTAATGTTGTTCCAATTTAGCTTTCCAAACTATTTGCCTTAGCCAAAAGCATCTTCTGTAACATGAAGCCATATTTCTTTAATACTATATGTTACCTATTAAACTCAGAAATATAGTAAGACCAGCCCAATAAAATAACTCTTGTCTAGTTCTTCAAAGGAATGCAGCATACCACAGCAGGATCAAAAGCTCAATAACAAGAATCACACTGAATAATCCTACTGCTCTAAAACTGACTAGTATGGATGGAAAAACAGTGGAATAGCATTCATCAACGAAACAAAATGAGCCATCAAATAATGTGACCAGCCCAAAATAAAATAGGCTCTAAGTATAAAATCACAATGGATACGGAAACCTAACAAAAAATTATGCGAAATATCTCAAATATATTTTGACTACTTGTTGAGAAGATACATTTTTATATACTTGGTTAAATAAAATACATTTTAAAATAAATTCTACCTTTTATTTGAATAATTTTTAAAATATGGCTATTATTATTTTAAAATTCCATCTGTGATTTACATTATATTTCTTTTGGATAGTACTATTTCAGAACATCAAGAGTATTAAGAAAATACTAAATATTTTTAACAGACTAGATGGCATGTCTCAAACTGACCACAGAATTCACTGCAAACACTTCATTCTAAAAAATCAAACTATAATTTGCCAGATGAAACACTCAGAGACATCCTTCAGGAAAGGTACCATTTGTTTCAGCTATCAATTCCATCATGCTATCTATTCTGCAAAACAGTCAAAAATAAAACTCTGACTTAAAACAACATTTTACTCACTTTTTCAGCAGGCTAGGCTGAGTTCGGCTAACTGGTTGCTCTGGTTCATTGTCAAAGGTCTCTCATTGGTCTGCAGTTCCCTGGAGGCTCATATAAGGCTCAAGAATCCAAAGTACTGCATGAAAGGCCTGGCACCTCAGTGCTAAATGGGGACCAGGCAACTCTGTTCATCCATGCAGTTTCTCCAGCAGGGGACTCAGAGTAACTCAGCATTCGAAGATAGTACATGGATGCTACAGGTTGGTGTGGCCTAAGCCCAAGGTCTAAAATAGTTTCAATTTCACAACATCCTGTTGGTCTCAATGCAGGGTCTTTTCAGATACAAGGGTAGAGTTTAGATGCAATATATATGGGGAATTTCTTATAGTCATCTTTGAAAACTACCTACTGCACCATTTCATTTGTTCTTATTTTCAAACTATTTGACTACAGAACTTGCCATATATTTTTTTGGAAAAAATAAATCATTTAGTATTAATGTAATTACATCTTTCTCATATTTTTCCTGAAAAAACACATGATTATCATTGATGTGTATTGAGTTTAAATAAGATACCTTATGTTTGTCTAAGTGACTGTATTATTAACCTTCAATAATAGATTAGTAGTACAGTCTAAAACATGTTAGCCATTTATTTTTCAAGATGCAAAGCCTCAATATAAGAGATACAACAAAATTAATTTTTGAAAACTATTGATGGTTTCATGGTAATATACATTAATCTACATAATTTCCCTTCATGTTAAAAATCTTAGAAGTGGCTGCCTGTCTTATGTAATAATGGTATAGATTAGACTTCCAAGAAAGATTATGCTCCTTACAAAAATCTCATATTTCTTCTATGCAATAACTACCTTGGGGAAAAAATTATTATTACTAGCTATTTCAAAGGTAACTTCCCTATTTTTATAATGTTGAAATCCCTTAAGATAATTACAATTTTAAAAAATTATCAAGTAAACCAAAGCATTACTTTAAATTTTTATTTTAGATCAACACAATAAAATAGAACTTGGTATCAATGATATTAGGTATTCAGGAATTTATCATTTTGAGGCTTTAACTAGCTTTGGAAGCTCAGAATTGCAGAACTAGTACAACCTTCTATTCACCTTTACAAGATCTGCAAAATCAAAATAATTTTGAATGGTTATAAAAGATATTTCAAATTTTCCTTAACAAGGAGAAAAGTGAGTTGCTTCAAACACAACACCAAAATGTTATAATTAGGTTGTCTTTATGATAGCAATGAACATGATATATGGACAAAGAATCCTTAAGACTACATAAAATACCTACAATAAAGTAATTTTTATACATTAAATGAAAATTGAGCATTTATTGAAACACTTCACAAATATTTAGGACATATATTTTTGGTATCTCATTGTTAATGATGTCATCAGAAATTTCCTAAAAGGCATAAAAAACAAACAAAAACCAAACTTTATTCATGTAATAGTTGAAATCTAGAGATAGGCAGCCTCAGGTGAAAATCAGTGTTTTACTCAAAGGAGAAGCCATTTTTACTGAGGAAGCTCCAACCCTGCTTTTGATTTAGATCAATTGATGCAAATGAGGTGGAGTTTGATTCAGTTTGGAATGGTACATGTCAATGCAAATGAGGGATAAACTTTGTGCAGTTCTGATTGGTCAGGGTAGATCAGTCTATCAGCTGAGTGGTAGTATGATGATGACTAAACAAGGGACTTCACTGTCGTTCTTTACTCAGGCAGTTTAAGAAGACAGGCCATAGTGCAGAAGGATGCAAGTGCAGCCTGAAATTCCTCCTAGGATGCAGTCTACCCAAAGCCCTGTGTCAGTAAACAACCCTGAGACCCCAGCTTTGAATGTTGTCCCAGTTAACCACAGAAATCCATCCATCTTGATCAATTCCTTCCAGGATTCACAATAACTCATAAGCGAATGTACAGCTATTTTATATGACTATTTTCCACCAGTAAGTTGGCAAAGGTTATTTAAGTAAGCAATTATCAAAATATATGGGACAATAATTTCCATATTCAACTATTTTTTTACACGTGTATCTCTTGTATTTATTGAACAAAGAGTATTTGTTTAATTTAGGCCAGGCCCTTATTTGGAATGACATTCTCCAAACAGCAAAGTACAATTAAACAGAAAATAAGAATGAAACCAAGACAAATGATTAATTTTGAAGTAAGAATTTATCACAGTTAAACCTTGTAAGATAAGCCATTTAATTAGAACCTTCAGAATAGAGGCAGAGTGAATAAAAGCTTCCAAGGCCTTCACTAAATTAAATCACCTTAGCATTTTAGAAAATCTTTGCCTGGAAAACATTGGGCATAGTTGGCAATGTCTGCTGAGCCTGAAGAGTTAACATTCTGTAATATGTGTGTGGTAAAGTAGGCAAATAAAGTATTTCAAAGATTTATAGAATGGTGGTCTCTTTAAATTTCATAAAACTCAAAGAAAAAATTAGTAGCTTCACTCTGATATAAATTACATTAGTTCACTACCCTTAGAAACTGACTCTAAAACCAAAAAGGGAAGGGAAGGGAAAGGAAAAGAAAGGAAAAGGAAAAAGGAAAGAGTTTCTAAAACATTCAGGAACATCCTATTAGCTAGAAAATTTCTTGATGCTCTGTGGAAATGTAGTCCTCAGTACGCTGCAAAATTCTATTCCAGGCTTTATACTATTCAAGGATTTTCTTTTTTTTTCTCATGGACCTTCTATGCGAAGTTTTGTTCATTTTCTAATATAGCATTAAATCATTTATATTTTCAGTGTAGTCTTTTCTATATGTGTAATTGGAATAAGCATTTAGTTGAAACATTTTAGATTTTTAGAAAAATAGCTCATTTTTCTTTTTTATTTTATTGTTGTTGTATTATATCCATCCTCTTTTTGCTCCCCTCTGTCCCCCTCCCCACCCACCCATTCCCCCCAAAGTCAATCCCACCTGTTGCCCATGTCCATGGTTCCTTTATACTAGGTTCATTTTTAATTTATCAAGCAAATCAAGGCATTGCTTTTAAGTTTCGATTTTAGATCAACACAATAAAACAATGTAACTTAAAATCAATAATGTTAGATGTTTAAATATTGATTTTTATTTTGAGTAATCAACTGTGTCATCTATTGTGGACGTCTAGTCTACTTTGTTCTGTATTAGCTTTAAATGTCTCATTAAAGTGAATTTTATCTAGCACTCAATTTGGAAGTTCCCTGGAATTCTGACTTCCAGTGTATATTTCTTCTATGTACTTCAGATACATATCAGTGCAATAAATCTTGGGCTTCTGAGGAAAACAGTTCTCTCAGGTTACAGCAAAACTGATCTGTTTCTAATAGGTTGTTGCATTAGATGCCTAAAAATCCTTTTTTTTTTTTTTTCATTTTTCAATCATAGTTAATATATAATTACATCGATTTCAGGTGTACACCCCAGTGATCACACATTATGTAACTTAGTAAGTGATCATTCTGATAAATCTTACATTCATCTAGCCCTGGCTGGTGGTACAGTGGATAAAACGCTGGCCTGCAAACCCAAAGGTCGCTGGTTCGATTCCCCAGCCAGGGCACATAACCAGGTTGTAGGCCAGGTCTCCAGCCAGGTCTATGGCTGGAGGCAGGTGAAAGGCAACCATATATTGATGCCTCTCTCCCTCTCTGCCTCTCCTCCTTCCTCTCTTTCTGAAAATGATAAAATCTCTATCAAAAAATAATCATCTTACATTCATCTGACACCATACACAGTTATTACGATATTATTGACTACACTCCCTATGCTGTACTTTACATCTCCATGGCTGTTGCATAACAATATTTCTTAATCCCTTCACCTTTTTTCACCCACTCTTCCAACCCCGCTCCCATCTGTCAAGGGTCACTTGGTTCTCTGTATCCGAGTCTGTTTCTATTCTGCTTTTTCATTTTGTTCTTTAAAGTCCATTACTGATTATTTTTTAAAGAATGATTTTCCACAACCTGAGTAAACATTCTTAACGTACAACTTTTCTACCTCCACAATGCAATTGTTGTAACACTCACCCTCCTTTTTAAGTGTTGTATATGGGAGTCATCCCAAGATTGACTTGATTAACTCTTTTCTCCTGGTGCTACCTAATAACATTCCAGGGCTGGGCTCTACAGAAGACATTTTCCATCTGCTGATAAAGGAGTTGTTACGGATGGGGGGAGGCCCGAGTCAGCAGGCCTTCTTTTCCTGCCTCAGTCTTGTCTCAAGAGATGAATCCAAGCGAGAGACCAGCACACACAGTGGAAATGAGACAGTTTATTTAGTATTTATGAAACACATAAAGCACGGAGCTGCAAGCAGGCACCTGGCAAGTCTAAATGCTGCACACAGAGGGGAAAGAAAGTTGTTAGCAAGTTTGTTCTATACACTTAAGCCAAAGCTACAAGTGGGTACTTGGCTAAGTATGCTGCTGACTGTAAGTACACTGGCTGTACACTGATTCAGGGGTTACACACCTCAGCTGGCTTCCAGGTTCCCTTCTTCTTCCCACTGGGAGTAGTGTGCCACTACAAAGGCTTTCTTTCTCAGTTAGTGAACGTTCCTTGTTTTAGTTAGTGAAATTGTTACGGAGGCCGCCATTCCCAGCACAGGCACCCCTCTTTCTCCTGTGTAATTCCTGTTTGTGACATTCAGGACACCCGGCAATCTCAGTGAGATTGTTGCAGACGCCCCTTTTCCCAGCACAGGCTCAAGGATGCTCCCCTCGTCCTGTGCTCTTTCACTTGCAATGTGCGGGATTCCTGACCATCTTACCAAACCCAGCTCAGGACTGAGGAGCTAGTTGGTGAGATGTCTTCCTTTTGCTTCTAGCCTCCTATATTGAATTCTTGGTTAGATTCTAACAGCGAGGACCCTGGCCTTACTCTCCCTCTTTATTGCTAGCTGCTACCTAACAGAATTACCTGCGTAAGAGACAAAACTATTTCCTCTTAACCTATATCTATACGTAGGCACCCAGTGTACAGAATATGCGTAGGTAACTGATTTAAAAGGAGTATCCTAAGACACAGATTTCCCTGATTGTTACAAGGCATTCATTGGTGCCTTTTCTGTCAAACCAGAATGGCCCACCTTTAGGGTCATTCTTCCCCTTATTAAAGGATAATAGTCACAGATGAACAGCTCTGGGGACCCATTTTAAGGCTCAAGAATCCCAAGTCCAACAGCATTCACTGTACCCTTCTACTGTCCCTTTTAGTACAAGCTGCTAGTGCTTATGCTGAGGTGGTTGACTAAATCCACAAGTCAGATCAGATCTCTTTAGCACCTAGTCATCAAGCTGCACTCTTGGCCTTCTCTCCAGAGCACACTTTCTCATTTTTTCTGCTATATAGCCAGGTTAATAATTTTCCAAAGTCTCCAGTTCCTTTCTGCTTAGCAATTTCTTCTTTAATCTATCTTGTTCCTCTCATCTTTCACTATAAGCGGTAAGAAGAAACCAGCTCATCAGCCAAGTTCTCTGTCACTTGATAACAAAGATCATCTTCTGTCCGGTTTCCAATGACAGGTTTCTCATTTATGACTGAGACTTCGAGAGATGCACCTCTGATGGTCTCATTTCTAAGAAGCAACAGTCTCTTCACGGCAATCTAAGGTTTTTGTTTTGTTTTGTTTTGTTTCCCTCAATGTACTTCAAAATCTTTCTAGCCTCTACCCATTCATTACCAAATTCCAAAACCAGTGTCACATTTTTAGGTATCTGTGGCTAGGTTTTTTAACAAAAACCATAAATTGGGTGTTTTAACAACAGAAAGTTACTGTCTGATAGTTCTGGAGACTTGAAATCCAAAATGAAAGTATTACAATACCAATGAAGGAATCAGAGAAAGACCAGTTCTAGCCTCTAGTCCTCCTCCTCCCTCCTTCTGGTAACTTCTTGACTCATGGCATTTTAACTCTGATCTCCACCTGGTGTTCTCCCTGTGCATGTTTATTCCAAATGTCCTCTTTTTATAAGTATACTAGCCCCACTGGATTAGAGCCCCACTCAACTCCAGCATGAGCTCATCTTAACTAATGAGATTTGCAATGACCCTGTTTCTCAATAAGATCGCATTATGACAAACTGGGGATTAGAACTTCAACCTATGAATGGGGGACCAGGGAGATAATTCAGCTCATTACAGGCTGGAAAAGAACAAAATACTTTGAGGCTATTAATTCTCCTTGACTAAAACAGCCAGCAATAAATTAAAGTAGTTTTCATGCTTAAAGATTTTTATTTGGCATTTTTAATTTTTTGGAAACCACAGGTTGGTTTTCCAAAGTGCATCAAACCTAGGAAGTTCATATTCAATGAAATCACAACTCCCTTCAGGTTACTGGCAGTATTTCTTCAAATTGTACTTTCAAAGTAAAACTATGTGCATAAAAGCTAACTATAAATATATTACAAAAGAAAGAAAAATGACAAAATACAGTACACAATAATAAGGTTGCCATTACACTGATATAGAAAATGCCTACACTTGTATCATGGGCAGGTAGTGATGTTTAAACTAAATGATAAAGAGACATTTTGTGACAACATGTCTTGTATTGATCCCTTATCACTTTTATTATACATCCTTGAGTAAATATGATTTTTCTTAGATCATAAAGATAAATTGCCTTCCATTAATACTATTTGATCCACTGCAAACAACATAATCAGATAATCTGTTAAGAGTCTGAGAGAATTTGCACTGGACTGGCCTCAGTGCTGATATGGATACAAACAAGATACAAAAATATGTTTTTAAATGATTAAAATAATGTGGAAAATTGCAAAAATAAAAAATGAAGCCCCAGATAGGTGTTTATAATACATTACATATTTCCTTTCAAAACAATCTGAGGTTGTTATTCTTGCTCCTAAAAATTGTATATTTTAGAAGTATAATTAAAAGGCTATTGACAGTTTATATATCTATTCACCTGAGAAACACTTATAATTTTCATTTATATGTATGAGAAAGCTAAAATACTATTCTTATTGTAAAAAAATGTAGATTGCAAGATTACTTAAAACTTTGAAGTTGTAGAATTTAAAGAAAGCTGATACAAGGAAATTCGCCTTCTAAATTACTGGAAAAAACATAGTCGGTAAAAGTGACCTAAATAAAATTTAAATATGGTTTTCTAGGGTAGTAGAATATATGTTCTTATATTTTTCTATAATTCCTATTTTTATTCTAATGAGCACTGTTATTTTGTAACATGAAGAAACCATTAAAAAATGTATTCTAAAGTACTACACAAGAGAATTCAATGACTGACAAAGGTAAAGAAAAAAAAAGCCTGTCTCTGGCTGGTGGCTCAGTGGATTGGTACCAGCCTGCGAACCCAAAGGTCACTGGTTTGATTCCCAGCCAGGGCACATACCCAGGTTGCAAGCCAGGTTTCCATCCAGGTCCTCAGTTCTTCTTCCCTCCCTTCTCCTCTCTCTAAAAATAATTAATAAAATACTTGAAAATAATAATAAATGTCAAATTTGGCTCACTCTAAATTAAGAATTTGTATTAAACAAAATGATATAAACCAGGTAATAAGTCACTGAATATATTTGTGAAATCTTAAAACATAAGAAATAGTTGGGATATATATAAGAAATCAACAAAGCCAGAAAAATACTTGGAAAATCTAAATGAAAATAGTTTGCAGGAAAAAGTCATATTAGCTAATATGTACATAAAGAGATGCTTAAAATTATTAGTAATCCTAAAAGCACAAATTAATATTACTCTAAATTCAGTGAAATAAAATTTATCTCACCCGTGGTGAGATTAAAAAATTATTTCAATTATTCTGTAAATGAGTTGGCTTTATTTCCTAAAATGAACCAAAATAGAGTGGCCCAATTAAACAGATCCCATTCTTGGTTTCTTGTCCAGAAAAGTTTTCCCCAAATATGCTTGTTTTAGCACTGTTTTCTGTACAGAGCTGGAGAGAGGCAAATTCCATGCCCTATCTAGGAAATGGCTAAGTGAACAGCAGTAAACTTATAATAAAGAATACAACACAACTCTTCCCCTGTCTCTAAAATTAATAAGCATGTCCTCAGGTGAGGATTAAAAAAATAATAATTGGATTGCTTTGGAGTTGATGTAACTTCTAGGATAATCTTTTTCTAATTACAGTATGTTTTCATGAATAGGAGATGTGCTTTGCATAAAACCCTTTATTATTATTTCAGAGATATATTTTATTTTTCATAAGCCTAGTAAAATGACTAGTCCAAACATATTAAAAAGTATGGGAAATTAAATTTTGTCTATTTCTTCACTTCTATGATTAAAAAATATTAGTCAAGGGGCAAAGGTAAAAATAAAATACTAAATAAAAATGCAAATATATATAAAGTCAGGCATTAGTTATCTTCAAGGTTATTTTGGTTGGTCTTATGATGTCACCATTTACGTAAAGATATAGTCCCTATTATCTATGGTGATAGTCAAGTATATGTGATTGGAGTGTAATGTATAATTTGAGGTGACATATTTGTGATAGATAATAAGATTTTAGGATATTTTATAGACCTATAGGATAATAGAAGGAATTCTTATACATAAAGTAAGGGCTTCACTTAAACAAGGCTTTATAAATTTAGTATAAATTTAAGGTAAGCATGTAGAGAATTGCTGCCATCATATGCAGCAGTGATGGCTGTACAGTTAGAAGCAATGCGGAACTGCATAGGAAAGTGGTAGAAAAGAAAAACACTACCATAAAAAGACCTTTTTCAAAATGCATCTCCTTCCCTTACAAGAATTTAAGCATATTATTTTCCCTCTGTATTGTAATCTTCATTTATAAAATAAGAACGCCACCTCTTGCTCAGAATCACTTCAAGAAAATAAAATATTGTATTTCACATTTAGTGTAATGATTAGCATAAAATGAAAGATGTAGGAGTTCTATACATATTATTAGTTCATCCTCTACCAATCCTAACAAGTTCTATATGAAGAGAATGATTTATCAGAGTTATGAGGTTAAGTGTGGCAGAATTAGGTTATTTGTATTTGAATATCTTACAGAAGGGAGAATATTTTATTTTTGTTGTTTATATCTACTGACTAATTTTAAATGCATACTACAAAAAAATATGGTAATCTGGCAGGAATAAGCATCTATAAATATATTATATACATATTTATTGATATAATATTTATAAAGAGTACATTCAGCCACCCCAAGTCAAAAATTTTACTGTAATTTCTACCATGAATCCATTGGAATAATTTCAAAATTAATTTTAGGACTGCAAACCAAACCTAGCTAAATATATTTACAAGAACTATCATATGTTTTTTTTTTGTTTTTTTTTTTTTGTTTTTTTTTTTTTATTATTCACAGAGAGAGGGGAAGCGGGAGAGGCAGAGAAGGAGAGAAACATCAATGTATGGTTGCCTTTCACCTGCCTCCAGCTGTGGACCTGGCTGGAGACCTGGCTTACAACATGGTTATGTGCCCTGGCTGGGGAATCAAACCAGCAACCTTGGGGTTAGCAGGCCAGCGCCTTATCCACTGTGCTACCAGGCAGGGCATATTTTTTTCTTTTGAATATGTTAAAAGCCTCCTTTCCCAAAATTGGGAATCTACGATATTTTCTGATTTCCATCACATTTTTGATACTGCTAAAATATTTGGTAACTCCATTCTTAATTTTTTATAAACTTCCATATTCCTAAAATATTTTAAATCATTTAATAATAATTTTTAGTTAGTTGCCAATATTTTAATAAAAAATACATTATTATACAGATGTATCCTGGCAACATTAGGTCTAATTTATTAACAGATATTAGCTTAACAGATTACACAGATAATAGATTAACCTCTTTGGAATAAAAACAGTTTTAAATAAGTCTTTATGAGGCACTGTGATAAGCTCTTGGCATGCCAATATATGTTAATCATTTTCACAGCAATCCCAGAATTGCAACCCTATCATTTTGAACTTTTTAGATGAGTAAAGTGAGGTTGTTATATTAAGTTTCTTATCCAAGATCACTCACCTAATAAATGGAATGAACCAAGATCAGATGCACAGTGTTTTTTTCTTCTTCTTTCTCTATTTTTTTATTGTTGTTCTATTAATATTGTGCCATTTTCCCCCATTGTTCTCCCCCGCCCCACCAACCCCAGCCCCTCTCCCACAGTCAATTTCCACCCTGTTGTCCACGTCCATGTCCATGGGTCCTTTCTAGTAGCTCCTTGACTAGCCTTTTCCTAGTCTTTCCCACTTTTCTTCCCTTCTCCCCTCCTCTCTGGTCACTGTCAGAGAACCAATGTTATACCAGAGATCATTAGGTTCAAGGGGCATAAGAAGCAACTAAAGGTAAATGGTCAAAGTGCAAAGAAAGTAACCTAGAATGGCTAATTTTCAATAATTAGTTGAAATGGATTTTAGATGGTAACAGGAGAAAGCTTCAATCAAACAGGAACTTTGAGGCTGGAGGAAATAATTAGTTTTTGTTTTGTGTTTTGGACCATTTACTAGAATTAGCCATAGGATTGCAGAAAACTGATAGTTTATACAACATCCAGTGCAGAACTCATAAAATCAACACTTAAGTGCTGCTAGACTAGCAAAGCTCTTAATTGTCCTGTTACAAATTAATTATTTATTAATTCCAGAGAGAGGGGAAGGGAGAGGAAGCAGAAAGGGAGAGAAACATCAATCCATGGTTGCCTTTCACCTGCCTCCAGCTGGGGACCTGGCTGGAGACCTGGATTGCAACCTGGTTATATGTCCTGACTGGGAATCGAACCAGCAACCTTTGGGTTCGCAGCCTGGCACCTTATCCACTGTGCTAACAAGCCAGGGCCTAAAGACACTTCTTTAAGGATACAAATACATCTCTATCTTGTTTAAACTTGCAATACTTTTTTTTTTTTCCAATCTACAACAAGGATTAAAATGGTTGGCAGAACCTATTTCCTCTTCAAGTATGACAGGGTTCTTATATATTCATGAAATCTCCCATTTTTAGGATAACAATTTTTGTTGTTATAGCCAAATCTCTGAAACACGTAATTATTCTTGACCACATCTGAATACACTTTAGTTCATCATCACACATCTTAAAATATTTTAAATGAAATTTCAGCATATGTTTGATGAACAGTCTTTATATATTTTAAGATTCCTGGCATATCTCTGGTCCCCTTGTACTAGAAATACTGTAGTGCTGGCTATTAATTTTATCACTGGATTTTAACTTTCCCACCAACCCTCTGGGAACAGAAATGCAAATTGAGCTTAAAATGAACTCAATTCACATGTAAAAGTACCAGTTAAAATACTTAGTTTATTTAGAGTAATTATGCTTTTGGCTTCCATTAACAGTGAACTAACCATTTAATGATTGGAGATAAAGATCTTTGAGTTTAATAGATGTATCTCCTAATGATTTTAAATCATACCTGTACTCAATTATTTTAATTAAAGACCCATAAGTTTACCAAGTAGGGTAGGAACCACCTAAAGGTAGGTGTAACTTTGCTTTCATGATAAAATAAATATTTTAAATTTCTATATGGTGACTCAAAGCAGAAAAGTTGAGCTAGTCAAAGATTTGACTAGCACCAAAAGATTTGTGTAAGTCTTCAAAAGCAAGGACAATGACAGTATGTAAAATAGCAGGGAATGGTATGGACAATGGTCATTAGAAATCATGTTCCCTGTAAAAAACAAATTCACAAGAAAATGGAAAGAATAGATCACTTCCTGGCAAAATGAGGAAAGGAAAGACATGAAGAAAGATGGGAGGGAGGAAGAATGAATCTAATACAAAATCAGGAGGTACACTGCTTGTGCCTACCTTACGTGTCTAGACAGGGGATCATCAATGGTTATAGGCCCTACCTGAAACAATCCAAAATGGTTCTTTCTAAAGTGTGAAGGAATAGGAAATCCATGATACAATCTGATGTTAAACTCGATGCTACATTAAAGCAATGATAAAAAACATCATAAATGTGAAACTCAGGTTTCCAATATTCCACTGCAGCATGGTGAGTGGTAACTTGCCTTTACCAAATAGAGCGTATTAAGGTTTGTACCAAAAGTGTTGAGCCAATGTCAATATAATTAAAACGGTTTGCACAGCTGATACTTTTGGGACAGACCTCTGTGTATTCCAGCTGCCTACCTCATCATTCTGTTCCTGCCAGACTGTGCACTTCATTTGAATGGTCTATGCTTCCCACCTCCAAGATTGTACACAAATTACTCCCTCTTCTTGGAGTTTTGGTTTCTCTCAAACTTTTAAAGGAGGATACAGCAGTATCTCCTTTGTGCTCCAAATCTGCCTTGTCATATTCTCTATCCAAGCACTTATTGAAGTGAATGCTGACTGACAGTGTCAAGTAAGAGGGTAAGAACTTACTTGGTATTTAAGTTTGGGTGGGGTAAGTAATCTCAGATAAATATGCTGAAGTTTCTGTCTATTTGAAGCCTGGCAGCTCACAATTTTCAGAATATTCTTTGACACCCTTAATTGATCTTATTTGGCAGTGTCAAGTAAGAGGGTAAGAGGGGAGAACAGGAACTGTGTCCTGTCCAAGTTATATCTTTAAGGCAGGGGGCAATCCATCCCAATACCCATCATAATCTACTCAACGAGTGACTATAAGATGCAAGTCATGGTATTATTTCATATTTACTGTGAAATGAATTAAAACCTACACATTCTCTTTACCAATCTCTACCACACCAACTATCAGCTTAATTGCAAATCTTCCTTCAACCAAAGCTTAAAACTTTATGCTTTACATGTTGAATCTCCTCTTGCCTACTTCCACTTATTACACTAACTTTTACTGATTTTATATTATTTGTTTAGTAGGCACTTTGTTTGGGATTGGGAATACAGAGGCACTTAATATTTATCCCAGACCCTTCTCAGTGGCTTTCGGCTTTGGGGAGAAAAAGACAACAAAATAAACAACAGCAAGCCAAAAATATATACTACTTTGGACTGTGCTATTTCCTTTTTACTAAGGATGCTATAAAAATGCAAAAGAAGTATTACTAAATCAACTGGGTTTTTACCAAAATAAGGTGTTGAGAAATTATCACTACAGTCAGCTAGTTGAAAAGGTGGTTAAGAGAAGACATGACACCCAAGTAAAACAATGAGAGAACAGAATATGTCATGATACTTCAGTTATGAATTGTTAGGTCCAAGAATGCCTGTTTGAGAACTTAAGGTTATAAAAAGTCTATTAAGATCCATTAAGGGTGTCAAAGAATATTCTGAAAATTATGAGCTGCCAGGCTTCAAATAGACAGAAACTTCAGCATATTTATCTGAGATCACTTACACCACAGAAACTTAAATTTCAGTTGTACCTCCACTTATTAATTCCAGTCCCTAGTAGGAATAGTGAATGCTTAAGAGCAAGGGACAGAGTCCTATGATATTCACTAGAACCCTTTATTAATCAACAATTTTTAATTAGGAGCCCTTGACAGCTCTGAACACATTTAATCATTTTCTGGTTAATATTCCTTCCTATGAAAAGGTAATAAGAGATTGCAGCAAATTCTTTGTTGAAATACAGACACACCACTGCCATCTTGGTATATGCATTTCATTTTGTATTCGGTGAACAGCCTCAGCACTTGGACAGCATCATGCATAAAATCATGCAATGAAAATCATTTTTGACAGATCAATGTCTATCTTTTCTTTCATTCCTTAGAAACTACACCCTCCTTTGGGCAACTGTTCCTCATTCCAAACACATGCTCTAGAGGAGGCTGGCAATAATTTTATTCCACCCTCATGGTACAGTGATAGTTTCCAAGAACAATCATTCAAACCAATCCTTGCTAATCAGAATCCTTAATAAGAAATGTTCAAACTGATTTAAAGCAATGAACTTCCAGTCTCTGTAAAGTCATTCAATATTAATGAACAGATAGATGTAGTTGGCTACACGAGTTAACTCGTGTTCACAATTGCATTAGCTTCTATATAAAATTGGCATTCAACAATGTGTTAAGAACATAGTAAGTCAACCTGAACAAATCCATGCTGGCCTTATGAATGTATCTTTGGATACAGATACCATCACTATCTTAAAAGGAAATCATGCTAATGAAATATACATGGGCTGTTATTTAACAGCAGGCAGAATTTGAAATGGGTTCTCAATCTTCATTTTCTATAATGAATCAGAAACTAGTTCCAATTTTCAAGATATTTTTTCTGAAGGTAAAAATACTTGAAATTGCTCAGAACTCACAAGTAATATTGTGAGTTTCCTGAAATATCCAGCAGTTTCTTCTCCTAGAGCAACCACCACTGATTTTTACAGCCAGAAGTCATGGGGATTTATCTTCCCAGCACTGGAGCCTTAGGCTGTGTGGTCTGGCTTAGGTATCCCTCCAGATTTTTACCCACACACAGGAATATGAGACCCCTTGTTCCACTGACACTACCACAATCTCTTCACACCACACCTTTTCTCTGCCCCTCCTACCTATCTGGATGAATGTGACTGCTTTAATCCCTAAGTTGTCAGACTTCCATACAGCTCAATTTTCTGAGTATTCTAGATATTACTTCTTTTGAGATCTAATTGTAATTCTTTCTGTGGTTGCACAAGAAGGTAAAGTATGCTAACCTATGCCTCTATCTTGACCTGAAGTCTAAAAGACTATACTATAAATCAGAGCAGGAACTCTGGACGCTGGCTTTTGACTTTGCCTTACTGAGGAATGGGCTTTGAAAGGAGTCTGCCATTCTCCCAGATCATGTGGCACCTGAATAAACCTTTTTATTTTGCAGCACCCTCTCTCTCATGAGTTTGGCTTTTGAGGCGGCAGGCAATCAGACCTGCACTTTTTGTTTGGTAACATCCTTTTGCTCCAGTTTCTTTCTTTAAAAAAAATAGCTATTTATTTATTTATTATTTCCAGAGGAAGAAAGGAAGGAAGAGAGGCAGAGAGGGAGAGAAACATCAATGTATGGTTGCCTTTCACCTGCCTCCAGCTATAGGCCTGGCTGTAGACCTGGCTTGCAACCTGGTTATGTGCCCCAGCTGGGAATTGAACCAGCAACCTTTGGGTTCATAACCTGGCTCCTTATCCACTGTGCCACCAGCCAGGGCAGCTCCTGTTTCCAAAAATATATGTAACTATTGTTTAATTTCTTGGGTTAAAATAAAATACATTTATTCAGAAATATTGACTATTATTCATATTGTAAGTACTGTAAAAGCTATAGTATTCACTGTGTGTAGGGTACCTGCCAGTGTTAGCATACTCTTCTTTGCCTTTGTCTTTTCTAAGTTCAATTATGTATTTTTAAAATGCTTCACTTTAAAATTTTTCTTAAATATAAATACCAATTTGTTTATTTTTACCACATACCCAGGACAAAGATGTAAAAAGATAAAGAAGAGCCCTGGCTGGTGGCTCAGTGGATTGGTGCCAGCCTGCAAACCCAAAGGTTGCTGGTTCTATTCCCAGCCAGGGCACATAACCAGGTCACCAACCAGGTCTGTAGCTGGAGGCAGGTGAAAGGCAACCATACGTTGATGTCTCTCTCCCTCTCTGCCTCTCTCCCTTCCCCTCTTTCTGAAAATAATAAATATCATTTTTTAAAAAAAGGAACAAGAAAAGCAGCTGGGAAAATGTTGATGCTATCAAGTTAGGTAGAAAAAAGTAGCTTGGGGTAAAAATGTTCAGTTTTATATGTTATAATTTAGGTATTTGGTAGGGGCTCAAGTTGAAATGTATAGCAAATATTTGGATATGAATTTACAGCTCAGATAAAAACCTGGCTGGAAACATCAATGTTCTAGTTTTTGTTTGTTTGTTTGTTTTTTGGCTTATAAATAGTGGATGAACCTGGATGATATCACCAGATAAGTACAGATAGGGAAGATCAGAGGACTGAATACTAAAGTCCCCAAACACTGCACGTTTGGGGGTGTTCTCTGAGGGAACACAAGAAATAGCAATGAAATCTGAGCAGAAGCAACCTGGAAGAGATGAAGAAATATCATCATCTCCTATAACAAAATGAAGGTGTCGTTACAATGAGTAACTAATGGTGTCATACGCTGCCACTAACTCTAATTTAGAAGCAGGACTATCAGATGATTTCCCCCAAGAGGTGACTTATTGTGCATCCTGTGTTGCATGTGTGTTGGCAGTAGTTGTATGTTGTAGCAGGAGGCAGACAAGACGGAGGGAAGTTTATCAAATAATTTATGTAACTGTAGATAAAACAGTTAAGTCCTGTTTAACAAAATGGGGGAAGTACACTTATTTTCATTAAAAAAAGATAAAAAATTGTGGAAATCAGCTATTTGTTTAAAAGCTCAGAAATATTACAGTTTATTAATGTTTATACAACTGCTCAAAAAAAGCCTAACAGATTTAGGAACGGTAGTCCCACCATAAGCACCTAACTCACCAGAAGAATATATGAAAATACTGCTTTCCCCTATTGGACAACAGGCCCTGCAGGACTGCGACACCTAACAGAGAGGAGAAATGAGGTAAAGCTTACAACGACCCTACATTAGTGCCTGAGTCTTGTTACAAGCCCCAGCCAAGGCTGTGTAAAACCGGAGCCTAACAATCTCGCAGAGTTGATGAGACAGCTATTGGAATTCAGAGAGGCTAAAGTAGCCATACTTTATGGCAGAATATTAGAGCTAAGGTAACTACACAGAGAAAGAAGGACTCATAAAGCTGCATGGGGTACTTTCCCTTCAAGGCCTTGGCAGAGAACTGATCTGTAAGTGCACGGAGCAAAATTTTAAAAAACCAAAGGAAAAAACCACTGGCAAGCAGCCCATTAAACAATTCCTGGGGTTCACACCGGGCTGGGAACTGTTCCACTCCCACCAGCCAGAATGTAGAGACTTCAAAATGCACAGGGCATAAGATAGACTCTACAGAATGTTTTAATAGTGAGGTTGTATTTACATTAAAAGTATTGGCAGCTCCGTGCCTTCCTTTACAAAAGCTTGGATGCACAGCAATCCCAAGTAACTTAATTAAAATATGATATATTCTTATATTATTATTACCATATAATAGAGACGTAAGTATTAATATATGATAATAAACATTTAAAACGCCTTTCACTGGATGAAAGTTATACTAGATAATATACTGCAATCCTTTTTATCAGTGAACTGGAAGGAAATAGTAGAAACTATCCAAAATCAAGCACAGAGAGAAAGAAAAAAGATCAGCAGAGCCTCAGTAACCTCAGGGACTAGATCCAGTAGTCTAAAAGACATGTAATTAGAATCCTGGGAAACATTCAGGGATAGGGGAACAGAACACAGTATGTGAAGATTAATGCCAGAGAGTGGTCGAAGTTGAAAAGAATTCACAAATCCAAGACTTTGAATAAACTGCAAGCATAATATACAAAAATACATTTTGCCTTTGCTTTTACCTTTCTTGAAGTAGCATACTACACCAAAAACGTTGCATATCTTCTTTTATCTTCAATATCGAAATGGATACAGAAAATATTCAGCAAATTTGATCTTTTCTTTCATCCACACTGATATAACATGTCACAATATAATCTAACAAAACTGCTTTGAATGAAGTGAAAGACAACTAAGCACTACTAGAGTCATTTTACAGGAAAACAAAACATAACAGACTTTTTGGCCAATTCCTTTATTTGTATAATTATATTTTGATATTTACTAATTTCTGAGTTTAAGAGATGTTTCCTATCTGCTATTGCAAACGTATTTAACTTTTTTCATGTCCTTGCTTGATGGAGCTCAGGTCTAGCTGTAGACTGTCTATACAATCAATAAAAAGCACAG
Source organism: Noctilio leporinus (assembly GCA_004026585.1). NCBI lineage: Eukaryota > Metazoa > Chordata > Mammalia > Chiroptera > Noctilionidae > Noctilio > Noctilio leporinus. The sequence continues at coordinate 302,950 of PVIW01000536.1, forward strand.
CTATCTCTTGCGCTAGGTAGACAGTTATCAGTGGCTAAATTGGGAGACCCTTCCCTAAATCCTCTTGACTACAAAATTGACAGAGATGAGTGCTAACTAGCTTCAGGGGACACAGAATAGCTTGCCATTTTTTAGGACCTAGTGAAGACTAGCTGTTCCTGCAACAAAACTCCAGATACAAACATGAAGCTCTTTCTCTCACCCAAGATTTTGGTAACATTCATTCGTGCAGATCTGGCTTCTGCTCCAGACACTGTAACTTGGATTTATCTGCATGCTAAGCACTGACCCACCACTAGTTCCCAGCTAAAATCATTCCTATCCAATTTCTTCAGAACATTAGAAGTGGATATAGCCATCAGTGAGAGTAGAAAGGAGTGTGTGACACCTACAATGGCCTGACAGGCATGGCTCCAATGAGGTTTCAGCAGTGATTGAAAGAAATAGTGACAAGGAGAACTAGCCTCATTTATGCTCGATCTTTTCAGAATCCTGTGATTATTTTAAAAGCAATTCAGCATTATGGGAATCAGGACTCCTCATTATAATATCAAAAAACACATCCAAAATATAACTCATTTTCAAGTTTCCTAAGCACCATAAAAATATAGTTTGCCATTTTATATGATTGACTATTGTGTGTAAAAATGGGATTTTGTGATATCACAGTTTATATTCTGCACTTAGCTATTTATTGGGAGGAAGAAAAACAAGTCAGATTACAATGTTCCATGTGACAAACTAAGCAAATGTCTAAGTTAGGCATTAATGTATGGCATTTATCAAAATTACCATTTCTATAACTAGCTAAGTCTATGCACAGTATTTATTCTATCTAGACTATAGAAGGGCTTGCAAAATGATGTAAAAACATATCACTCAATAAAAACATTTTGATTACTATGAAGTATAAATATGGGATAAAAAATAAGTTGAACCTTAACACTGTAATACAAAAAAAAATGTACATAGGTTGGGTATGTGGTTTGAAGGCTGTTATTCAAAAGCCAGTGAAGAAAAATAAAAATATATTGAAGTTTAAGGACACCATTTTTCTACTCATTTTGGTAGTAGAGAGCTTATGATCAGGTGTGCAGCTGACCAAAATTAGAGCCAAAGAATGGCTCATAAACTAGATAATACAGCGTTGAAGATAGGCAATTGATATTAATCTTATTTTCTCATATTAAGCAACTTCTTTAGTTTTCATTGCCATTGGTTTCAGCACATTGCATCTATTTTCCCTGAGTGTTATGCTGCCAAAGAATAAAATGTAAAACTTGATCATTTACGAATCCTTTGAGAAGCCACAGTTCACCAGTTTTAAAAAAATGAAAAAAAAGTCACTGCAGAGAAATATGCCAACTGAGCCTGAGATTCATGAATATTAGAAGCTATAAGGCAGTCAAAAAGAGATCATAATACTAGATATAATGTCCTTGCCAGCTTAATTGACCACAAATATGCTTCAAATATAATATTGCTCCTGTTATTTTTAGCAATAATCTCTGCCAGTTCTTCAAATTCTACTTCTGGTCTGGTTTTCGTCATTATCCTGGTGTGCCAAACCCCATTATTAAGTGATGGGTAAATGCACAGCCTGTGTATTCATAAACAAGTATATTGAAAGAGAAAGATGCACACCTTTGAAATCTAATTTTAATTCAATGCTATTTTACAAAAAGGAATGACTACGAAACAAAGAACTACAAAGTTATAATCAAACCAAAGATATCTCAGCAAAATGTCTTGCAGTTTAAGATTTTTAGACATTTGATGATATGTCTAAGGTGCAGCTACACGTTCTGATGAATCAAAAAAATAAATGATCTCTGAGGATATGTGAACTTCTCCTAGCTCAAAGAGAGCTATGTAGCTCAGAGAAACCTTAATAACTTTTGGGTATTGGGTGGAACTTTTAAAACTATATATTATTTGAGTTTCATTCATTTTTCCCTTTAATGTCTTTTTTTTTCTGTCTTTCAAAGTCGCATTTGGGACATGACATTCCATTACATCACTGTCATCTTAGCTTTTTCCAGGCTATAACAGTTTCTCCAGATTTTCATATCGTCAATGACCTTGACAAGTTTTAAGCAGTACCAGTCAGCTGTTCCGTAGAATGTATTTCTGTTTAGGTTTGAGATTTTTTTTGCATGTTAAGAAAAGCTTTTGGCAGGATGACCACAGATGTGAGGAATCATTATCATCACCTCCGATCAAGGGGATAAGCTGATACCGTGACTCACCATTGATGTTGGCCTTGAGATGATGCCTGAGAGTGGTAGCCATGTTTCTACACCAGAACAACCCTTCCAGTCTTTGGAAGCAAGTCACTAAGCATAGGCCACACTCAAAGATGGAGAATAAGGTCCCTCCTGCTGGAGCAGGAGTGTACATGAACTTCTCTTGCATAGGAAATTCACTTTCCCCCTATTTATATGTTCAATTATTTATTATCAACACAGACTTATGGATCTTCAGTTTGGAGTTTGGGTTCAATCTAATACATTATGTATTCACTCAAAACTTTCCAACTTTGGCCCCTGGGAGTTTCTTCAGTTGCTTCCTGTTTCCCTTTGACATATGTCTGTCACGCATGCCTTCGCCTCCTGGCACTGCAAGGTACTCCAGGCTCGCCTTTTGTTCTCCGTATCCTTTCCCAGTACCAGCCATTCCTCCAAGATCTGGGTGTGCTCAGAGCTACCAGGGCATTGTTGCTTCTAGGTCCTCTTCATGAATAGAACCATAAAACTATATATAAAATAAAATACAAAATGGAATTTGTATGCAGAGTCTCTGCATTCTCTCTATATAAGTTGTCTTATAACAATGTAGCTCAGCGTCATTTCACTGTTGGTTTGTGAATACCACACTATCTGGAGATTTATAATGTTGCTTACTCTATTTACAATTAAATGCAGATCTGATGGGCAACCTCTATATCAGCTTCATATAAAATTTATCCTATTATCATTGAAGAACTTAGTAGGAACAGTACTATTCCTTATTTCATATCATATCAGTATTATCAGCAGTTAGATGATATAATAGGGAAAGATGAGAAATTCAACTTAACACATGGTAGCAATAATGTGCTGCAAATATCTCCTAAGATATTAGATTCCCTTAAAATAAAGCACATTTGAAATTGTTAATCATACTGTCATTGCAAATTAAAAATATTTTTAAGGTGCCATTGTTACAAATCTATTTGCTTCTATTTTTAAACAATCTCAAAATCTGGAAATATATAGTCTTGATCACTGTAGGTCATGAGGTCTCCTTTTATAATCTGTAACTTTATAAATAACCATCATATTCTTTTCAAGAGATCTATTCTAATTGCTATCCTCAGGCTAGAATTTGTGTTAAGCAATTGGAACTTCTTCTGGGACTCAGAGCTAAATCCATAATATATGGATTTACCACTGTATCCCAGTAATTTAACTGGAAGAGTAAATGTTTAATCAAATTTAAACTGTCCATATCTATTTAAGTAAATTATGACATACATGTCTTAAAAATTGGCTTTCAGACTAATCAACTACAACGATATTTTCTTAATAGAGCAGCATAAAGTTTTTGAAGACTAGCACTAAGTGTATGTTGGTTGTTAGAATGACAGATGAACTAATTATAACATTCTTAAGTGCGTCTTATTAAGTATCTATCTCCAAACACTTAATTCTATATTTAAGACCAGGGAAATAAACCTTTAATTTTATTTAAATTGAAATATTCATTCTGAAAGAAATTTCCAGAAATAATTATTTTTAATTATAGTTTTGCTAATGATAATTATAAGTTTTATCCCCTTCATGGTAAGATTCATAACCTATGGATCTTATTTAAATGTTTTGAAACAATATTAGGAAAGGAAACTTCAAAGGTTGTATCTACTGCTATTTAAAAAAAAAAAGATATTGAGAAAAGTCAGGTATTTAATTACTTATGCAAATAGATTCTTATCAATCTAACTTCTCGATGATCCTTGGTTGGGTAGGGATATATGACAAGCTCTGGCCATCTAAGGAGTGTGTATCAACCCCAGAGTGAAGAATTCAATGGTTAGTGTTAAATATCTCTTTCTCTGCTCCATTTGTCAAAGATATGCTTCCGTTTGTTACACTAGAAGATGACAAGTGCTAAAAATACTATGGGTTAATGGTTAGTGATTCTGCAACATGATCCTATTCTCCCTATGACACAAATTGGTATCAAAGGAGGACCATTACATGCTATGTAGTTTTAAAAAATATTTGGTGAAATCCATTACATGCTATGTAGTTTTAAAAACATTTGGTGAAATCATCACTTGTGACAGAAGAGGTTAATATACCTAATAAAACTTAACATTTAATGATTATAAGAACATTAGTAGTGTAGGTTGATGGCTCATAGGTGCATTTTGCAGGGTATTATAAGAAACAAGCTCAGGAAAAAAATGGCTGCCTTGTTAGCAGACACAAAATAGAGGATTGACCATATATTTGTGGCTATCAGCAGAGGCGGATGATTCTTAAAACTAAGAAAGTTTTAAAATTAAAATTCCCCTTAATTTTTTTTCTTGGAGCCAAAAACCAACCAGTAAGGTTTGTAGTTCAGGAAAAAAGACCAATCCATGACTCTCCGACCTGGGATTGATGGGTGTAAGACAATTTCAATTAATTTTACAGTTGAGATGTGGACCCTTGGGGATACCAAGACTCTTTTAGGAGTTCTTTGAGTCCAAATACTACGTTGTGATGCAAAGACAGTATTTAAGTTTTCCACTGTTCATAGATGTTTTAGTAATAGTACAAAAGCAATTGAAGGCACTGTTTTAAACCTGCCCTAAGAGCTGAATTCCTCAATGCCCAGCACATTGAAAAAATTTTTCATTTAATGTCCTTGATACAACATTAAACATCATTGGCAGTTAAATTTTGAATCTTGTGCTCACATTTTTAATTTCCTGTGTGATAAAGCAGGAAGTACATATAAAATATGTCTGCACATGCAGGGCGAATATAATTGGAAACAAAATCTTCTACCCCATAAGATCCTCTTCATAAAGGTAGCAAAGAAAGTTTCATTAAATAAGCACCGAACCAGAACGAGATGTCTATCACAGGCAATCCATTAAGAGACTGCAAAGAAGGAATGTTTGTCCCTTATAGTCAAATACGGACTCCCACCACCATTCTGTACCTGTTCATGGAACAATACGAGCCCTCAAGCAAGAGAGCTTCACAGCACCATTCATTCCACAGCTTTCCTAAACTGACCTGGTAATTGGGATGGCTATCTGTGTACTGGTTTTCTACAATGAAAAAATAAACTGATGACAGGAGATAGTTTATAACTGGGGACAAGACATCCACTGAAAGCTTCTACCTTTTCCCAGACAGAAACTGGGATGGTGGGACATTACTGTCCTTGAATATTTAAGTTCCAATGAAAGGAGTCCAAGTCCTTGAGAAAAACTTTCATGGGATTTTAGGATAGCAAGAGGCTCACTTGGCTTAAACAGATTTAAATACAAATTAAAGAGATGGAGAAAGAATTTAAAGGTACAAGGTTTCTAAAGTAAATGCTCTATGAAGAAGGAAAAGGGGAAGGAAATCTTTATTTTCAACAGTGAGAATTAAGACTCATTATTTTTAATTTGTATTTGAACTTAATCATACTGAATGAACATTGATTGTTTCAAGGAAAATCCTGGTACAACTGAGACACTTGTAACCAGAAGTTTTTTCATGGAATATCATTTTCGCCCCAAGGACCAACTAATAAACTCTGGCTAATTCAACTTGGGCACTTGCAAATAGTCTCTTGAAAATGAATTAAGTGAGCCAGTCACCTGAAGGGATATAATTGAGCATATGTGTTGCTAATGAGACAATTCACTTGAATTGTATCTGCTATCATGTGCTTGACATATCATTTCAAGGCTTATGAAAGATGGTACCAGTGTTAATTAAAATGAATGCAGTTTTTGATATTATGTAATAAAATGCACTGACATTGAAAAGAACTGCTCAACTGGGTGATCACACACTTTCCAAGTGACCCATATGTGATGTTATAGAAGTATGTACGGGGAAAAGACCTATTTCCAGTATAAGATATTCTAATGGATTTTTAAATAACAGTTCAAAGATTTTCTTTCATTTTTTAATGGTGATTGAATGTATTGGGGTGATGCTGGTCAACCAAATTGTACAGGTTTCAGGTGCACAATTCTACCACACATCGTCTGTACACTGTACTGTGTGTTCATCATCCAAAGTCCAGTCTCCATCCACCACCGTTTACCACCCCCATCCCCTCCTCCACCTCTCTCCATCACTCCTCCCCTGGGCAACTGTCACACTGGTAAATTCTACATTCAACCCATCTTTAAGAAACTATCACTTATTCAATATTAATATAGTCTAAATCAACATTATATACAATTATATACAAATACAACCATCACAACTACTTCTCCCTTGTCCAATTACGTATCATGTAAGGCTGAATTTTATTCATATATATGAGGTCAATCCCAAGAGTGTAGAACCAATATCAATATATAATTAAAACTGTTTCTGTGACCAATACTTTTGGGACAGACCTCATACTACTTTAACCAAGGTAGGATATCACAAGAGACAGACACAGAAGCATATAAATCCAGCTATGTTCCCTTAAGCGAGGTATTAGAGAGACTTACAAACTACATGAAACAAAACACTCATTTTAGAAGAAGCACCCTCTATGAAAATAAGTTATTTTTAATAGTATGCAATGGATTTATATATAAATTTTAAATAAACATTTAAATATTTCTAGTTTTAATTCTATATAACAAACATAAATAGTGATAACCCAAATAAATATAAATTTTCTATTTATTCTTCAACATTTTCAAAGAATATTAGGAGGGGAAAGGTTTCATAAGGTCAAAAAATGTGAAGATTACAGAGGTAAAGACACAAGAGAAAACTAGCAGATGAGAAATGAAATATATAATTGTCCAGGCAAACTTCTTTAACAAAGTATTCAATATATATAATATATGGGAGTGTTTATTGGTAGAGAGAGACTGACTGCTACGAAATAAGAACATCAGGTTTAGACACAAATGTTGTCAAAAGAAAACAAAACCATCTTAAAGTCCTTGTGATAGTTCAAGTCTTAAAATGAGTCTTGGACCTTCAATCATTGTTAGAAAAAAAAACCAAGAAGTAAGTTCCTAGAGGAAGTCATGGGCTCTTTGCTCACTTCCAGCATGGACAGGAAAAGAGCAGACAGGAAACAATTCCCAAGAAAGGAGATCCAAGCTGAGAAAGAAAAGGGAACTAACATGTATCACATACTTACTGGGGGCATCCTTATTGAATCCTCAAAAATAACACTGGCTGGTGGCACAGTGAATAAGGCACTGGCCTGTAAACCCAAAGGTTGCTGGTTCGATTCCCCAGCCAGGGTACAAAACCAGGTTGCAAGCCAGGTCTCCAGCCAGGTCCATAGCTGGAGGCAGGTGAAAGGCAACCATACATTGATGTCTCGTGTCCCTCTCTCCTTTCCCCTCTAAAAATAATAAATAAGATCTTAAAAAAGATAACACTTTCAGCAAACTATTTTAGCCCTTTTATACAAAGAACCAAGGCACGGGAAGTTGCAGCCTAAAATCACCAGGGTAATAAGTTGTGTAGGTAGTATTTAAGCCAGTGTTAGATCATCAGTTAACAGTCTTTTCTCATTAAAATTTGGTTACTTGTTCATTCATTAATCATTCAACACGTTTTTAAATAACTACTCTATAAACCGTATTGCATATAAAACTAATTACAAAAAGCAATAATAACCTTAGATTGTGCCTTTAAAGAATTTATAGGCTCGTAGGGAGGTAGGAAATACACAGGGATTTTTGTAATATAGAGAAAATATGAAGTCATTGACAGCTTCATATAAACAAAATTATAACCTTCAAGCGACGGATTATCAGAAGAGAAGTGATGAAAAGTTTCTTTTGATAAAATACTTTGCTTCTATTGTCAATGCATGACTATTTTAGGTTTTCACCCATGTCCAGCTGATGACTTGACATGTTAACCATGTAACATCATCATAGTTGCTAGAATACAAAAAATTATTTGTACATGAAAGTGATGGAAGAATATACCAATGAAAAGCAGTGTTTTTTAGTAAAGGTTATTCAAAGAATGTGTGACTATTATAGTATATATATGAGAAATTAGTTTGTTCTCAACGTTATTCTGACCTGAAAAGTGGGAAGAAATATAATTATCTATTTAAAACACACATTGGAGTATAGGGGGGCTTGGTGTATGATGAAATAATAATAATAATAATAAAACCTATAAACAGAAATAAGGTATTTTCAGTTTCGCAACAACATGGTGCCCACGCTCAGCTCCCCTCTCTACAGGACACATAAATATGCAACATAATATCATGTGATGAGAACAAAATTAAGCAGAGTCAGGGAGCTAAGTGGGACACAGCAGCTCGTCAGGGGAGATGACATTTGAGCAGAGACCTGAATCAAGTGAGTACAAGTCCTCACTTACACAGTCAACACATTCTATGACTTTAAGCAACGTGACCTAGAGGAAACCAATAGTTCCACAGGCTGACATAAACAAGAGTCAAGTTTCAGTGACATCTCATCAACTTGATGCAGAAATGACGTTGAAGGAAATGACATTATTCAAGGACCTGCTCCACTAAGGAACAATAGTCAGGAAAAGCTGTCCAGGCAGAGGGGAATTACACATGCAGAATCCCTGAGAGGAAACTGGTCTTGCAGTTAGTGCCATACAAAGGTGGTTACAGTATTATACTCATAGGACCACCATTTCACCAAGGGAGAAAATTGGTTCAATTTTCACAGAAATTAAATGATTTTCCCAAGGTACTAATCTGTGGGATTTAGACATAAATTCAGTTATGTACCTCGAAGCATGGACATTCTCCCTTTCTTGTATGAAGTATGTGATGCAGTGGCTTTTTCCCTCCAAAAACCCAAGCCTCCAAAAAGATTCTAGAAACTAGATGGAGAACGCGTTTGTAGAAATTGGGAGTGACCATAGAACATTGTGGTGAGGACAGGAAACTAATAAAGTCCCAGCATACAACCCTTTCACTCTCCCCAAATCATGAGCACTTTAGGGAAGACTTGTTAGGACTATAGTGTGGTTCTCACTTGGACCCTCCCAGGACACAGGCATTGGAAATTTCAGAGCTTGAGGCATGCAAAGAGCATTTTTATTAGAGCATGGAACTCAGTTGGGGAGAGTGAGAAGTAACGTCAGAATCCACTCTTTTTCCTTACCATACTCGTTAACACTATCATCAGCTGTTAATCTTTTCACATTCTGTGTAAACTGCTGTTGTTCCAAACTATAGGTGACCAATCATGAGAGCAGCCCAGCTCTGGAGAAGGAGCCATTCATGGTTTCAGTGGTGGGGCTGTTGAACTCATTCTCATGTCTTGAGCTCATCTATACAGCAAGGGACGCAGGCCTCTGAGCACACTGAGACCTGAGACTGCTTATCGTTGAAAGCTGGTAGGTGGCCTAACTCAAGGCAAAAACAGACACGAAACACACAAAAGCATCACCTAACTTCATTGATCCAGGTTGGGGCCATTCACCAACTTGTAGTCCCCAGTTTCTTAGAGGTTAGAGCAAGTTGGATTTGTGAAGTGGCCTTTATTTACAATGTATATATGCAGTTTAGTAAATGGACACACATTTTCCTCATGCTTTAAAAGGATGGAAATCATGCCCTGGCTGGTGGCACAGTAGACAGGTGCTGGCCTGTGAACCCAAAGGTCGCTGGTTCAATTCCCAGCCAGGGCACATAACCAGGTTGCAAGCCAAGCCTCCAGCCAGGTCCCCAGCTGGAGGCAGGGGAAAGGCAACCATACACTGATGTTTCTCTCCCTCTCTACCTCTCTCCCTTCCCCTCTAAGAATAATAAAATCTTTTAAAAAAAAAAAAAAGAAAAAAAAAAAAAAAAGGTGGAAATCAGTTCAACACTCATGACACAGATCATGCAGTTTTCTAAACTTATTAGTATATGTTTATATTTAAGTGCTTTCAATATTTAAAATGTATTTAAATTGTTCAAGCAGAGTATATAAATTGAGAAGAGATGGTAAATGGAAGGAAGCTATAATCCTGGAAATGCTCAAGTGTATTTATCTTGTAGAAGAACCTAACTAAGAAAGAAAAAGCTAGATGATTAAAAGGAAAGCATAGAGAATGGTATTATGGAAATAAATATAAATATACTGACAACAGTATTCAAGAAAAGTTAAAATATAGTTACCTAGGATGAAGTTTTGTTGTTTTTGCTGCAATGTGTTTATTTTTTTAAGGCTAAATAAAACTGAATAGTATCAGCAAAGATTTAGGTAACTAATATAGTAGTATGCCAGTTGCCTAGCACATTGGGCATGTATATTTGATATGACTGTTAAAATTTAAATCCCTACTCAAATGGTCACAAAATTTCAAGAAGGTAAACATAGTTCTGACTTTCCTAAATTTAATCTTTGTGAAACTTTATAGAAATTATTGCTTTCCTATTGAACATCTTTATCACATTTACAGTTTCTTCTTTCATTTTATATTGAGGCTTCATTGGTATAATTGCAATATATTTTACTATAAGTAATTCAATGTTCCAATTGTGAATGACATAATAGCTCATTCTTCACACATTATGAGCCCAGTTCTTTCTTTACTCAGAGGGATATGCTTTAGTGCAAGTTTGGGAAGAATAACTATCATTCAGTGTATTTCTTGGATGTGTATATCTTGGATGTGTATATTAATTTGCACCAATTAACAATGGCTCATTGCCAAATTTTGTGCTTGTAAATATTTAGTATATTAGTGGGAGGAATTCAAATAGTGGGGGAATTCCAAGAAATTTAGCACATTTGAACAAAAGAAATATGAAGGTAAAATTTTAGGATAATAAGCATTTAAGTGTAACTTAATTAACTTAATAGAAGACATATGATTTCTTTGTTTGGGCTAGCATAAGAAACCCAAAAGCAGAAATCTATAGGAATTGATTGCTAGATTTACTCTCTGAAAATAGATTTAAGAAGTAAAATGTTTGCAATGATAGCAAAGGTATATTTAATATATAAGTGGTTCATTTTAATAAATAAGAAAACAATTGAAAATCAGCTTAAGGAATAATACTGAGGAAGAGAAAGAATATCACTATTAGCAGATAACATGAAATGGTCCCTCCTTGTCTAGTTTTTGTTCCTCAGGGCATGTGCCCTGACCAGGAATTGAACCAGCAACCTTTGGTTTGTGGGATGACACTCCACCAGCCGCCTGAGGCCACTATGTGCCCTTTCTGTGTTACACTTCTCAGTGAACCTCTAAAAATTCAGTGATGCTAAATTTTTAGATTTCTATATATGCGCAGTATATTCCCTCCTTTATTTTTAGAATAGTTTGGCAAAGAAATGGAGGAGTTATTGCCCTTAAATACTCTTAAAAAGAAGACAATATGTGCCAATATAAATAGTAAGAAATTACAGGGAATTGTAAAGTGCTATTTGAAATTACCTCCTTACCTTTTTAGACAAAATGGAATGTGTAAGATAAAAGCACATGTTCCTGAAGGTTATTAAAACACCACTCAATTCACTAGTCATGCATTTTAAGTGGGTTATTTGGGATTCATCTTTTTTGTTGTAATAAACATAAGTGGTATAGTGAACTGCTTTGTTGTATCACTGACAGCATAATTGTTACCCAGCTATGAGCAATTTTAACATCTTTACCCAGAAAAATACTGATATACGTGCATACAAAGGCTGTTTCTGTATACTTGTATTTTCCCAGTACCAAAAGTCACGAATAATTTACCACTTACCCATTACTATATTCATTTAAAATAATCAGCAAGATTTTTAATTTTCTAGATAATTAATTGAAGCTATTTCATAAGCAAGTACTAAATCAAGAAAAACGTGTTGCCCCTCTTGCAGATAGTCTGCAAGCCGTTCCTAGAATTGAATTATGGAGAATTAACTGAATAAATCAAGCTGAAACTAGATTTCCCAGTGGTATAGCATTCACTCTCTACTGAAAAGAGCCAGCAACGAACATTTGATGCAACTTCCAAATGAACCCAGGTTATTTGGTGTCCAGAACCCAGGAATATACACACTAATTTCAGCCATAATGGTTAAATGAGCATTACCAGCTAACATTCTTAACTGGCTAAAATAGTAGAGATTATAACACTTAATTCAACACCTGCTCTTTCGTATTTTTTCAAATTTTTATTTTCAGTAATAGCTAATATTTGAGTACTTACAATGTGAGGAAGGCTCTGCCTTTTCCCATTACCTCTTTCATTTTATTTTTATTGTTTATACTATTACAGTGTCCCCAATTCTTCCCTCTTTGCCCTCCTCCACCCAAATCTTAAACTCCCTTCCCTCAGACCATGACACTCTTGTCCGCGTCTACCGGTCATACATACAGGTCCCTTGGCTTCTCTCTTCCCTTTCTTTCATCCATGCTCCCGCTCCACCCCCTCCTCTAACACCTGGCAGTCTGTTCCATGTGTCCATGCCTCTGTTTCTACTTTGCTCATCTGTTATTGTATTAATTTCATGTTTGAGATCATATGGAATGGTTTTCTCCAAATGGTTTATTTCACTTTGCTAACAACCTCCAGTTCCATCCATGCTGCTTCAAGTTCATTTTTCCTACTGTGTAGTATTCCGTTATGTAAACGGACTGCAGTTTTTTTCCTTGCTTATCTACTGAAGGACATTTGGGCTGTTTCCAGGTCTTGGTTGTTGTAAATGCTGCTGCTATGAACATAGGGGTGGAGATATTTTTTCAAACGGGCATTTTTGGATCCTTAACATATTATTTCCAGAAGCAGGAATTCTAGGACAAAAAGCAGTTGCATTTTTAACATTTCTTGCAATGTTGTTTTGGTGGTAATAAGCTCCTTTAGCTGTTGTTTATTTTTTGTTCATTTCTAACTGGGTCTTCATGGTTTCTATGTCCTTCTTATTTTTTTAAAGATTTTATTTTTATTTTTTTAAGATCTTTTTCACATATTATTTTTAGAGAGAGGGGAAGATGGAGAGGGAGAGAGACATCGATGTAGGGTTGCCTTTCACCTGCCTCCAGCTACAGATCTGGCTGGAGACCTGGCTTGCAACCTGGTTATGTGTCCTGGCTGGGAATTAAACCAGTGACCTCTGGGTTTCCAAGCCAATGCCTTATCCACTGTGCCACCAACCAGGGCCTTTATTCATTATTTTTAGGAAGGTAAGGGAGGGAGGAAGAGAGGGAGAGGAACATTAGTGTATGGTTGCCTTTCACCTGCCTCCAGCTTGGAACCTGGTTAGAGACCTGGCTTGCAACCTGGATATGTGCCCTGACTGAGAATCAAACCAGCAAACTTATGTTCACAGGTTGGTGCTCAATCTATGTCTGTTTTAATGCTTACTATCTGTTTAAGTTCTGAGATCATCGATTCTTCCCCTAAGGTCCTTGAACATCCTTATAAACATTATTTTAAACTCTGGATCTGATGTTTTCATTGCTTCCATCTTACCCATTCATATAATCCTTTTCCTGGAGATATCTCATTCTTTTGTTTGAGGCATTTAATTGTCTCCCCATTACTCTCTTTGTGGTAGGGAGACCTGCTATGTCTGTCAAAACATTGTTTTTGATAGCTTTATGATAAAGGAATCTCACTGGGCTCCATGGCACAGTCTTCTAGATCACCTGAGCTCTGTGTTCCAGAAGTGTTTCTTGGTGTTTGTGTGCACCCCTTGCTGTAGTTGAGTCTTGAACCTTGTTGGCTCTTTCATGGATAGACTTAACCCTTCAAGCTGGGAACCTGTCAAGGTAAACCTCCATCTCCATGTATGTGACATTGTGTAGGGACTTCCCCCAGCAGGACCTGGTGCCTGGAACCTACCCTTCAGGTACACTGGTTGGGTGGCTAGTTGGAACAAGCTCTGGTATGTTCGTATGAGTCCACTCTGAGTGGGGTTCACATACAGGTTGCTATCGGACATTGTAAGTGGTGTTGGGCTACCTGTCTGTAGGTACCATGCTGTTCGCTGTGTCTATGTCTACTAGACTGTGTGTGTGTGTGGAGAGGGAGAAAAGGAGAGAGGGGAGGGAGAGAGCAGGAGAGAGAGAGAGAGAAAGCGGCCATCTGTGTAAAAGGGTCTGCTTCTTCCCATTTAGAGCTGGGCAGATCTGACCTGTGTAAGGACCATGGCTCCACGGGGCCCTTCCTTGCAGCCACTCTGCCTTTCCCTGAGGTTGCTTGGCCTTCCTCAGTCTCCTGCTGAAAGTCTATAGGGTAAGTCCAGGCTATCTTCAGTGGGGTTCATGGGCCTCTACTTGGGGGTCATGCAATCAGGGACTCAGTGAGAGGAAGTAGCCTCTATGTCAATGCCAACCCCCTCAGTCTCTACCAGAGTCTCCAACTCTAGTTCTCCCAGGGGGACTCATTGCAGATTCGAGTTGGGTAGAGCCAGCTGTCCCTTCTGTAGGAGTGGGTTCAGCCACCCTGAGCTCAGGGGACAGATGGGGGCTCATTCTGTAGGAAGGTGCACAAGCTCGGGCTCCCAGGGTCAGACCACAGCCTCCAAGCCACTCACAATTTGCAAGTTTTCACTGTGACCTGCTTTTCTGTCCCCTCACAGGACCAGCCCACTGGTGCTGCCCGGGACCTGGCAGGGATGACCTAAACAGTTTGCCATGGTGGGGTGCCCACAAACCTGTGGGAGGATGAAGCCACCGTTTCCCCTTCCTGGGGTGGCACAGGCTCAACTCACATGGGAGGTGGGATTTTCGTGCCTGCCACGCAGCCACACAGCCACACAGTGCTCACCTGTCTGGCCCCCCAGGAGACAGCACGAAAACCCCAGCCCTGTGCAACTCCCCAGCACACCGCCCAGCCAAGCAGGATGTGTCCGAACCTCAGCTCTGCACTGCACCCCCATCCCGCCATGGGGCTGGCCTCAGCAGGGTGAGGCCCCAAGTCCCCGCTTTGTGGAGTCTCTCACCCCAGCAGGGCAGGCCCGAAAGCCCCAGTCTGGCCTGGCTTCCTGGAGCCATTCGGTGCAGCGGGGCAGGTCCTCTGTGCCTCCCAACGGAGGCGGATGGAGCAGGCCACCTGGCTCAACGGGTCAGGCAGCAATTCTGACTGGGCGCTCAAAGTGAGGGCATCTGGTCCTCTTTCACAAGCCACACGGTTGAGTCTCTGTGCAGGACTCCACCAAAAGGCTCCCTACAAGATAGATCCCCCTACGGTCACTGCAGGGTGTCACCAGCAGACCGGCTGCAGGCCCCAAGTATGGCAGTGTGGCCTGTCCAGCAACCTGGACCATAAACTCCCAGGCAGGTGCCATGGCAACGGGAACTCACCAACCTGGGAGGGTGCGCGGCCCAGGAAGAGGCCATCCCCACATATTCCCATCGCCAGATGCTATACAAACTCCTCTTCCTGTCTCTGTGCTCTGGACTGAGGATTCCTGCCAGGGATGAAGACCCCACACTCCAAGGGGGACAGGGTTTCACAGCCAGGATCTCTCTCTGGCTGGCAGCTGCCACCACACCTGCATGCAGGGCCCTTCCCTTCCCACATCTCAGCTTTCTTACCAGTTACTACATAGCTCCTTCTGCACTCCTTGATTATCATGTTTTGTATCAGTCCCTTCCAGCTGGCTTTTCAGGCTGACTGCTCTGTCATTTGGCTGTAAATCTGGTTTGGGGGCTAGGAGCAAGTTTCCACTCATTCTGTAGCCTTCTTGGAATCTCCCCCATTCAGTCTTTAATAAACTTCTCAGTGAAAGTTGGTAATAACCTTACTTTGAAGGCACCATGGCTCTGTGATTTAAGTAACTGAATACATGAGGGAAGTTTGTGTAAGTTTTTGTCACACAAAAAAACTAGTTAAGAGGGGGTGCCTTAATTTTCTCACAGTTCTGGAGGCTAGAAGTGCCAGATCAAGGTTCTGGACAGTTTGGCTTCTGGTAAGAATTCTTTTTTGGCTTGAATACTCCTGGCTTCTCACTAGATCTTCATGCAACTTTTCTTTGGTTCATGTTGGACTGATGAGGGCTCTCTAGTGTCTGAGCTTTTAAGAACTAATCTATGGAACCAGGGGGCCACCCTATGTTCATTAAACCTTGATTACTTCCGCAGGGCCTATTTACAAAATACACTGGGGATTAGAGCTGTAAGATATAATTCTGGCTGTGCATGTAGGAGAGGGTAAAAATCACCAACATTCACACTGATATTAAGGAAACCCAAATATCCTCAAACTTGAGCTGTAAGTAGGTTAGATACAAATTATAAAAGATAAGCTGAATTACTTCATAAGTTGAGATCAGTGAGATAAGTGAAGGAGGTAAAAGTAATGAGATGGGGTAATATAAGCCCAGGTGACATAGAAAAGAATCATCTTCAGAGGGAAATTAAGAGGTAAAGAGTAAATTTCCCTTTCTTAACCTGCTTCTTAAATTTGGGAAATCAAGAAGTCCTTCAGGTTGCATAACACTGTATAGAGTTAAAAACATGAAGAAGAGTGTACATCTGAGAAACACATGCAGTTTCACGATCCCTCTGGGCATGGTACAACTCAGAACTCTCAGGTCCCCTCTCTTCTCACTGACCTTTAACTACAAAGGATTGCACCTTAGGATTTTCCCTCCAGCACTAACACTCTCATACATGCAAACCAGATCACATTCATTATAGTGAAATAAATGTGCCAAAACCCACATCAGGTTGACCTGTTTGTTTATTTAATGCTAAGTTTGCCAAATAATAGGTACCCTACATGCCAATTGAAAACTAGATTATTATCGAAGACAAAGCAACAGCTGAAATGAGTATTAGCATAGCTGACCATAGCAGTAACATGAGCTATTGCTACTTCTACACAGGATTCAGAGGTTAGAAACAGTCAGTGACTGTTTTAAGTCTAGCGATCAGAATGTAAGCTTCATCTTGTCCTCAAATTTTTCATAGGAATTAAGATAACTCTTTAAAATTCATCACTATCCACATCTTGATACTTTCTTATTTACATCTGGCTAAGCATTTTCTAAAAGAATCATGACCACAGGAATCAAAGAGTCTATTGACCAGATGTAATAACTATCATAAGAGACTTACTCTTTGTCGATTGGTTTCTGCACCTATTGATGCAAGCATGGAGCACTGCTGAAGGTTAGTCTGGCTGGAAATTTGTGATCTTAACAGTACAGAGGCTTAAAAATTTACCTCCCTTCATTTAGATATGGACATTGAACACCAAATAAAATAGGTCAGACCTATAACAAAGATTAGGAACATATTGACAATCAGATAACACGCTCTTATAAAACCTAACAAGATGCTCAGAAATTGTTTTAAGCTATATTTATAGCACCCTACACATGCTCTGAAGCACTATATAAATCTAGAATATTTAACCTTTTTCAAGGGGTCTCATCTTTATTTGCTTGAAAATCACCATTTTTCAAAAGCAAAGACCTATCTTTCCTACACAATTGAATTTAACCAAAAACATTTAATAAGAGTTAAACACATAAATTTTAATTACCAATAAAACCTTTGTAATGCTTTTTATACTAAATCAAATATTTATAAATCAAGTCTTAAACTTGATTTAAATTTACTTGCTTTTTAAATATATCAAGTAAATTAATTTGCTCAAAAGTTACCAGAGCATAATCATCATCAACCACAATTCACATAGTCAGTATCAATTACGGGCCTGCTGTGAAAACTACTTAAGGGGGAATATATTCCTATAATCACTTCAGATGGTGAGATTATATTGAAATTCTTAAACAGATCAATATATGCATCACAAAATTGGGCTCCAATGTAAGGTACATATACTAAATTACTAAACACTAAAACTCTAAATATTTAACCATTTTATTTCCATTCTGGGGCTTTAGACAGGATTTTAAAAAAATCACATAGCCTAAGTTTTCCTACAAAACTTTGAGAAACAGTGAGCTAATTATTTATACTGCTTATAATTTAAAAGTTCGGATTATTTAATTGTCCCAATACAGAAAACAGTAGCTTATTCAATGCCAGTTAGCTCTAGATTGTCATCTACTGAAAAATATGTTCAAGTGCTAACCTACTGGTTCTCAGTGGGCACTCTACTCCTATAGAATATAAATGGAATGTATGGGGACATGTGGGGTTGTCACAACCATGGGACTGATGGAAGACGGGGTAGGTGGGAGAGCTACTAGAAACTAACAGGTTAGGGGAAGGAATGTTGTTCAATATCCTACAACACACCAGGCGGCCCCCAAAACAGAACATGCCAACAGTATTGAGTTTCAGAAATCTTGGGTTGAGTGAAATAATGTTCAGATATGGACATTGTACTAAGGCAGGAGGCATAGTGCTATTACAAAAACAAAGAATGAATAAAAGAAAAGCACGAACTTGAATATTCCAGGCACCTGTGTTCCATCTTTGGCTCCATCATTTACTAATGATGCCACGTTTGGCCAATTGCCTCATTGCTTTTTTGCAAAACAGAGTTAATCCCACTTCTCTCAGTTTCTGTTGAAAACAAATGAAAGAATATATGCCAAGTGGCCAGGACAAGTGACCAGGAAACAACAGATATAAAACAAAAACAAAGAACAACAAAAGGAAACGATTACAGTATAGAGGAGCCCAAGGAGACATGACAGCTCAATGTAATGCAGATGGATCCCTAGACTAGGAAAAGGATATTAAGTAAAGGTTAAAGAACTCTAAATAAGTAGAAATTTTCTTTAATAATCATCTATCAGTATTAGTTCATTGTGCCATATATATATTAATGTAAGGCATTAGTAAGAGAAACTGGGAACAATATGTACTAACTTTATGACTTTCTTGTAAATTAAATCAGATCTAATTCTATTTTTATTATTAAAAGTATTGTTATTAAGTATGGTTTGTCTTCTTCTTCCCTCTGATCTTAGCCATATAACCTTCACCCTGCAGGGACATTCCCTTGATTTACTCCTACAACCTGGAGGATAAAGTCCAATTTTAAGCAGCAATGAACTGAAAGGTCAGGAGGTCAGGAGACAAGCAATAATCTGAGGAAAGCCTGTATCCACAAAAGTACTGGCACCTGCTTTAAACAGATTCATAAGCTAGCATATGGGATATACTTTGAGTTCCCTGGAAAACTTATACTAGGCAAATTCAGAAACTTAGGTGACAATATAAAGGGATAACAGAATAACATATTTTCTTCTTTGTCTACATTTAAGGAGCAATGTCTTTGGAGTACTAGATAAAGGCTACCTTATAGACTTTAGCTCTTATTTCTTGTGTTTAAGTTAGGTCCCTAATCTTTACAGCTCTTTAAGGTTCACAAGAGTTATAAACAGAGAAACAAAAGTACAAGGTCATTTGCCAGAACATACAGAAATGGAGTGATGTTTCGAGCTGAGTTGGAGTTGCTGCAAAATATGTTGAAGTTCTAACCCACGTGCCTACAAATGCTATTTTACTTGGAAAAGGGATCTTTGCAGGTGTAATCATTTTATGAAGAGGTCATGATGGAGGAGAGAAATGGACAACACATAGAAGGAAGCGAGCTAGGGATTAACAGAGGTGGAGATTGAATTTCCACCAAGGAAAGAATATCAAGGATTACAGACAGTCTGATGCTAGGAAGGTACAAGGAAGGGTCTTCTCTAGAGACTTCGGAAGAAGTGGAGGCTTGTTGGGAGACAATAAACATTTTAATCCACCTAGTTAGTGGTGTTTTATTAGGACAGCCCTAGGAAATGAACACAATAAGGAACACAGAAACATTGGCTCCTAAACTGGGTCAGTAGGACTGGAACAAGGAACCTAAGCATGACAAATGCCAACAGGCAAGGAAGCCAACTAGCTTAAGCAAAACCAGTGAGGCAGCACAGTGAGTCCTCCCTACCCTCTGCAGCTGGTGTTTGGAGGAGGGTGATCTTTTCCTTGGGTTCAAATCCCCTAACCAGCACTTCTACTCTTCCCTCTGAGAGCCATTAACTTGATTCCTGATTTAAAAAAAAAAAAAAAAAATTTCTCTTACAGCACATAGGGACCTATTCACAAATAGGTCCTGCCTGCAGCCCAGAATCTGTATGTGTGGCTGCTAGAGAAGACAGGTGCCATGTTTGTCAGGTAAAAACTGGAAATTTCCATCACTCAGAAAGTGAACCTAAGGATTTCTCAAAACTGTTTCCAATTATCACTTGAAAAAGTTGTAAATTCTTAAATAGCGATGCATTTCCCTTCAATCCACCATATCAAGACAAGCCAACATTCTGAATTTTGCCAACGTGTGTTCATCGAATCTTTCAAATGGGGAAAAAAGAGTAAGATCAGCACTAATACATTGTTGAACAGCAATTTCATACTAAACGATGCAGGTGCAAACGGGAGAATTAACTAGGGTAGCAAAATACATCCACCTGTGCGGTAACGCATTGTTGACCAGCAATTTTACGGCAAAAGTGAAGTGCAAACCCGAGTTAACTTATCAGTCAACAACATTGGGGCTTGAAAACATGAGCTTTTTCATGACCAACCAACAACGTGTTAAGATCTTTCGATAAACACACATGAAACAGACGCTCTTCCCAACTTAGCATTCGCATTTTGAAGATTACGAGAAACATTAATAATTCAAACACAAGACTGGGCCCAGAAGATGCAGTCACTTGAGCTAAGCCTCTGCTGACCCTTGTCTCCTGGAGAAAGGAGGTCAGTGCTACTGTTGATTTTATAAGTGAAAGGTAAATTCTCTATCTTTCATTAAATAGAGAATCCAATTCCTAGATCACCCCAAATTGCAGCTCCAGGAAGAGGGAAAAGTTGCAGTTTAGGGGACACAGCTGTTATCTGTCTTGACAATCGGATAAATCACACCAATTTATCAGAGGTATATACAGATGCTAAACTCAAGATTTCAGAACTAATCGTCCAATCCCATTTATTAGTTTGCACTTTTGAAGAACCTGTCCCAAAAGAGAAGAGTTAGCGGATTGGCAGTATCTATCAACGGTTCTCCTAGTGTCCTGTTGGCATTAAGACAAAAGTCAAAACGTCTGCTCATTGAAATATTGCTTCTCCTCAGTAAGTGGTATAAACGTTTTAGACCAAGTTCCTGCTGCTAGAACTTATTTAACAGAAGCCTCTCGCCTCCCGGAGAAAGAATCTGGGGAGAGAAGCAGGAGGCTTGCACCCGAGTCCCCCCAGCCAGGTGAACAAGGTGGGTGAGAGAGGCGCACGCTGCCCCCAGCTGTAGGGAGGGGTCAGGGCTCATAGCTGAGCCGGGGTGGGGGTGGGGGTGGGGGTGGCTGGGAGCAGGGGAGGCGGCCAAGAGCTCTACAAATTCCAGATACCGTCGTCCTTGCCACAGGAACGCTTCAGAGCACACGCTTGGGGACAGAGTCCCGGGCCGGGCACACAGGGCGCACTCAGAGACCAACGTGCGGCGAAGGTGAAGTTCAAGTTTGAGTAACTTACCAAAGCCAGGGCTGTGGAGACAACCCAGGAGCCGGAAAAGAACCCAATCCTGCCACCGCGCGGGGAGGCCCACGGGGCATCCGACCGCTGCCCGGCTGGGGTCGCGGGTCGCGGCGGCGGCCAGACCCAGGTGCGCGGACGATCCCACCCCGCCCGGGCCCGGGAGGCGTCGCGAGCACCTACCCCGGTTCCTCCGCGCGGGGCCGAGCCCGGAGAGCCGCCTGCTGCCGGGCGGCGGTTAGTCTCCCGCATGGTGGTCAGGGGTCTCGCTCTTCCGCCGCCCACTCCTCCGCCTGCGCCGGGTCTGCAGCCCCGACCAGCCGCCACTTGAAGGCTGCGGGGCGGGGCTCCCGCCGGGTCCCGCCCCGCCCGCGGGCAGCACGCGGCCGCGCTGGGCAGCCTGCCCGCCGCCAGGTGAGCGGGGTCCGCTCGGGCGCAGGGCAGGTGC
This sequence comes from Noctilio leporinus, assembly GCA_004026585.1. Lineage (NCBI taxonomy): Eukaryota > Metazoa > Chordata > Mammalia > Chiroptera > Noctilionidae > Noctilio > Noctilio leporinus. Next base: position 324,979 of record PVIW01000536.1, read on the forward strand.
GGCTCCCGCCGTCACGGGCGCCCCTGAGCCTTCACTAGTTCGGCCAGTAGCCAGGTGCCGGTATTGCACGGGTCCCCACCCACTGGGCCTGCGTCCCTGGTGTGACCACCACCCAGGGGATAAGTGCGTCGTGGACTCGAGCCTCTTGGGTCCGAAACATCTTAATGAACGTTGTGCCTCATTTTTCTCACCTGTGATGGAGAATTAATATTAGGTCCCATCCCATGGAGTTCATTAAATTACATGAACTAATGAGCATTTAGTCACTGGATCTAGAACGTAAGGGGCTTAAATCATTTTATGGTAACAAACGCAGTTTTTTCACATAATCCTCCCGGTAAAGAACAAACGTCCCTATCTGGCCCAGGAAACCCATGTGTCAAGGACAAGAGCCACAGCAGGGCTGCCTACTGAGGAGGGTGGCTGTGGGGAGTGGGTACAGGAAACAGACTTTGGAAAATAAGGGCAGTGTCTTAGTTGCAGGAAAAATGGAAGGCGAGAAATCCAGGCTCTAGACCCATTGCAGGATGCGGGACGCCCCAGAAGTTGGAGTTCTGTCGGCACGGAATCAAGAGACCGGTAATGAGGTCTAAAGGACCAATAACCCAATTGCCAGACATTGGCCCATTTCTCTTTCAAGTTGAGAGTTTTACACTTTTAATCTTTGACACACAATGTCTTTTCTTAATAAGGAGGATGCTTGTGTGATGTGGTTGTAAATTAGAATGGGGTTTGCATAGGAGCTCCTTACTTAGCTTACTGGGAAAGTTCCTATATTTGGTTGTTTCAGAGAATACATGTTAAGAACTGGTGATCCAAGATCTGGTGGTTCAGCAGGTGGGGCGTAGTGGAGAAAGGGACGGAAATAGCTTCTCCTAAGCCTTCCTAAAGGTTGACAACAGCCCTGGCTAGTGTGGTTCAATGGATAGGCACCAGCCTGCAAACCCAAAGGTTGCTGGGTCGATTCCCAGCCAGGGCACATAACCAGGTTGCAAGCCAGGTCTCCAGCCAGGTCCGTAGCTAGAGACAGGTGAAAGGCAACCATACATAGATGCTTCTCTTTCTTTCTTCCTTCCCTGCCCTTCTCTCAGAAAATAATGAATAAAATCTTTTTTAAAAAAGTTTAAAATAAATAACAAAATAAAATACTACAAAATGAAAAAAATGTCAATTATTAGGCCCCTTTTTAAAGTACTCATTCTTTCTGGTGAAATGAAACATGGCCTCATTTCTGTTCAAGAAATTCCCTTTGTAATTGAGCAGTTGGCTATTCCTAGCAGAGATAAAATACAACTCAGGCCCAGCTTCAGGTACCCAGCAGGCTAGTTGACTTAGTTTGTTTCATTCTGCATGATAGTGAATATAGACATCCATCCTCATTACTTGGGAGGAAAAGAAGCTCATCCTGTTTCTGAAAACCAACTTTGCAAACACTGACATTGGGCCTTTTCATTGAAAGTTTGTCTTAGTCAATGGAGCTTACTCTAACAAAATACCTCAGACTGAATGCCTTATAAATCAAAAACCCTGAAATTTATTCCCTACAGTTCTGGAAGCTGACAACCCAAGTTCATGGTGGAGGCCTTGTTAGGTCAGAGCCTTCATCCATGCTGCACACTTGTTGTATGTTCACGGGGTGAAACAGCCAGGGAGCTCTGTAGAATTTCTTTTACCAAAGATTACTAGCCCCATTAATGAGGGAGGGTCCCAAAAGCCACATTTTTAATATCATCACATTGGATATTAGGGTTTCAACATATGGATTTGGGGGGACACAAACATTCAGGCCATAGCAGCAGGTACCTTCAGTAGTGTTTTTTATGGCTTATATCACATTTCAAAGTATCTTTCGCCAACTTCTGTTATAGTTATCTTCTTTATCTGAAATTCTGCATTTCCTTTTTTCTACATGTACAGATTCTAAGCAAACTGGAGGCCTAGTTCAAACTCCAACTTTCACGACTGAACAATTTTTCCAGGTTACCCTAATATACTCCTTGTCTGACCTGCAATGGCCATTGTCACATAGATTACTATTTAGCTACTTGTCATATATTTTTAATTAAGAGACTATTTTTAGAGCAAATTTGTTTTTACAAAAAAAATTGAGCAGAAAGGACCTCTTCTCCTTGTTTTCCCTTGTTATTAATATTGTGAGTTAGTGTGGTATATTTGTTATAATAAAGTAATATTGATATATTACAAATTAAAGCTCATAGTTTATATTACAGATTCCCCCTTAGCATTGCATAGATTTGTGATTCTTAACAAATGGATAATGTGATATATCCACCATTATAATGTTAAACAGAACAGTTTCACTGTTTTAAATATCCCAGTTTCCATATATTCATCCCTTCTTTCCTCCACCCAAACCCTGGAAACTATTGATCTTTGTATTGTCTCTATAGTTTTGACTTTTCCAAACATCATACAGTTGGAATCATATAGTATATAGAGTTTTCAAAACAGCTTCTTGCACTTAATCATATGCAGTTAAGTGTCCATCATGTTTTTTCATAGTTTAATAGGTCATTTCTTTTTAGCACTGAAAAGAACTTCATTGAATAGATGTATCATCAGTTTATTTATACATTCCTCTACTGAAGGAATCTTGAGTGCTTCCAAATTTTGGCAATTATAAATAATGCTGCTATAAACATTTGTGGGCAGGTTTTTATATGGACGTAAGTTTTCAGTTCCAATGGGTGCAAACATGATTTGTAGACCATTTGAAAAGATTATGCTTCCCTAAGAAACTGCACACAAGAAACTGCAAGGCTGTTTTCCAAAATGACAGTATAATTTTCCATTTTACCTGCAATGAATTACAAGCATTTTGTGTTGTCAGTGTTTTGTATTTTAGCCATTGTAACAGCTATGGAAATAGTATCCCATTGTTGTTTTCATCCAAAGTTCCTTAAAAAGTTTTAAAATGTTGTCTAGCTTTTTATTTGCTTTTTTGCCATTCATATATTTTGATGTTTACTTTGATCGTATATCCATTTTTTAACTGACTGTTTCTGTTCTTACTGTTGAGTTTTATAAGATTTTTGTATACTTTGCATGCAATGTAGGATAGATACCCTCAAATATTTTCTCCTTGTGTGTGGCTACTCACTTGATTCTCTTAACAGTGTCCCTCACTAACCAGAAGTTTTTCATTTTAACAAAGTCCAACTTTATTTTTAATCATAAAGAATGCATTTAGTGTGGTAGTTAAACCCAAAGGCACCTGTGTTATCTTCTAAAAGTTTTGGGTTTTAGTTTTGAATTTTACCACATGTCTATAATATACTTTGAATGACTCTCTGTGAAAGGTGTCATATCTATATCCACATTTATTGTTCCACATGTAGATGCACTATTGTTCTAGAACCATCTATTGAAAGACTGTCCTTTCACCACTGAATTGCCTTTCTTCTTGGTCAGTTATGATTGACAATATTTGTGTGGGTTCATTCATAGGCTGTACCGTTGGTATTTTGTTTATTCTTTTGAAAAACGCAATATATTGATTCATGTAGCTTTATAGTAAATCTTGAATTCTGGTGAGGTGGCCAGGCACCAGATAAAGCAGAGCTTTACAGGCCAGACGGAAGAGTTAAATTTTTATTTTAAATATGAAGCAAAACCATTTCAGAGATGTAAGCAGACAATTGCATTATCTATTTTCCTTATTTATGTGCTTATTTATCATTTTTAATCACCTCGGATACTGTTCAAAGAATTGATAGATAGAGTTGAGAATAGATCAAGGAGATAAGTTAGGAGGCTTTGAAGTGAGGAAGAACTCCTAGAGGAGTCAGATGTCAGATTAGCTAGACATAAATATCTTCTCAAAAGTTCTTTCTGATTCAATAAGCGTGGAATCTGAACTGAAAATAGACGCTGTGCAGAAAAAGATCTGTTCATAAATTCAGGAGCTGAAAGGTAAAATCTGACAGGCTATGATGATTAAAGGGAGATGCTGGGCTCGGTTCTCCTGTAAGAGATTGCAGCTTAACTGACCATGCGCTTCCTTTGTTGGTGCATTTCACCTAGTGCTTAAGCTTAGAGAAATGGTCTCAAGTTAGTCAAGGAAGCAAATGATCAATTAAGTGGTCATTGTCTTCACCTGCATACTAAAGTTATTTACTACCCTTTGAATCAGATGTCTAATTAGTTTCTTTTTTCCCCCTAAGATTGTATTCATTATTTGTAGAGAGGAGGGCAAGGAGGGAGGAAGAAAGGGAGAGAAACATCAATTTATGGTTGCCCTTCATCTGCCTTCAGCTGGGAACTGGCTGGAGTCCTGGCTTGCAACCTGGTTATATGCATTGACTGGGAGTCGAACCAGTGACCCTTGAGTTCGCAGGCTGATACCAATACATTGAGCCACACCAGCTCTGGCTATAATTAGTTTCTTATTTGAGCATTTGATAGGTTCAATCATAATATAGGTCTATGCCTGCGTAGTGTTTTCACCAATGTAATTTTACCGCAGTTAAAATCATACAACACATTTGTATAATGCAACATGGCACTGAAAAGGAATTTGGGAAAATGATTTTTGCCAAATAACTAGTAAGTAATAGGTTGGTGCTGAAGGATGCAGGCTGGGGAACCCACTGCTGTGCATGAGTATGATAAGTTCTATCAACCAGCTGGTGACCTGGAACAAGCCGTCTATCTCCTGATACCTTGGTGGCTTCTCGTGTAAAGTGGAGACAAAACTGATAGCTTCATCCTAATGTTATTTTGAGAATTTTGAGAATTGAAGCCTGTCTTTCTATCCAGGAAGGACAGGAAATTGATGGTGGGTAAGCTCTGGAAGTGACGCAGAGGAGCCTGGAAATAAAGGGGACAGATTTAACACCATACTAAAGGCCATAGGAATCAACATCCTTCGAGATCCTTCCTGAAGGGAGTGTGGTTGCAGCATTCTGCATCCCAGAGAATAATGACTGAGTAGAATGGGAGGATGTGCAGATGTTCTGCTGGAGTTCTTGGAATTATCAAGGCTTTGCTAATGATACATCTAATCCATCTGGCTAGTCTTTATTCCATCCGACAAACTGCTACCCAAAATCCCCAGACCCCTTTAACCAGAATTTAATAGGAGATGGGCAAATGACAAGTTCAGAGGGAAAGAGAACCATGTCATTTGGAGTTCAAGAGGCTTTTATTCTTCAGGCTTCATAGGAGCAGGAGCTGGCACAGCACGTGAAAGACCTGATGGCATTGATCCTCGAGACTGTGGAGAACAGCTACCCATACACAGAAGCTCTGAAAAGAGCCTATATTTTCTATAGAAATTTGTGGGAGTGATGGAAGTGATCAGTAATGATTTGGTCTCCTAGCCTCTTTGGGCCTGACCAGAGTACCTAAAATACAAGCCTTTTCACAGTTAGAGGTCAATATTTCACCTCAATTCACTTCCAAGTTTTCTGTCTCTTATAGAGAAGCCTGCAGACAGAAGAGGGCATCCTTGAATCTCACTGGCCTACTGTCCGCTACTCCCTGGATGAAGGTGTGACTGTTGAGGTGAGAGTACATCTTTTTTACACACTGAGGATGGGAAATTAGTAAAGCAAAATCCATAGACTTCAATTTCTCCATGAGTTGAAGAAACATTAACCAGAAGGTGAAGGACTACTGGTACGTGATGAGGAACTGTAAAAACATCTCTCGCTTCATATTTGTTTTGGGGGAATGGCAACAATAACATCATGAGAACTGTTGTAATGACAATGCATCCAACCCCTGGAGTCCTTTCCAATCCATGTTTAACACCTGTATTAGTGTGCTCAGACTGTCAAAACAAAATATCGCAGTCTGGCTGGCTGGCTTAAAAAACATAAATGTATTTTCTCACATTTTGCAAGGATGGAAGTAAAAAATCAAGGTGTTGGCAGTTTTGGTTAGTCCTGAGGTCTCTCTCCCTGGCTTGCAGGCAGCCACCTTTCCACTGTGTCCTCACGTGAACTTTTCTCTGTGTGCATGCCCCATCATACCTTTTCCCCTTCTGATAAGGCCACCAATCATATTGGATTAGGTCCCCACTATTATGACCTCACATAACTGTAATTGTTTCTTTAAGACTCCTATATTCAAATATAGTCATATTCTAAAGTCCTAGGAATTAAGACTTCAACAGATAGATTGTGGGGCACACAGTTTGGTCCCCTTATAATACCTAGAGAACATGTCAAGTTGATACGGTGCACCTGTTTTTATATTGGACAAGAAACACAATGTCATCAACCACCCACATAATGATGAGTGGAGGTTTGTCCCTAGGAAATAGCTTTTGTTGCAGTGGTAGGAGAACCAGAGGCTGAATGTACAGTGTGACCTTAACCTTTTAACTGAGAGTGAAGATAGTTTTAGAGTACTTAAAACACAGAAGATGAGTATTTCTGAAAAACCACATCTAGATTGATAATTTAGAGAAGTGTACATACTCAAAAGATCTTATTGTCCTTCTTAATCCTCTTTAAATGACTCTTCTTGCACCATTTAAATCTTATTGTTAATATCTCTGCTTTTATGAGAGCATATTTCTGGGCAACTTTAATTAAGATCCATGTTTGTTAATTATAAGTATTTGAAATGGAACAGCAAAATTAGTGACAATAAGAGTAATTCTCACATTTTGCTCCTTGCCCTGAATGTTCTAAGAAAGAGACACATTTACCAAATTCATAACAATAATAGATACCATTTATTGAACACTCACTTTGTGTAAGCATTTTTTCCAAGATTTTATGTGTATTATCTTGTCCTCACAGCAGCTTTGTGTTTTGAGAATATTATTATCTTTATTTTATAATGAGGAAATTCTATAGGAGAGGTATTTTAAAACTCACCCAAATGTAAAGAGCTAGCAAGGGGTAGGGTTGTAATTAAAATTCAATCCACTTAGTAAAATAAGCCAGTCAGTGAAACAAATACCATATGATCTCACCCAATACAGAAGACTAATGAACAAAACAAACAAATAAGTACAGCAGAACCAGAGGCATGGAAACAAGGAATAGACTTTCAGTGTGCAGAGAGGAGGGGGAGGGGGAGAAAGAGGCAAAGAAGGAAACTGTTCAGTCAAGGAACTAGCATGGGTTCCTTGTTGTCCATGGAAATGGACAACATGTGGAATTGACTGTGGGAGGGGCAGGTAGGGGGGGGGGGTCAGGGGATAGCAGTGGAGGAAAATAGAATGCATGTAATACAACAACAATGAAATAAAATAAAACAATTCAATACAATTAGTTAAGAGTCATCATGCATTGTTTGTGTCTCCTTCCTTCTCACCAGGGAAGACATTTCTATTGTTCAAATTTTCTTTTTAACCAAAAGAAGCAACAAAAGGAACTTGGACTATGAATGTTTGGTATTAGGTCTTCAAGAGACTGAAATTCTTAGAATATAAATACCTACTCATGAATAAAGCTTAATATTTCCCATTCTAAATGCCTGGGATGAAATATACTTTGAAACCTGGGGGGAAAGTCAAAGATCTCAAATCAAGGAAATCTTTATAAAATATACAAATAATATTAGTATGTTTGTACTTCCCCCTAGACTTCTTTTGTCCTATGGTTGTTACTTTCATCTAAAGTACCTTCTTCTGAAACATACTTGTGATATCAGTTTATATGGCGTTCTCTGCAAACCAAAGGTTCCAGCAAAATTGATTTCACCATTCGATTTTTTTCTAGTGATTGGAATAGCAGTAACAGCACAGATTTATTTCTATTAAATTAATGATCACCTTATTTTGAGTAGCAATCTTCCATTTGTGATAAAATTCAAAATAAATCAATGAAAAGATGTAGAAGTCAATATGGTAAAAGTATGTACATGAACACACATTCACATACATACACACTCACAGGAATATGTATACACATGCATACATGACTTCATATTCAAAGCAAAGTCTCCTGAGTCACTTTATTTTCTGAACGTGGGTTAAATTCATGACCATTAGTGATTGTGTTTATGTTGGAAAGGAGACAATGCAATGCTGGTATGCATGCTATTCCTATAATAAAGTGTCTTTGTACAATTTTACACTTAAAAACATTAAAAAGCTCATCCTGTTGAATGATATGTAGTACTTTTTTAAGGTTTGTTTTCAGCAAACTCATGTAGAAGAAAACCTTCTCATATTTGCTCAAATAGGAAAATTAAGTCAAATACAAAGCTAAGAACCCTTAGGACCCATGAGTAGACGCAATAGGCAGGGCATTACCTTAGAACTAGAAAAGATTTCAGTGTCTTCCAAGTGCATCTCCTTCAGTGCTATTTTCTGTTCTTTTGATTTTTATTGCAAACTCCTACCCACTGATCCAGGGAAAAACAAACCTTAGTAACCTGGGTTGTCACGTACGGATCAAACTGGCCTAAAGGCATAGGGTTTGGTTTCTTTTAAATGCTTTTAGAAATCCTTGGTAAGGTGATTTTGCATTGCCCATGAATACATTTCAGGTCCGCAAACCTTCTGTACAGTCTGTTGCATTATAATTCCTTCATGTGTATAATGATGTGATTGACAGGTTTCTGAGTCCTTTCTTGTTCTAACATCCATCCTCCAATCTTCTTAGAATTCAAGTGTGCTGCTCTTCCTGTAACTTTTTGTGAAAGTAATATTTTCAGCAGAGCCTGGATAAGTGCAAACCACTGGATACAAACAATGGAATATTGCTACTATAAATTAACATTTATATAATATTTTGTACATTTATGTGCTTTTTATTAATCTTTTATTTTTATTTTTTTATCTCTTTCTGAGCCTTTCCTATGTATTAAAAAGCTACCACCCTTTCCCTTGGGAAAATTGTATATAATAACACACTCCATATAACATGGTATGGATATACTATAATCTATTCAGTCATTTAATTATGTATTTATTGCCTTTCATTGTTACTTATTTTTCTCTACTATTAATGCTCTTTTATTAAATATCTTTTGCAAAAAATCTAGATGTATTTGTACTTACTTTTCCCCTACTTGCAATCTACTACAAAGCCAAAATATTTATTACCTGGGTCTTTTCAGAAGAACTTCACTAAATCTTATTCTAGATGTCATTGTTTGATCTAAACAGAGACCACCTTCTCTTTTTATTATTTTATTCTCAAATAGAAGGATGTTTTTAAGCTCTACATGTATTTTCCAAGGGCAACAGGATATTCTTGTCATTTTTAGTTACTGCTGGTTTGTGTATGTACGTTATTTTTTCATTTTAGTTTTGGGTTTTGGTGCTGCTCATTGGTCTCATTATGTTCTGTTCCTTTTTTTTTTTTTTTTTTCTTGTTTTTATTCAGTTCAGTTTTGCTTAGTGTATGGTGTGATTATTCTGCCTGATCATCCCCTCTCTGGCTGTTGGGCCTCTTTTGGAGGTCTTTCTTCTGGGCTCCTAAAGACTCAGGTTTGTTTGTGAGGTTTGTGAGAATGCACCTCGCAATGGAAGCCCTCCAAGTACAAAGGACGAGGGAGGCTGGCTTCTTGCATCATGGAGCAGACAGCCCACACTCAGCAGAGGTGCAGAAACCTTGCTGCTCTTTAAATTCCTATATCCTCTCAGTGGCAGAGCAGAAAGACTGAGCCCACAAACTCTATAAGCATTTGCACTTTTTTTTTTCCTAATGAGACTTTAGGATGAAGGAAATGTCACATATTTCTTGACTTCAACGTTGGGAGCCAAAGGTCAACGTCGATATTGGATGCTCTGTCCGCTGGCCCATTTCTAGCACATTAATGAAGATATTCTTCCCAGTTTTATCTGGATCTCGGATGCACCCAACTGCCCATAGATCATAGCATTTGTTGTTAACAGAAAACGGAGGAAACGCAGGCTGGGGATCAAAGGGAAATGGAACCAAATTCAAGCCATTACATCCTAAAATCTAGACACACATGTCAAAAGCTTTCAAATGTATTGTTTCAGTGCAATCTCTTTGACATTATTTTAGAAAGAAATATCAGCATTTATATATCAAACACAGAGAAGTTAAAGATAGAAAATCCAACACTTCCCTAGTTATTAATGACAATAAACATAACACGAGGCCCCTAGAAATATATTTTCCACTGTGTTTTTTCTGACCAAAGAGACCATTGCTTCTATAAGAAAATACCAGAATTAATTTTCAGAGTTTTATTTCATTTGGTTTTCTTTCTGTAGAAGACCTTGAATGTCACACCAATTAATATATCAGTTCCATCATGTATAAGAAAAAGTGAGGAACTGCATTTGACGTAAAGAATGCAATATGCCAAAAAGGAAGTAATTTATTTTATTGATCTAAATACTTAATTAAGAGAATCAGTTTAGCAACTTCTACTGCTAATAATAGAATGTAATTATTTTACAATTTATTCTGTCTCCAAGCAAATTTATTTTACCCAGAGGAGATAAAATAGGAATGGAGTATTTTCTCCCCTAAAGAGAAAATGGAATGGAAGAAAATGTCACAATTGTCTTTAGAACTTTCTCCTCCTCACTGCTGTCCTGTACAACATACATTTTCATTTTGTGGTAGCATACTTTTAAGCCTTAATAACAGTTGTATTAAAATATAAGCCTGGACATATTACAAGGCTGCCCTTATATGAATTAGATCCATTGTAGAACCAAATGTCTAAAGCTGTAGAAAAGGGGTGGGGGGGGATGAAAAATTCTGGTAATAGATTTGACATTTTTATGCTCTAGTTCAAAGCTATATGATTTCTCTGTCACCATCAATTATCTTTCAAATACTGTCAAGTGTTCATTTTTCCTTCCTATACAGCCAGAAAATAGAAATAAGGAATGTAATTTTAAAGGGTATATAAGTTATCAAAGCAGAAATACCTTTGAATTAGATCATTCTTCCATAGCATAATGAATTGGAAATTCCCAGGAGAGTTTTGTAAAGAGTGGTTTGCAGTACTCAGTTAGGAAATGTCAAAGAGTGGACATTATTGGCACTTTTGCTTTAGACCACCCTCCTCACCGTCCATTCACCGAGAGGGGGTAGTGCCATGTCGGATTACACAGTCAGGAGGCATGTCTCTCTACACGAGTGAGCAATCCTAGTGACTGCTCTCCTTCCACATTTATCAACAGGCATCATCATTTTCTCAGACACAGTTCCAGGTGAGGACTGGATAGGCTCTCAGATTCACAGAAAGCAGTAACTGTATACTCCAGATACTCTTCTGAAAAGTTTTTATATTTCCAAAGCCTCAACTCCTTGGAAAGTGATTCTTCACACAGGGGTTTTACAGAGTGTGCAGAAGAAATAGAGAGGACTCTTCAACCGTTAATGAATAGAAAACACAGTTTCCAATGCAGACAAAACCAAGCATGGAAGATTTTGATCTATTATGTATGTCACATATTGTTCCGAAAATGACATAAGACATCTTACAAGAATGCACAAAATGGAAAGATAAGATTGCTATTGAAGATTTAAAAATGTAGGAATGAAAGTGGAATTAAAAAAGAAAACTGCAATAATAATCCACAAGTCTACTACAGATAAACTAGAACAATAGATCTGACTTACAAAAAAAAAATGTTAAAACATTTGCAATGGTCATGAGATACCAAGAAAATGATTGCAGAAGATAATTGTACTATAATGCACACCTAACTCCTCAGGGAGCCCTCATGAAAAGAAGGTTGAGATGCAAATGAATCAGGTGTATCCAAAATGTCACATTTTTTGGCTTTAAAAACTAAGATATTTTGCTGTTGTTGTTACAGAATATTAAACCTTTTTAGATGAAACACATTTAGGTATTTCTTCTCTTTCTTTTTTTAATAATACAATTCAACTATATATATAGTATACATTGAGAGAAGCATCACTGTATGGTTGCCTTTCACCTGCCTCCAGCTAAGAACATGGCTGGAGAGCTGGCTTGCAACCTGGTTATGTGCCCTGGCTGGGAATTGAACCAGCAACCCTTAGGTTCACAGGCTGGTGCCAATCCACTGAGCCACACCAGCCAGGGCTAGGTATTTCTTCTCTTAAAGAAAATAATCTTCTCTTAAAGAAAACAATTACCATTTGATTATCTTTTTGTATTGAAAATATCTTTATCTGTAGTTAAATACGTAGTTGTATAGGTGAAATGTGATCTATATTGCACGGCTGAACCTCCTTTTAAAATTAATGTCATATTTAAAAAACAAAGGTCACATATAATAAGACTTGATGACATTAAATTCCATAATCAGATTTTTTTTCTCTTAGTGATTCTCATTTAAGTTTAGCCTTCTTTTGGCCAAGGCACCCTTTCAGTACCATGCCTATAGGTTACACTGCCTTAATATTTCTGAAGTTCTTCCCCATTCCACATCCCATCATTCCTCCAAGTCTGGTTTTGCTATGCCTTGTTGCTCCTCAAATAAGTTGCCTTTCCACTTCCAGGTTGATTTTTCTGTCTTGCAAATATAGAAGATCATGCATGATCATCCTCTGTTCAATATCATTCAAGTGGTATTATAATAATTTACTTGACTTTTTAAAAAATGTCCTTTTATTTTTTTTTCACATTGTTTAACTTACGATGAAGAGTGAGCATCTTCTTTACATGTTGACAAATTGTCATTCTCCTTCCTATGTCAGGATCAGCTTTCCATGGTGTGAAACACCTCTGAGAGCTTCTTTCATATGAACTTCCTCTAGGACAGCTTCACCCTTTTTTGTCACAACCATTTCACTTGTAGAAATAATTCCTTCCATTCCATTTATCTTACGATTCTAATTTCACCTGCTTGCTGCACCTTCATTTTATTGTACAGTTCCCTCTTTCAATTATCCATTTTTATAAAATGCCACTTGGGTTTATCCCAGGGAGACAAAGAGGAGCCCCATCTAAGTGGTTTGCTGCCTATGTGTGTCTGAATAACAGGTGTTTGGCGATCAATTACTGACAGAAGTGGAAAGAAGAGATGTAAGTGGCAAACATCTGTTGCTTCTGTTGTGACTCCTGTACTGTTGTGACTCCTGAAGGACAAGGAGCGGATACTGTGCTTAGCCCCAGCACTCTTACTTCATATAGCTGGTAACTGAAATTTGAACTTTTTTTTTGTAGGGTGCGTGATGTCCATTAACTAGCCATGGTAAATGAAACTATTGCATTTCAAATCCATGCACAGTGAGAATTTTTCTACTTACTATTCCACACCTCCTGCTTCCCATACACTAGGCCTTCTCACAGTAATCATAAACTGGCATTATTACAAATCTAACTCCACAAATTAAGAAACGGCAGTGCTGAGCTGTGAAGTAATTCATTCGAGGTCCCATAATTACCTATAATTGGTATGAAACTCTAGGTTCTCCTGAAGGCTGTGGACATAGGAATAGCACTGGTATTCTAAATGAAGAAATGAATGGAATAATGAATGGACTGCTTGTATGAGGTTACCTGTGCTTTGCAATTTTTCCTTAGAGTAATATTCAATTTTTTCATAAAGAAATAAATTAGTTTTAGGACCTCATTACCTAATAATGTTAGACACAAATAAATTCAGAAATGGTTGATTTTCAGATGACATATATCGAACAAAATAAACTAGAAAGAGTGTAAAACTAGTAATGCGAATTGGACTTTAGTGTCATATCAACTTGATGTGAAATCTTTCTACCTGCATATAAACCAAGTTGTCTTGTTTTTGTCCTGTTTTTTGTTTGTTTGTTTGCTCATTTTGCAGAGTTGTGGGAACTCTGATGATAGGAAAGAGAGGAAGGGTCTCTTTGAAGTTCTGATGAAACTTTGAACCCTTTTCTTAGGTAAAAACATATACACGCAATAGTTTATATATATTGTAAATGAGTGTGTTGACTCTCTGCATTCTGTCCACAGGCCACCAATGAGATTTAGATCCTATGACTCAGTTCTGTAAAAGGTCAAAGGTTGGTTTATTCACTTGTTTGTTAAGTTATTTATGTATGTTCCTGCCATGCCACTTAGTGAGTCTGGAGGGACAGGATCATCAACATATGATGATGCCATCATCCCAACCTCAGCACTGGCTGGGGTAGGAAAAAGAGCATGAGTTATGATGCACATGCTCTGCAGAATTTTCTGCAAGTGAGACCACTTCTCCTTCTGGCACAGAGTTTGAAACCCACGTTTTCAACATTCCTCTGCTTCTTTGCCTGCTCCTTCTGTTCTACATTATGTCCTGCCTTTGATCATCCTCACCCAGGTGTGAATTTCTTGATACATTGCCACACCACCAATAAGCATCTGCGTTGGCTGCCACCAGGAATTCAGCTAGCACTTACTGAGTGCAGAATATGCAAATTGCTCTTTCTAGGTGCTGGGAACACACCAGTGAGCATTGTTCTTACACAGGCTCAATTCTCGAAAGCCTTGCAAACTGCTTGGGGCATAAAGACGAGAAGCAAGTAAACATTAATTAAGTACTTAATTTAGCATGGGATCAGTCCATTCACAAAAATAAATTGAAAAGTGATGTGGATTGGCTGTTTAGGAAAAGACCCTAGCTGGCATCTTCGGGAGAAAAACATTACCAAAAGTCATAATCACATCTTTAGGGACACATGGGAAATATATACCAGGCAGAGGGGAACAGCAAGTGAAAAAGGCCCTAGGGTGAAGCAAACCTATGTGTGCAGCAGGGATAACCTGCAGCCATAGCCGGAGGGATTCTAGAACAAGTTTTGAGGGAAAAAACTCAGGTTTTGAATAACTTCGTTGACTAAGTAGTTTATGAAATGAAGTTGGAAAATTATACAAGACATTTGAAACAATTGTAAGGAAGTGATTGATATAGTAGTATGTAAATAATGCATTTTATAAACAGCATTCTGACTACTTCGGGAGATTTTTGAAGGAACATTTGGATCAGTGATATCACAAAGCTCTATTTGTGGTTTAAGAAAGAAATGGGGAGGAGCCCTGGCCGGTGGCCTGTGGATAAGGTGCCGGCCTGTGAACCCAAAGATCGCTGGTTCAATTCCCAGCCAGGGCACATAACCAGGTTGCAAGCCAGGTCTCCAGACAGGTCTGTAGCTGGAGGCAGGTGAAAGGCAACCACACATTGATGCTTCTCTTCCTCTCTGCCTCTCTCCCTTCCCCTCTCTAAAAATCATAAATAAAATCTTTAAAAAAATAACTAAAAAATAAAATAAAAAGAACGGGGGAGAGCCTATGATAAGGTGAAGGCAAAGCTGGTAGAGTGTGGAGATAGCTCAGAAATTGATTTTGGACAAGCCTATCTAACTTAAGGGAAAAAAAACAGTGCAAGTTATTGATAAATTATATCAATTTAAAATATTTGTATACCACAATCACTGACATAATATCTTTTAATTTTTTATAACTTGCTTTTCTAGGTACTCTATCTATGAAAACATAAAGCTATTTCAATATGTATGGGGTTTCTACAAACCTTGCTGCAGTGTATCCTTTTTAGGAATTAAAAAAATATCTTATGGTATGCATTTATTTTCACGTAATCAGCATTGCTTTTAAATGTTAAATGTTGTAGTGTTCCGTTTGAAAATAATTTATTTGTGATTTTAGAGGACATTTCTTACTTTCGAAAGCAAAATACTTTTCTGAATATTAAGTAACTTATCCATGACTAGTCTCTTACGGCATCTTTTACTGGCATGTTTTATGTAATAGCTCAGTTTTGGCCTTTATGTGTCCTTATCTAAAACTCACATTTTAGTTGTGCATATTTGGATATGGCAATTTTAGAGACATTTTAAATATCTCAAAACATCTCTTTGCTTTTCATTTTGGCAAATTATAAAATGTCATTAATAAATTTCCTCCAAAACATGGCAATACAAAGAGGCAAACTTATCCTCATCTTCCAGAAACCAAATCAGTTGGTTCCGGCCAAAAATGTTTGCCTAATACCTCAGCTCAGTAAATCTGACTGGAGTAAATCTGACAGGCGCTTCGCCAGGTGCTATGGAAGGCTCCCTGTAGGTCTTTAAACTTCCATTTACATCATTAATAGAGGCATGATCTCTATTTTACTTCTTAATCGCACTGTAATAGTCGACAAGTAGACCAGCCTCTCAGGATATTTTCTTCAGATGTCATTTGTCCTCTCCCACCCGTGCCTATGAGTTCCAGTGATTTTTCTTGCCTCCTACTGGTTGCTAAGTAACGTGGAAAAGTACAGCTGCAGCTTCACTTGCTTCAAACTGCTGCTCCTAAATATGAATAAAGCCATAGACATTCTATTTTTGTGTTCAGAACTCAAGGCTTTCAAAGCTTCCGTGTCAGATTCTCTGAAGCATAATGGGGAAGGCAGTAAAATTGCAGGCCAAATAAGACTTCTGAAAAATATGCACTTCGTTTTTGGTTTTTTCCCCCGCAGATGCAATTGGATTATTTCTCTTCCACCTCGGAGCTTGTGTGAGAGTCCTAGAATGGACAAATTGAACTAAGACCTAAGAGTGCTTATTGCATGACCTTGGGCAAATGATTAATCTCTCATGTCTCTGTTTCTTAATCTCTTATATAGGAAGTCATTGCATTAAATGATTGTTCTTCCTCTTAGAGCTGATGGTTCTATGAAACTGAGCTTTATAATTTTACTAAACTACCAAATGGCATCATTTCTAAATCAGTTTTATTAATTGCTTTCTTATCATTTTTGTTTTCACTCTATTTGGCTTGCGCAGGATAGAAACTGAAGATATTTAACACAGAATGCTACTTCTATACTCTTTATAGTTCTTTGCACTCTCTATGGATAAATAAAAGTACTCACTTAAAGAAAATGTGAAGTAATGACCCTTTGACAAAGTTCTAAGTCATTTCCCTCATCAAAATTCACACTAAGTCTGTGCCTGAGTGCAGCTCACATTGGGGAATGTATGGCACTTTGCCTTCTATTGCTCTCCATTCCAAATTACTAATTGCTTTAGCAAGATCCCTCTTGGTGGAAAGAGATCCTGCAGAGTGTATTGAGCTTTTCAACTATAATACACAGAGTATCTTCCTCATCCATTATCACTATGAGTGCTTGTCTTTCTTCCTCCCTGGGCTGTGACCTCCTGCAGAGAGAGTGCTTTGTGTATCTCATCTTTACATTTCCAGGACTAGCATAGTTCCTATTGTACTATAGTTACTATTTTCTTTTAACCAGCAGAAGGAAACCTCATGTAGCCTTGGACAGTGTGGGTATAGCTAGCAAATTACTTCTTTGGAGAACATAATTTCATGGAAAATATAATCCAGGTTCTGTGTCCTCAAAAACAAGCTGAGAAATAGCATGTTATATGTCTATATAAGATATAACTTGACTCTAATTAGAAGGGAAAGTGTCAACCAATGCAAGGGATTGCAATTATTTGAGATGTATCATTTTATATTTCTAGCATTCTGTGTAGTGAGTATATGGCACAAAGGGTAAACGGGAGGGGACATGCCTTTCTTTACTTAAAAAATATTTTTATATTAACAGTGATATTTATAAAATACATTTTAGAAAAAATATTGTACATAATAAACATACTTTAATTTACAGTTGAATAGAATGTTTAATAGCACTCTCAAGCAACAGTATATTGTATGCGTATATCTGTTATTTTATTTATCAGATGTGTATTTTAATATTTTATAGATGTGTGTGTAAATAACTTAAAAATCTTCTGTAGGACCAAAGAAAATAATTAGCATCATATAGAATTTTTAAAATGATAGAAGCAAGGCACCAGCCTTATTTATGTCTTAAATTCATTAACTGTAACGGGGGTGAGGTATAAAAGAAATTTTTTGTAAGAAAATGTAAGAACAATTACCTTTCTCTCAGTATACCATTTAGACTCAGTTCCCAAACATGTCAACCAAAATGTAAAGACCTAAATATTTTTTTATATTCTTGCTTGCATATGCAATAGCAAAATGGACGTTTTTAAGGTGCTTATAAAGTAATGGTTTTCTATATTAAATGAACATATCCTCAAAAATGTATTTACTCTCAGTATTAATTATTGCCTCCCATAAGAGATTGACTATTTTAAAGTACCTTCATAATTTATCAAATTACATATATATATATTAAAACATTATTTTTCACAAGTTAAAGATATTCACTATTTTTCTAAGTATCTGCCTAATACTTTGAAAAATAATATAAATGGAGACACAATTATTTTTTTAATATTTATTTATTATTTTCAGAGAGAGGGAGGGGGAGGAGCAGAGAGGGAGAGAGACATCCATGTATGGTTGCCTTTCACCTGCCTCCAGCTATGGACCTGGCTGGAGACCTGGCTTGAAACCTGGTTATGTGCCCTGGCAGGGAATCAAACAAGTGACCTTTGGGTTCACAGGCCGGCACCTTATCCACTGTGCCACCAACCAGAACATTAGAGACACTTTAAAATGAAGTCTAGGGTGCCTTGTATGTCTTACTCCTCAAACTCTTCAATGTTAAAACTAGACAAGATACCATTTGGACTGAGTCTGAAGTAGCCTTGTACATCAAACTACTGTTGAGAAACATAACGATAAAGTAAACACCATCAATACCACTGAAAAATGGAATGACATTTTCAGAATTAGCATCACTGTGTTAGTTTATCTGCATCTATAGAAATTTATTTCTTTTATTCATATTGTTCTTCCCCTTCCTTTTCTCCTAAATACGCTTTGCCTTCATCTCCTGATCAGAACACTGTTTGGGGTTTTCTGCCAGAATCAGGGCTCCGCAGTTAGCTATTCCTTCGGATCTCAAAGAAAGGCTTGCTATCTCTTACCACGGCTTTTGTTTCAGATTGACAACACCATAGAAGAATTTGCGTGAAACGTATTATAAAATAAATTTGACTCTAAGCACGGTTTTATGGTCTAATTTTGGAGAAATGTTTTTATACTACGGAGGCCAATTTATTTTAATAGGAAGAAAGGAAAACAGAAAGGGACGAGAAAGAAAGAAGAAAGCACATAAAATGTGTGTGAAGCAAACTAAATGTATTATCTTGGACACAACGCTTTACCTATTTGGGAATCATCAAAGCTAAAATGCTGGATTAAACTAAGGGAGATTACACATACTCATAAATATGCTGGCAGGATTGATCTCAAATTTCATATCAATATGCTTTTTACACATATTCCAGCTGCTTTTTTCAGTAGGATCACCAAGAGCAGTTTTGTACATCAGCCTAGCCTAATTTGGACTTGTTCCTGTACCTTAGCTAGCTGGCACGTAGGCTGAGAGATGACTGTTAGGATAGCAAACAGTGTTTTACACCGTGGTTCTTAATTGGAGGGAGGTTCTCCTTTCACCAAGAAGTCATCCTGACACCATCTATCTGGACACAGCATCAGGTTCCGCAGGTTAAGGATTCAATCTTATAAGATGGCTACCTTTTGCTTTCTATGGAGACTTAATTAAATAGACATGATTGATTACGTAATTGGCCCTTGACAATTAATTCAACTTCCAGTCACTCTTCCTGGAGGTGAGGAAGTAGAATTGAAAACACCATCCTTCCAATCACATGGTTCCAGTGGCAACCAGTCGCCATCTTAGGGGAAACTCAAAAGTCACCCTGTTAACATGACAAAAGACACCTATATAACTTTAATCAGTTTGGAAATTCCAGTGGTTTAAGGAGCTCCGCGCCAGCCACAGGGATGAAGAACAAATATGTATTTATTACTACAAATCCCAAAATTGCGGATGGCCCTGATGAAGGCAACTCGGTTCTGCTTCACGTAATCCTTCTTCATGAAAGCCCCTCTCAACATGTTTTCACGGTAAAGACAGAGAAGCAAGAACCCAGGTGCGAATGGGCAAGGACTTGTCATACCTCTTACCACATCCACTTGGCTAGTCTGTTTCCCAAACTAAGCCACATGGTTGATACCAGAGACAGCAGAAGTACACCACAGGCTTCTAGGGAGGAAGGCACAACTTACAGAAATAGCATTGACTGGCCCCATCAATGCACTGATGCCACACCCCCTCAGGAGGTGGAGGGAAGCTCTTTCCGCTGAAAGAGTGACCTACCTCTGTAGGAATGGAGGCTCAGCCTACCGACAATTACTGGGATTTGCCCAAGTGGCTTCTTTTCAGTGCTTTGGCTTCGTTTCCTTCCTAAACAGTCTTCTATTTTTGACATCAAAGACCTGGAAATGTTATGAATTCAATTTTTATTTCATACTAACCACTCGTAAAACTAAAAACTGAGTTTGTCTTGAAGCTAAAAGATATGAGAGATTCATTAAAGATTGAAATAGAACCTTTTTTTTTTTTTTTAAGATTTTAAAAATATTTTTAGAGAGAGGGGAAGGGAAGGAGGCAGAGAGGAAGAAAAACATCAATGTATGTTTGCCTTTCACCTGCCTCCAGCTGGGGATCTGGCTGGAGACCTGGCTTGCAACTTGGTTATGTGCCCTGGCTGGGAATCGAACCAGCAACTGGTGAGTTCGCAGGCCTGTGCCTATCCACTGAGCCAACAGACAGGGCTGAGCCTTGTTCTTCTTGTTTTTTTTTTTTTTTTTTTTTTGGTTTTCAACCTTTATCTCAACCCAAAATGTAAAGCTCAGAGGTTTGAAGTTTTCAACACCAATGTCCCCATAAGGAACCATCTGCACTAACAGACTTGACCAAATGCTAGGAAGGAAGCCTGTCCCTGGGGTAACCAGGCCTTGCTTTAGTTTCTTCATGGGAAACATCAAGGCTGACAAAGTAAGTTACTGTGTTCTCCAGTCCATGCCTGATAAAAGCACCCCTGCACCCCCACCTCCCTTTCTCTATCATTTACTTTACAAAGCTTGCGATTGTAAATACTTTCTTTGTTTTTTAGAGATGCATATGCACCAGGAATATCTTTCTCAAGGACTAGGGTACCCGTCCTTTGAAATGTCATCATCCAGAAAGGATAGGATCGGTATCTCCCCATGTCTGCAGCAAAGCAGGGCCAAGCAAGGGTTAGGGACACAGAGGGCCTACCAGTATCTATTTAAGTCAGTTAAAGGTGCTATAACAAAGGACCATAGACTGGCTGCCTTCTATACACTAGAAGTTTATCTTCCATTCTTGAGGCTGAAGAGTCAGTGATCAAGGTGCTGGCAGATTTATTGGTGTCTGGTGAGAGTCCTCTTGCTGGTTTCCAGATAGCTGTTTTCCTTTCTCTCTTCCTTCCTCCTTCCTTCCTTCCTTCTCCCTCCCTTCCTTTCTTTTCTTTCTTTCTTTCTTTCTTTTTTTTTTCAACACAAACACTGTGTACTGAAACCTGAATCCTAAGTATTAGTATCCATTTACTATGCATTCCTAGGGATTACTGTTTTTAACTTCCAGCTAGAATCAAGGTTGAGACAATGTTCTCTGGTGAAAACTACTGCTATTCTTCTCTTTCACCCTTTCCATCTAACTTATTCTAAGTCTTACTCTATGCAGTAGTCTCTTCAGTGAGGCTTTTTCTACTCTCTATGGCTTCAAAGATTTCCTTCTTTTATTCATCAAAGAAACAAAGCTCTAAGTTAAAGTAAGGCACTGATAACCAGAGAATACCTAGTGTCTTCAATTCTCACTTTCCAATGTTCTTACTCATGCTTTTTGCTGACTTGAGAAATGACTTCTCTTTTTTCTTTCAGTGTCTTTTGTGTTAATATTTTACTTTATCACTATTCATGCTTTATAGCAAGAATTCATTATTTCCCAAGGAATGCCACAAACAAAAATCTTTGTTCACTTTCTGGCTAGTTTATCAATCCTTTCTATTTGCAAATTCAGATGCTTACATTTTATGGAATAGCTTCTGTTAACTCCTGTATAATTTCCTTCTTTCCTTGTCCTCTGTTATTTTTGAGACTCCTATTATTGAAATGTTGGATCTGTAGATTGATTCTCTATTTAAATTCTCTCTTTCAATTTTCACTACTAATTATTTAATCAACTCCTTATTTTAGTAATTTTATTGCTTTTAAAAATCGCTATCATTTTTAAGAACTTCATTTTGTACTTTGTATGTTCCCTTTTTTCAGTATTTAATGAATCATGGGTCTTCCTTTTCACTGATGAGTGTATTGTTTGAAAATTTTTATTAAGAATAATGTAAATTTCCACCAAATTTATTTCTGTGTGTTTACATCTTGTGTTTCTATTAAAGACTTATCTGTGACTGTTATTCTTGCTTGCCTATTGGTATGTAAGAATAGGGCACTAAAGAGCTAGTATTTCTAGCTGAGTCACCATTATTAGGTTTTATGTGCACAGTTTTGTGGAATCTTAGATCTATTGGAACTCTATACATGTAAATTATTTGAGATTTCAGTTGATGACTTTTCCTATGGGTAAGATTAGAATTTTATCTTAGGAGCTTCAGGAAAGTCTGTGAAGATCCATCAGCTGACTTGAATGATGTTCTAAAATACTTCTGACTGACAGAATCTTCAGTCTTTTTTTTCTCTTTGACTAATCACACACACTCCCTTGTGTAATATGATATAAACTTCCTATAAAAAATATTAAGCCATGCTGCCAGAATTCTAGGATTCAAGTGCTTAGAAGGTTTCTCAATCAGAGAAATCTAGTTTAGGTTACAGTAAAAATGGCCCTGACATGTAAGTGTTATTTGATTTTTAAGGGTCAGCTACATCTTTTCTACCATGTCACCTTCACTCCAGGGCCCAAACTATGGAGCAAGCTATCTGTGACAATGCCATTACCTCTACTAGTCAGAAGTTAAGCATCCAGTTTTTCCCTCACATAGGATAGGCCCAATCAAGGAATGTGAGTGAGCCCTGAGAACATGAGTGAGCCACTAAAGAGTCCTCATTTACCAGGGAGGGACAGTGTATTTATTCATATATTGTGGAAGAAGACTGGTAATCTTATCCCCTGTTGGTGAATTTTCATTATTCCATCTTTTCTTTTATCCTGACTCTTCCCATTAACCAAGCGTGGAATCATTTTTATTTACCTTCTGGAAAGAACTTAATCATTCTTCTGCCTGGATTGTATTGGGACAGTTTCCCAGCTGCTTACCATATGGGTTGTGACTCATGTCCATATGCTATGTGACATTCTTAGACTCACCTTCAAGACCACTGGAAGTTCTAGGAACTGTTGTTATGTTCTAATATAAAATATACCATTAAAGAAGAAAGTAAAAAATTAACCAGTTAATTGGTTAGGTCATTTTTAAAATATCATTTATAGACATAGATATTATTAAATTTTACTTAATATTATGTTTACAATTGAAAAATGGCATCATCATAATAATAAACCAGAATATCAATTGAGAAAACATATCTAGAAAATGGAAAATATAAGGAATAAGAGATAGCACAGTTCATGCACATAACTGAGCAGCTTATTTTTTTCCTCCCACTTGCATTGAACATTGTTTTAAATAGCAGCAATAAAAAGAAATGTGATGTGTCAAGATGAGAAAGAATGGGTTATAGCAATACAAAAATTCTTTAGAAAGTGATGATTGCATTGACTGTTTTACACTGTTTAGTTAGATTGAGTTAAAGGTGAAGAAATGGGTTTTCAATATTTATGCAAGGGGGAAAGGAGAGGGCAAGCAATGTCCCTGAAGAGGTCCATCTACAGTTGTTCGGCAGGGCAAGGAGAGCTTTATGTTGCTGAAGAAGAATAATATAGGGTAGGTGGGTCATTTCCCTACCATTCCCCAAGAAGCATCCTAATATTCTCAACAATGTTAGCAAAGCTTTGGAATCTAATAAAAATAAAGCCTGAATTTCAATATTGACATTAACTAGTCACACAACATTGAAAAATTTGCTCAACTGTGCTGAGATGTAATTTTTATCATCAGAAAATAAGACTGGTTATGTGTAAGACATACATGAAAGCTCAGTTATTAGTTCTCTATTTTCCATGGTTGGTTCTTGACACATAATTAGAAACCAATAAATTGAAGTTTTTATGAAAATATCTGATCATATTCAGCCAATTATATTTTAAACATTATATCAAAAATATATGAGAAATGCTGAACCATACATTATAAAAAATAAAACTGTTAGTCCTGGCTGATGGCACAGTGGTTAAGGCACCAGCCTGCGAACCCAAAGGTCGATGGTTCAATTCCCAGCCAGGGCACATAACCAGGTTTCAAGCCAGGTCTCCAGGGAGATCCCCAGCTGGAGGCAGGTGAAAGGCAACCATACATTGATGTCTCTCTCCCTCTCTGCCTCTCTCTCTCTTTCCCCCTCTCTAAAAATAATAAATAAAATCTTTTAAAAATAAAACCATGCTTATCTAGAATGTAGATGGAAAAGATTGAAAGAAAAATCTCATTTTATAACTTCACCCCTTATTCTTTTCATCTTTCCACTTCTATTGGAAAGTCTTAAAGAAAAAGATGGAGGCTATTCACTTGCCAAAAGTTCTCAGAGACAGAGGCAGAACTGCACAAAGCACATCCTGATGGGGCTAGTACCTATACTTAATCAGGTTGAGTGGCCTTAACACAGTACAACCGACTGGGTGACTCAAACAGCAGACATTCATTTTCTCACAGTCCTGAAGACTAGAAGCTTGAAATCAGAGTATCAACATAGTCATTTTCTAGTAGTCATTTCAAGGACAGCCCAATAGATTGTACATGTGACCTTTTCATTGTGTTCTCACCTGGCAACCAGAAAAGAGAGAGTAGGGAGAGGGAGGGAGGAAAGATGAGAAATTGGGAGATGACCTAACAAGCTAGCTCTCTGCTTTCTGGTGTGACTTTTTATGAGGGCATTTATCCTTTCCATTCAGTGTTCCACACTCCCAAGGGCTCCATCTCAAAATTCATCACTTCAGGTTTTGGGGCTTCAACATATGAATTTGGCAGGGAACACAGAGTCCATAGCAACATCACCATGTCTTCTGTCTTCCTGTTTGGTGATGATGTCAATTTCTATAACCAGTCAAAGAAAGTCTCAAAAGAGCGCAGACTTAATTTCTGTAGGCTCATACAGATTATTTTTTATTAATTTTTATTGAACTTATTAGGGTGATATTGGTTAACATAATTATAGTGTTCAAGTATACCTTTCTGCAATTCATCATTTGCATACTCTATTGAGTATTCACCACCCAAAGGCAAGTCTCCTTCTATCCCTATTTATCTCCCACTTTGCCCTTTTATACCTTTCCCTCTGGTAATCACCATACTGTTGTCTGTGTCCATGAGTTTCTTTGTTTGGTTTTTGCCTAATCCCTTTACTTTTCTCACCCAGACCCCAACACCTACCCTTCTGAAAGGGTTACATCTGTTTCTATTTCGTTTGTTAGTTTATTTTGTTCATCAGATTCCACATATTTGTCTTTCTCTGACTGGCTTATTTCATTTGCCAGAATGCCCTCCATATCCATGCTTGCTTTTGCAAAAGGTAAGATTGGAGCATTTAAGCCATTTACATTTAAAGTGATCATTGACAGGTATCTGTTGTTATTTTATTCTTTATAGCTATATTCCTCTGTTTGTTTCTTTGTTATGCATGCACATTATTTTTATTGTATTTCTCTACTACCATTTATGCTCCTTATACCCCCTTCCTCTCGCAATCACCACACTGTTTTCCACGTTCACGAGTCCTTTTTCCTTTTTGCTCAGTCCCTCCACCCCCATAAGCTTCCCCAGAGCTATCCACTTGTTCTCTAACTTTGAGTCTGCCTCCATTTTGCTTTTAGTTCAGTTTGTTCATTAGATCGCACATATGGGTGGAATCATATGGTATTGCCTTGCTTCCTCTTAAGGAAGATTTGTAATACTGGTTTGGTTGTAATGAACTCCTTTACCTTTTTCTTGTCTAGGAAGCTCTTTATTTCACCTTTAATTTTAAATGATAGCCTTTGCTGTGTAGTCATCTTGGTTGTAGGTCCTTGTTTTTCATCACCTGGAATAGGTCATGACAATCCTTTCTGGCCTGAAATATTTCTTTTGAGAAAATAAGCTGACAGTTCATAGACACTTCCTTGTAAGTAACTGTCTTTCTTTTGTAGTTTCTAAGAGTTTGCCTTTGTTGTTAACCTTTGCCATTTTAATTATGTTTTGTCTCAGCGTGGGCCTTTTTGAAACTCTGTGCTTCAGTCAGGTTGACTGTTCTGTATTTTGCTGTCGCCTTGATTCTCCCCAGATTATTATTTTATTAATTTAGACATTAACATCATAATATATCATTTTTAGATATTATTAATTGCATTTTCATAAGTACTATTTTTTCAAGAGCTTTTCAAAGAGAAAATAGAAGACTATAATTAAATGATTTTTCAGTTTAAATGAAATTTAGATTTTACTTTTCATTTTATGCTATAAATGAAGATTCTTGTCTAGATAAACTTTGGATTTCTTTTTTTGCACAAATATATTCATTATATTTTTCCAATTGGAAAAAAAATTCCAAAATATCCAAAAATCTTTACTATGTTCCCATGGAACGATGTAATTATTTCTCAAAGTACAAGAAGAAATTATGTTTTATTTAGTGAGACCCCAAAATAATTTTTAGGTGTTTAAAAACACACAGGTGTGGTATGTGTGAAACCACTTTATAGCATCATCAGATGAGAAAACAGTATGTACATGATTAATTAATCTAATGCATAATTAATATGAATTCTAAATTATTTTAAACTAATTTTCTCTATTTTAATAACTATAAATATGATATCAATTTTAAAATATTTTTTCTAATCTAGAGTTTCTTATATCAATCTAACATTAGCTTTTTTATTAAGGTATATTAAAAATCATTTAACTGTATTTTTCAAGTGCATTTGACCTCTTAGTTTAATTTCATTACATTATTGTTTTAGAATCTTAAATTGAATAATTTTTTACCTAGGATAATATGTTCAATATATGTGTATTTTTTGAGGTAAAAGAAATTTTTTTTCAGCCAAAATACTTAAACTAAATTGACTTACTCCTTAGGTAATAAGTTTTACCCTTAAACAACCATTTTTAAAATGCTTATTTTAATTTTAAAAGTTAATAAGGAATAAGTACGCACAGGCAATTCTTTTCAATGTCGTTTATGTTGTAGTTCTATGTTCCCCTTTTGAACTTAATGTTACTTTTTTAGAGAAATTTAAAATGGTATTAAAAACCTATATAATCTGTTCTGCCAGTAAGCCTCCAGTTCTATCTTATTTTTCATTCACTGCACGGCAGTGACATGTCAAATATACCTGTGTCCAAGCCTTTGCATTTTCTCTTCACTCCTTCAGTTGTGCATCCACGTGGCTTGTTCTTTCACTTTGTGTGTGTCTGTTCCATAGGCTGTCAGTCAAGAATTTCCTAGCGCCATTACCTAAATGAGTATTCCCTAATAATTCTCATTTCTCTGCTGCTTGTTTGCTTGTTTTGAAAAATAATTTATCACCACATAAAAAAAATACATATGTAATTGTTTATAAGTACATTGGCTATTTAAGAGTAATGTGAGCTTTAGAAACAAAGATGTTTTTTGTTGCCTACTGTTCTTACTTAGGGCAGCAGGAGGCTAGGTTAGTGCAGTTTTTGGTGGGAGGGAAAAGAAAAACAGAGAGAGTGCTCTTTCTAGGTTACAATCCTATGGGACATTCAAATTTTGCTCTGTTAAACTGAAACTTATCAGTCTCGGAACTGATGTTATGTAACATGTTTCTGAATTGTTGGAAACTAGACTATTTATCTCTTCATTCTATTCGGCAGATACATATCAAATGAGAGTTTTCTAATGATACTTGGAAAGATTTTGATGATAGAACCTTTGTATTATTATCCTGTAATTAGGTGAGAGTAAGCTCAAATTATGAAGTGTGTACTTTATCTTTTGCTAGGCACTGATTAATATGACAGCTTAGAAACAATAGGATATCTTTTCTATAAAATTAACTAATTAAATGAGTTTGATGTGACATGTAAAGGAAATTTGTAGCAGAGATGCAACATATCTGATTTCTTTAAAATGATGTAATCTGTAAAAGCCAGAACAAATTAAAAACAGGATATCTAGTTTTCCCTGTTGAAAAATAATGGAAAAAATTTTCCTTCCTCCTTTTTCTTAGAGATTTTTTTCCTTAGAAAACTTGAAATTGTAAGTACTTCTGTCTTTGAAATACACAGTGTGTGTGTGTGTGAGTGTGAGTGTGTGTGTGTGTGTGTATCCTTTGAAAACTCTATAGGCCTTTTGCCTGAGTTAGGACTAGAAATTTCTTTCTGAAGGGTGTGGGGCCATCTCTTTGATATATCAACATCAAGGTAGATGGCACTTCTGTCTCCCAGTTTCTGTAGAAGGAAAGAAACCTAACTTCCGTGGATTCCTTGCTCCAAGGGGTAAAATATCTCCTGCAGAAAGGCGTGTCTGAAACTACTTAGCTCATACAGGTAGTCACCCAAATGACCAGGTAGAGTGAAAATGAATCATGTGCCACCAAAATGGTGATGTCAAGCCCTCTGACTAAGGGCAGGTTATCGTTTATTTTGAGTATGTGTGTGATGGGTTGTATCTGCTTGGCTATATAACAGGGTGAGATTTCTTTCCGTCTGTTATCTCTTAGTGAATTTGAATTGCCTGTGATGCACAGCTACATTCTGCTTTAATGTTTATTCAATAACCAAAAGTATTGCCTTTCTCTACTCCCCTGGTGGAGAGGGTTTCTGGGTTGGAAAAAAGGTTTTGTCTCTATTTATATGTCGCTGGTAAATTAAATCTTTGTTTTAGTTTTATCATTCTATTTGCTAATTAATGTATGAAAAGGCTGAATAGTAAACTGGTGCTATTTGGCTTCAATAATTTTGGCCTATCTTCCTGGGGAGAGGAGCCAAAATCTAGATGAACTGAGATACTAAGGCTGATCTCCTATTATTTTTTACCAAATTTATCTCTCAGAGAATAGGTCTAATATTCACTTGTTGTGAATAAATTTGAGAGACAACTTATTAGATCATTGTACTGGTCTAAGAGCCAGGGAGCCTGATCTTTTGCAAATTTAAGAGTTTTTTTCCATTTCTGTTGTAATTTGACAAGTCACAAATTATTTTCTTTCTGTATTAATGATGAATATACAGGAAAGTAAAAAGACACAAAAATTTTATTTATAATATAAATAATGAGGAATATTAATGATTAGAAGATGTGGTAACAAAATCAACTTGGGTGTAATTAAGGAGAAACAGGATGTTAGGAATTGAACCCTTACCATTGATGCATAAGAGGTGTATTAGATTGCTTTAAGTGGCCATATATGTACATAGTGGCATTTCTGGGGTTTCTTTCTTTTTTCTTTTTCTTTTTCCCTAGTTGCTTCAAATAATTGTTTTAGAAATCATCTGTTGTGTATCATAATCCTTTTAGCACATAATCTCTGAATCCCAAAGACAAATGTATTAGTAAACTATTCATCTCTAAATGCCAAAGAAACAAATACCTTGACTTGATTTCAATCTAAAGCTTTCTTTTGTCACTATGGTTATATGGGTTTCCATGGCAATGGAAGCATTTGTAAGAGGAAAGATAAAATATGTTATTTTAGGTCATAAAATCTTTATAAAATGTTTTCCTTACTTGCATAGTCTTCTTTCAAAATTAGTCATAGAGTAGGAAGAAAAGTACATGGCTTGGTTTCTAATTGTGTTGTCAACAACACATATTCAGGAAAAGTCACCTTAGCTTCATCAATCCAAAATGAGATTCAGTGCATTGATTAGCAAGCCCAACTTAACACAGTCATACAGCTGAAGAGTTGGAACAAGCATTCAAGATTCTATGTTAGTACAGTTTGCCATAATATAGTGGAAATAAGCTGTTTTTTGACTTCGGGATGGTGCAAAAGTGCTACATATAATAAACTAAGGGTAATATTCAACACTGTATTATAAAATCATTGTTGTGTTAGATTTTGTCCAACAATAAGATAATGTAAATGTTCTGAGAGTGCTAAGGCAGGTTATGCTAAATTACCATGTTTTGTAGGTTAGCCATATTAAATGCATTTCTGACTTGCAATATATGTAAGTTTGATGGGTATATCAGGACATAATCCCATGCAAATCAAGGAGTATCTGTTTGTAAATTTTGAGAGATCAGTTCCTCCATTTACTTTTAGTCACTTAGTGAACTTGAAATCATTCACAAACTACCCTGAGGCTAAGTTTCTCAGTAAAATGGGGATAACATGCTACTTTTTCTAGTTAAAAAAAAAAAAAAAAAATCACCAAGTACCATGAACATCACAAATAGGTGCCCAATAAATGCAGAAAAACAAACAAACAAACAAAAAAAAAAACCCAGAAATATTTCAATTATCAAAAAATCTAATTGATTTCAAGCATCTCATGGCATATGTAAGCTAATTACAAAAAGTCTGTGGCACACCGAAAATATATTTTTTGCCAATATGACAAAAAGATTGTTGTAATTTTGATTTATTCCCACCAGGCAGCTATTATTATGTTGGCCATTGTCATTTTTACATTTGACAATCTAAGGGAAACGAGGTCAATGCCCCTAGGAACTAGTCTGCATCTCTTGCTGCATCTCGCTGCCCTCAGGGGATAAAGACAGTCACAAAATGTATCCCATGGATTATGTTTGTTAAACTGCACATCAAATCTATGTATTATAAACTTGGCGTCAATGAGGCAGGAAAGTTAAAATTGGGAACAAAGGCCTCCAGCTCTACCCAACCCCTTCTCTGTCTTTGCCGGGCCACCTGTCCCCTTCTTGCCCCGGCCCAATCTCCTGGAATTGGGAGGACCAAACAGCGCTGTTATCTGGAGAGAAGAAATAAGGACAAACCCCATCAGCAGTCACTCCACCAGCTTCCAAAGCAGAGGGCCACTCTACCTCTGCCCTGCCCTTTCTCCATTTATTGAGGCAAGGGGGCCATTCACCCTTCCCTCTTTTCTAAGTGTACTCCCTTAGAAGCCGGAAAACTGAGATCTGTGTTTTCATTTCACCTTTGAAAGAGAGAAAGATCCTGTAAGGACTGAGCTCAGTGAATTAGTTTCCTGGTGATTTTGCAACAAAGTAATACAAACTGGGAGGCTTAAAATAACAGAATTTAATTTTTTTCACATGTCTGGAAGCTAGAAGTCAGGAAATCAAGGTTTCAGGAGACCCATGCTCACTCTGGAGGCACTAAGATTTTCTTTCTTTCTTCCTCCTCACTGCTGATGATTGCCAACAATTTTTGACTTTGCTTGGCTTGTAATGGCATCATTTTAAAAAAGATTTTATTATTTTTAAAAAGAGGGGAAGGGAGAAAGGCAAAGAGGGAGAGAGACATCAATGTATGGTTGCCTTTCACCTGCCTCCAGCTACAGACTTGTCTGGAGATCTGGCTTGTAACCTGGTTATGTGCCCTGGCTGGGAATCGAACCAGCTTCCTTAGGTTCTCAGGCCTGCGCCTTATCCACTGTGCCACCAGCCAGGGCTAATTGTGTCATTTTAATTTATGCCTTTACTTTCATGGCCTTCTCTCTTCTGTTTCTTTTTCACATGACTTTTTTTAAAAGGACACCAAAGATAGGATTTAGGTCTTATTCAAATCCAGTATGACTTTATCTTAACTACTTATATCATAATCTTTCTATTTCTAAATAAGGTCACCTTCTGAAGCTCTGAGTGGACATGAATTTTGAAGGGAGGCCATTTACCTGAGGACAATTTGCTTTCTGGCCCCAAAATTCATACCTGATCTAAATGACATCAGCTCACGTGTGTGTATGTGTGTACTTTAATTTATCTTTTATTAATATGGAAAAATCTTTCTTTTTTAATGTGATTTTTTATTTCCATTCACCAAAAATTAGATTTTCAAAATGTAAAACAATGCGATTCCTCTTATTAAGTTGTGTTATTAGTGATAAAGTCTATATTACTATATAATTAATTTATTAATGCTATTTTAAGTTACTGATAATTAAATATAAAGTGATTCTCAGTCTTAAATATAAAATATTGACATATTTGAGACATCTAGGGAAACCTCTTTAGCGTTGTTAACAGTTTTTCATTGGTTAAAGTTTTATGAGACAAAATTTTTTTGAGAATTAACTGCTCTACTGTTCTGTCTTATGGTCCCAATGCAGCTTAAAGCTATTCCAAAACATCTTTGTACACAATAAAGTTCTGTGTCTGAAAGAGACATGATATTCTTCTTCTTTGCTTTTTTTTTTTTTTTTTTGTACATTTTAGTAAAACTACACAGACTTAACAACTATAGGTTTATTTCCAGATAATAATTAATGATACTTGGTATAGTAATCATCCATCTTTTTTCTTTTCATATTGACTAGGCTATTTGCATTTCCTATGAAAAATTTGTGTTGCCGATTTTTTCATATATCACTGCTGGTGTCTTGTTTAGGATTTCCTTGAATTTATAGATTAACTCCAATTCATATATTAATCTCTAAAAAGTAAGTAAAGAATCATATAGAACACTTAACATTTCTAAGGTATTAATCTTTGTAATACATATTACATTATCAGTTTATATTGCTGACATTGATTCTCTATTTTAATAGTCAATAAAGTTGGCATTATTAGTAAGCCTTCTTGCAAGTTGTCCACCTCCAACACATACATTTTTTAAAATTATAATTTTTATAACACCAGTTCTTAAGCATATTACCTTTTGAAAATTTGATTCCCAGAATGCTTGTTCTTAGTGAAATATTTAGAATTTTTACATTCTAAGCCTGAGCTTTTATCATGTATTTTCTGGTCTTTGGGTTTTAATCTAATTTTCATACTTGTTGAACAAAAAGTATTTTTCATCTTTTTAGAATAGAAACACATTCCTTTTTCTCTTCCAATTTCAGAGGCTTCAGGAGCCACAGACTTGGTCTCAGGGGGAGGTGATGCCCAAGAACCACACCACACACACCCAGTCCCAAAAATGGCATTTCTGTGCCAAGAAGCAAATTGAAGAAGTTGGCTGAAACTTGCCTTTCTCGTGCCTTATTTTTAGAAAATGTCAATAGCGACTATTCATTGGGTTGCTTCAAAGTCCATGTGCTGAAGTCAGTGAGGGTGAGAGAGTTGAAGCTTAGGTGAGTGACCCATCTCATCCCAGTGCTTCAAAACTGCCATCA
The DNA here is from genome assembly GCA_004026585.1 of Noctilio leporinus. NCBI lineage: Eukaryota > Metazoa > Chordata > Mammalia > Chiroptera > Noctilionidae > Noctilio > Noctilio leporinus. Next base: position 358,026 of record PVIW01000536.1, read on the forward strand.
CGGGCCTGTGAACCCAAAGGTCACTGGTTCGATTCCTAGCCAGGGCAGGTAACCAGTTGCAAGCCAGGTATCCAGCCAGGTCCATAGCTGGAGGCAGGTGAAAGGCAACATACATTGCTGTCTCTCTCCCTCTCTGTCACTCTACCTTCCCCTCTCTCTGAAAAATGATAAATAAAAACATCTTGAAAAAAAATGTCATCAAACACTGCTCTACAGATGCTCCCATTTTTGAAATGGTCTTTATAAGTTTGGAATCTTAGGCTGCATCTCAGGCTCCTGGATGGGCCCAGGATCCACAGTAAAGGCAGGTTTGAAGACAGAAAGACTGGTGTGTGCCCTGCACTGGCATTCTATCCTCTGCATGGGGACAGTGTCCTCCCATGATGTTAGTGCAAATAAACCTGAGACAGGATCTGTCCAAAATCAAACAAATAAACAAAAGAGTAAACTTAAAATCCTCTGTGTCCTCTGACCTCTACATGACATTATGTTTACTACTATGAAGGAAAGAGGATAAATAGAAGATTTCAATGTATTTTTTTTTTAAGATTTTTTATTTATTATTTTGAGAGAGAGGGGTAGGGAGAGAGGCAGAGAGGGAGAAAGACATCAATGTATGGTTGCCCTTCAACCTGCCTCCAGCTATGGATGTGGCTGGAGACCTGGTTTGCAACTTGGTTTTGTGCCCTGGCTGGGGAATCGAACCAGCAACCCCTGGGTTCTCAGGCTGACACCTCACGCACTGTGCCACCAGCCAGGGCCCTCAATGTATTTTTATATAGACTTTGATAATGTTAACAAATAACACAAGCTCTTCTTTATATTTGATATACTTCTATAATTGGAATATAAGGATTTTTCAGAAGTTTAATAATAGCAATTCTAACTTCTATCACTTTATCTAAAATACGGCTTTAGCCCTGGCTGATGGCTCAGTGGATAAGAAGCTGGCCTGGAAACCAAAGGTCCTTGGTTCAATTTCCAGCCAGGGCACATAACCAGGTTGCAAGCCAGGTCTCCAGCCAGGTCTGTAGCTGGAGGCAGGTGAAAGGCAACCATACCTTGATGTCTCTCTCCCTCTCTGCCTCTCTCCCTTCCTCTCTCTCTGAAAATAATAAATAAAATCTTTTAAAAATAAATAAATGAATAAATAATAAAATAAAATATGGTTTTAATTTTTCTCCACCTAACTATTATAATGACACTTTGAATCAATTCTCAAATATTTAGATATATACGTAGAAAATGTGAAGAATTTAAGTTGTATTTTCAGATTAATATAAAGCTTTTCATTAGTTGACCTAAGTTGCAAGAAAATGCTCATTCATAAATCATTTAGTATCACTCCAGAAATAATTGTAGTTTAATGAACTTGATCTTACGGTCAGTTCATTGCTTATGAAGGCAATATAAACTGACATTTTAAAGTAATATTTGCTAATACACCTGGCCTGAAGGAATAGTTTTATTGCGTGTTAGCAAAAAATGGATGCCCTTCCCAATAAAAGAAAATTACCCTTAATCTACAGGAATGGTATGAAATCCAATGAATTATTTCCAAATTCTTATTGCAAGTCACATAAAATGTAATATATTATGACTTATTTTAGAATTTCACAAGGAACTAGCATGGAAAAACCATGGACATGAACAGCAAGTGGGATTGACTTTGGGGGAGAGTGGGTGGGTGGGGAAGAGGACAGAGGGGAGGGAAAATGGGGTGGATGTAGTACAACAATAAAATTAAATAAAAAAAAGAAAAATAAGTAAGACAGAAAGAAATTGAATTGAATGTACAGAAATCTGTCACGTTTATGTAAACAATAAACAATAAAAGAAGAAACAGCCCCTGGCTGGTGGCCCAGTGGAAAAGGCGCCGACCTGTGAACCCAGAGGTTGCTGGTTTGATCCCCAGCCAGGGCACATAACCAGGTTGCAAGCCAGGTCTCCAGCCAGTTCTGTGGCTGGAGGCAGGTGAAAGGCAACCATACATTGAGGTCTCTCTCCCTCTCTGCCTCTGTCCCTACCCCTCTCTCTAAAAATAATAAATAAAATCTTTACAAAATAGAAGAAACAAAAAAAGAAAAAAGAATTTTAAATTATAGACTAGTATATAATTTTTGGAGACATTATATATTTTTTCATTTAAATAAATTAAATACAATTTTATAAAATCAGCTTGAGTAAAGGCTTCGAGAGGTTTTGTCAGGGCTGGGCTGAACTTGTTCTGAAGAGGCGTCTAGAACTGCTGAGCCTCCTTATCTGTAGCAAATGACCCAGAGAGGACAACTTGACACGCTGATGAGCAATGATCATGAAAACAGTGAGGCACTGAGAGAAGCACAAGTGCAGAGGTGGGGGCAGCAGGAGAGATTTGTCCACCGCAGGCTTGCAAAAGGACCCTCACCTCTGCTGGAGAAGGATTGTTTCATACACACTTAAAATGAGTTCTCCACCTGTCTAAAAACCACTTACATAAAGCACATCCTTTTCCCCTGTCTCCACATGATCTTCATCCGGGTCCAGGTCAGGCTTCTGGCCACTGTCCACCAGGCCAACAACTAACGTGTGCACAGCCATGTACAGCCAGGGCGGAGTACTTAGGAGGAGCCCCTAGCATGTGAGCTTGCTCTGAAGGTACACAAAAGCAGTCCTTGGTGGGAAGCATGCTCCCCACATGCCATCAGCATGTGGTTCCATTTGCACCCCTGCTTGTCTGCACTGGGAGGTAGATAAAGTCTGCAAATATTACGTCTCTGTGTATGTCTCTGTACATACACCACCCAGAGCATGTCCCTGAGCGGAATGGAAGAAGAAGTGGTTTTCCTGGAAATGTTCACACAGATCAAAAAAAATTATATATATATATATATATATATATATATATATATATATATATATAGTAATACATTATTTTGAAATAGACAAAAACCAAATAAATGTATTTCCAGAAAAATCTTTTAAAATTCACTCTTTCATTGAAATTAGGAAATGCAGGAGAAATCTAATATTATTTGAGTTCTTAAAATTCTCAGATGACAGTATAGCTTGTTCAGGTCAATAACGATAGGCTAAACTTATATCAGCAAGGAACCAAGTTCCAAAGATAGTTAATATAACATTTTGTAATGAGCCATTATATTTAAATTTATTGGTGGCACATTCGATGGATCTAAATATTAGACTACATGAAGGTATTGAAAAACCTTGGTCCTAACTCCTTTCTATCAAATTTATTCTTTCCTCATTTTTTTATCTTCCCTATATAACCAATTTTATTATTCTCTGTATGTCATTTCAGTATTTCATTATGAAATATGGTTATGAGTTCTTATTTACTTACCCCTTTCATAAATAAAACACACTATAAAATGTACTATGCAACTTGTATTTTTCACTTGAAATAGTAACTATATAAAATGTGTGTGTGCATTAAAAATATATAGTTTTATTAATAGGTTAGTTTAATGGAGTATCTTGGTCAGCCATGTATTTCTGGAATAAATTCATATTATTTAAGATGTAGTATCCTTTAATGATCTGCTTGATTCTGTTTACTCACATTGTTTTTAGAGTTATTGTACTGTTATAGTAAGATAGATCTCTTCTACCCCATACATAAGAAATTTCATAGTTTCACTCTGACTTAATAAAATGGATTTAGAATTTTTCTTTCTTTCTCTTTACAAACAGTAGATACAACATTGGAACCTTCTGAGTTTTGAAGATTTAGTAGATATGCCTTATAATAGTTCTGTGTATTTTTGGGGAGATATGGCATTTTATAATCAGACTATCATCTTTTTAATTCCACATTGATGTATTTATAATTACTAAGGTTATGTAGCTTAAAACTGTCCAATTTTTATATGTTTCATAAGTATTTGAAAAAAGTGTTTTTTCTATTATGGGTATCCAGGGTTCTATGTATTCTTAAGATATACCTCATTTATTGTATTATTATTTTATTTATATTTCTCTTGTATTGAAAGAGATGAATTTACATCCCTGTAATTAAATCATTCCATCTATTTTCTCTGCATTTCTGCTGAGTTTCACATGTACTTCCATTTAAATTTGCCTTATTTCATTATTGAAATAAAATATATATTTAAAACTGTATTTTATCATCTAATTCAGTGGTCCCCAACCTTTTGGGCACCAGAGACCAGTTTTACCATGGGTGGAGGTGGGCAGGGGAGGAACAGAGGACAGAAGGCAGAGCTCAGGTGATACCAGTCAGTGGCCCCATGGTTGGGGACCCCTGATCTAATTATTCATATTTAGAAATAAAATATGCATACCTATTATTGCCAGTTCTTTCCAATATTGAAATGGGATTGTGAACCAATGCATTCAGGATTTTAAAAAATAAATAGCAAAGACTTGGTAAGAAATAAAAGAAATAAAATATTTGTTTTTTGGAAGCCTCTTGTGTGTCTGTTGACATGTTTGCTCTCACACCTCTTCTGCCAGGTTTTTATGGTAGGGTTTTCCAATTTCCAACTGTTTGTGAAAATTGGCTTCCACGTAGGTGTGGCCAATGAAGGCTTCTGGCAAAAACTTTGAGGACAGGAAGCCCAAGAGATCAGATTATTTGTGTCTGTCTTTCTGGTTCTTTCTAAGGTGATACCTCCAAGGGCAATTCTGTCTCTTTAAGGTGCCAGATTGCAAACGGCATGACCCTTTTCCCAAAGTCACAGCCTGTATAGGGGAACTCCCTATTTCTTCTCTTATCAGGGTTCTAGCTGGTACTGTGATGCTTTGGTTACTGAACACAGGTGAAATTACCGTCATCCGTTGTTTTACCATCACAAGGTAGTGGCAGGGTTTTCAGATGTTGCTAAATGTTGGTTGTCTCCCTTTAGTTTTTTTCACCACTTATGTATCCAGTCCCAGCTTTGAAGGTCAGTCTCACTGAAATAATGAGTGTGATTTCTCTTTTCTGGATCTGACCCTGAGTAATACAGATGTAAAGTAACACAGAAGAAAAGGGGGGCATCCAGGAAAATGACTAACAACTGTGTAATGGGCTGAAAAAGCTAGAAGCTGAAATAGCCAATTCATACAAATCTAATTCTGAAGGCAGTACATAGTGACAAAAAATATTTTGAGGTATTTTTAATGCCTCTATCTCAACCACACAGCATGTCAAATATGAAGCCCACACTCCTCAGCGTTGTGAATTTCAAAGGTTCTAATCATTGCCAACTCTTATGTTCATCACATGGACTTACATAAACCTTTCTAAAACGGATAATTGTTCTGCATAAATGGTCCAAGGGATGCAATGTTCTTGGGAAACATTCAGGTAAAGGGGACATGTTTCAAGAAGAAGAGGCTCATAGTATTTTATTTACAATAGAAAATAAGATTTCAAAGAGTGGAGGGGAAAGATTTCAAGAGAAAAGAGAAATTATGGAGTTGGGGACATATAATGTAATTTGTTTGTTAATCCGGGTTTTCCAGAAACACAGAAGAAATAGAATATATGCATGGTATTATGGAGGCTGATAATCCCACAATCTTCTCTTTGGGAAGTCCGTAATACAATTAAAATGGAGTGCAAGGCTTGAGAACCAGGGGGAACCCAAAGTGCGAATTCCAGTCTGAGGTCAAAGGCCTGAAAATCAATGGGCCACTGCGGTAAATTCAGAAATCCAAAGACTTGAGAATCAGAATTCTGATGCCCTAAAGCATCAGGCTGACAGGAGGGTGACAATGAAGTTGTTAATGCTATTAAAGTTCTGGTAAGTGCAGCCTCGTGGATATCAGAAGTATGGTTGGCTATGTTCTGTGGTCTGGGTCATTGTGATTTAGTCTTTGTTGAGTCCTCTCAACAAAGTATTGGTAATCAATAGGAGACTATTGGAGTCTCCTGTGTATGCGTACATATGGATTTCAAGATTTTAGAATCAAAGAGTAGTCTAAGATAGCCTTTCAGGGCAATCATCATGTGTGCAGCTTGGCACAGTAAAACACAATTTTTCATTTTAATTATCTGTTGAAATTGGATTGCTTTAAAGTTGATAGACATTCATTAACATTTTAAAAATTTTATTTTTAGATTTTTAAAATTCATTATTTTTAGAGAGAGGGGAAAGAAAAATGGAATAAAAGGAGAGAAATATCAGTGTATGGTTGCCTTTCACCTGCTTCCAGCTGGGGACCTGGCTTACAAGCTGGGTATGCGGCCTGACTGGGAATCGAACCAGTGACCCTTGGGGTCACTGGCCAGTGTTCAATCAACTGAGCCATGCCAACCAGGGCATTACCATTTTAATTCACTCTAGAAATCTTAGTGAGCCCCTGTTATGTGTCAGGCACTTTTCTAGGTGCTTGGCATGGCAGTGAATGAATGCTTTGGAACCCTCTGTCTTAATAGAGCTCACTCCAGGGTTTGTAGAATAGTGTGACAGGTGATTCTACATCTGATGAAACGCCAATATACTTTTGAAAAAGTCTCTTAATAACATCAACATGAAAATGCTGACAAAATAAAAAGCAACTTCAAAAAAGAAGAAAATTTATAGATATACACGAATATGTTCAAATTTTTGTATCAGATTATCTTATTTGAATAGAGTCAATAATGCATCTCATTTATAATATTTCTATTAAATTCAAATTTTGGAAAAGTATGTATGTATTTGCAACCTTGAAAAAAGTCCATTTTTCAGGTTGCGAGCCAGGTCTCCAGTCAGGTCTGTGGCTGGAGGCAGGTGAAAGGCCACCATACGGTGATGTCTCTCTCTTTCTCTGCTTCTCTCCCTTCCCCTCTCTCTGAAAATAATAAATAAAATCTTTAAAAATGTCCATTTTTTATTATACTTCCACTGGAAGTGATAAACATTTCTTTCCCAAAAGAACAAATTTCTAATAATAACCTTAAATTTTATTATTTATAATGTATTCTTTAATCAATTTCAATGCAGAAAAATTAAACAAAATTGCAGTCATATAATGGTACTGAATCCATCTCTCCAAAAACAGAGTAACTTTTATATGTATATGGAAAAAAAAAACATGTTTTAGTGTTTTGTAATCCTTTCAGAAATTCTAATAATGTGAATTTATCATTATATGTACTGAAAAATTTACCTTAAACATTTGAAGATTCATGAATTTTTATAGCTGCTTAAACCTAAAACCTGGCTTAAAAATGAAGTAGTTCTTGCCAAAAGAAATTACAGGCTGTCAATATTTTATGCATTAAATTTGGGAAATTTATTATGAGGTACATGACATTGAGTTTCATACTAATTATCCAACATATACTAAAAAAGAGAATTATTAGTTCAAATGAATAAGATTTTTAATATTACCCAGAAATAGAGTACATTGAGTACGTTGAGTAAAACATCCTCCTAGTAGAAGGAATTGCTTCCCATTAGAGATATTATTAAATGTCATTGCAATGGAGCGAAGATAATCAGCAGGCTCTGTGACAAACCAGCAGCCGTAGAAATCTTGGGAAGAAAATTTCCACTTTAAGACAGATATCATGGTCCTGGCTGGTCTGGCTCAGTGGAATGGCACGGGCCTCTGAACCCAAAGGTCAGGGCACATAACCAGGTCTCCAGCCAGGTCTCCAGCCAAGTCTCTAGCCAGGTCCGCAGCTGGAGGCAGGTGAAAGGCAACCATACATGGATGTTTCTCTCCCTTTCTTCCACCCTCCCTGTGAAAGGATGGAAGAGTCATTAAAGTAATATCCTAAATGGGACACCATATAGAATAATATTAATTTTATAGGCAATTTTTATGACAATTAAATTGCAAGAGTACTGTAATTACAAATAGAGAAAATTCCATAAATAAATCATTATTTAAAGAATATCCTCAAAGAATGTATATTGGCTTTACTGTTATTCATCATCTATATCAAATTTTATAAGCTTGAACCATTATTTTCACTATACCGTATTTATATTATGTTATATTGTTATACCAATGTCTTTCTTTTGTGTGTGTTTATGTAGTAAGCAGCATATGTGAGAAGTGTTGTCAGCTTTATCTTTTTCCCACAATCTACTTTGATTACTGCATTTCAGGCAGATGAGTGGTAACCTAAAATTTATTAAAATCCATCCTTCAGAGATCCTACAACCACCTCTTATATACAGTAATAACCTTTAGTATTATTTGATATGATTTGAAACTGATAGCCTTCACATATCACTGAATTATTTTTTACTATGCCTTCAGATATACAAAAAAATTCATTATATCAATATATTTCTTATTTTTATACTCTCTTCTTAATATTTAACAGGTTCAAACATTATAGTGCCTCATTTATTTTTATTTTCTTTTACATTTCCCAAGCTGTCTTTTTTTTTGCATCCTTTCAAGTAATTTTTACTTTCTTATATAAAATAATATAAAGAAAGTGTTGCACCATTCTCTCCTCATTAATTCTGTTTGTAATTTGCTAATCTTACTCAGCATTGTAAGAAAAATGCAATTTCTTTAACATGCTACCAAACAGACTACCTCTTATAAAGGAGCACAAAGCTGCTTCTATAAAGGTCTAACACATAATTTAATTTTAAAAAAAATGTAAAAAAGTAGCTTTCTAAATGTATATATAAAAGAGAAAAAGATAACAATAATTTTGATTAGTTGTGAATCCAGAAAGTAAATGCTGGCCAATGAAGTTATTTTTATTTTAAAGTTAATGATATGTAATAAAGGTGCTTTATTGTGATATACTATATTTGTTATAATGTGACAGACTTCATTATAGGAAAATGCACAGTTCATTAAGAGTTGAGAACGTGATGCATGTTTTAGTTTCTGCCCCTATCAGATATTTAGCTTTGGAATGTCACCTAACCCTGAAGACTTCTGCTTTTCCAGTGGCAAGAGCAGCAGGATAGCCTGCATGATGACTTGGAACCCATTAAAAGCAATAAGAAACAGTTTGTATTTGTTTATGAAATGCCTTTTTTACTTGGATTTAAATTGGGCTATCTCCCTTACTCTACAAGCCAATAAAATAATAAACGGTGAATATCCAGAAAGTTAATCAATCTCTTCCTTCACAAGTATAAAAATTATCTGCATATTCTATTTTATGATTCACAATTCATTGTTTGCTTTTCAGAGAGATTTAAAGTTCTATACTAAGAAATGTTCTTTGTTCAAATCCCCTTGCAACAGAGATTCTGTGTAAGTTTTTGAGATACCAAGGGTTTCCGTTTTGGAAAAGCACCATTTGATATACTGCAGCATTGGTCAAATAGGTAACTCATTTTTTAGTTACCTTTACTAGTCCTTTTGCAGAAGTGAGAAACATATAACACAGCCTCCTTTCATATTCTAATGGGAAGACCCACAAACATTTCAGCAAACTTGGAAAATCATGGAAGACTCTGTGTAAAAGACAACATGGGAGTTCTCAAACACCAGTGAGTTCACACTCATAGAAAGACAGAATGGCCACAGCAAACACCAGGAAACGTATAAATAGTTTTGCATGTCAGGACATGGGGGTGCTTAAGACATATGAAAGGAGATGGAGGGGACAGATCCTTAATGACATTTTGTACCTTACTAGAATTGTTAGATTTTTATCTGGGGGATTTGAAATGGGGAAGTGACCCCATCAGGAGTGTGTTTAAAAATGATTATTGCATCCGTAGCATGAAGGGTAGATCTGAGAGGGATCTAAAGCAAGAACAATAAATGGATAGCAGCAGAGACATTGCACATTAGTAAGCCTTCAAAAATGTTTATTGAGTTGAAACAAATTGAGGAAGTTTGTTGAAACTTGCCTTTCTCATGTCTTATTTTTAGAAAATGTCAATAACAACTACTCATTGGGTTGCTTCAAAGTTCCAGTGCTGAAGCCAGTGAGGGTGAGAGCCTTGAAGTTTGGGTGAGTGACCCATCTCATCCCAGGTGCTACAAAAATGTCATCACACACTGCTCTACGGATGGTCCTATTTTTGAAATGGTCTTTATAGGTTCGGAATCTTACGCTGCATCTGGTGCACAAAAATATCCTGTTTCTTCAACAGAATTCAGAATTCGGTAGGTGCCTGAATTATTCCCTTTGTACCTTTGCAAACAGCATACCAGTGAGTTTATCCTCTTTGATTGTTGTAACCATACTCTTTGGCTAGTAACTACTCTTATAGATATTTATTCTTTTTTATTTTCTGGGCCATTTTCAGAAAAGTTTGCCAATAAAATAAATCGTTTATCGGTTCCTTGTCAATAATTTTGAAAGCTAAGCTAGAACAAAGTGCAATCTCCCTATTGATGATTATAAGCTGACTGTAGCATTTTTATTTTTGGAACACTTTCCCAGCTTTGTGTGTCTCAACATAACCCTGTCATATAGAAATATAACTTTGCTAATTTTTATCTTAACATGCTCATTTCTGAAGTGAGCATGTCAAGATATAAAAGAGTGACTTATAAGAAGTTGGTGAAAAGGCTTAGTTCATAAGAAGAAAAACTATACCACCACTACATAATAATATTTCAATATTTATCAAATGAAAGCTTTGACCATAGAAAGCTATCATTTTCCACAGACACACACACACACACACACACACACACACATACACCCCAACATTTTATCCTTTGTATCCATATATATTTTCAAGGGTTATAGCTTAGTAACAATGACCCAGTAGTAATGAACACCTTCATATATAGAATGTAGTTTCCAAACTAGCATTTCTCATTAAAATAAATTAAGGGCCCTTAAAAAATGACAAAATCCAGAGAGAGTACACAGAATATATAGAATTGTTTGGAAATTCCAAAAAAGCAAGGAATCTATCAAAAACCACCAGGAACGTGTCAGAAGGACTCAAGGCCCCATTTGAAGAGGTTTGTTTTGGGAATAAAACAGTTTGAGCAGCCAGATAAGTGGAACCAAATGAAAAATGATTGAAATTAAAAATCAATAAAATATGATATATTCATGAATTGATAATGTCACTCAATTATAAAATTTATTGGTCACATTTAGTGGATACTAAGAAAGCATTTTGAAAACTGAGAAATAAAGGGAATGACTGAAGCATCCTAACATTCTAGCGCAAGTTACCACTAAATTATTAATGGCATTATTTCTCAAATTAAGCAGTTCAGCTAGGAAAGGAAAAATAATATGGTAAAGTTGCAAATTGCAACCAAAAATAAAATTATTGACATATAAAATGATTACCACTGACTTCTTAAATTATTAGGAGACAGGATAAAGAAGTTTAGGCTAACCACACTTGAATCCATATAAGAACAATATTGCACATAATATTTCTTTAATAGCTAACAGTTATTATTACCTGTGACTCTTACAGCCTAAAATATAAAATCTGAGTTTGATTCAACCAATAGATCTATTAGTTTATTTGAAATAGAGAAGTGGAAGGAGAAATTAAATAGCACCAAGGATTCAAAACCCAGAAAGTGAGACATTGAAGAAAAACAACCAGGTTGTCAGTAATAACAAAACATTTATTTAATTATAAGAAAAATAAAAGGCAGGAAAATTATAATATTCAGAAACATATCAAATCAATGCACTATGTGGATTTGTTTAGATATTCATACAACCAACCCAACCAAAATTTAAAAAGAAGAAAAAGGACTTGGGTGAATGTAAATACTGACTAGATAATTGAGGTATTTGGGCATCCTTGTTAATGTTTTGCATGATAATGATATCATGGTGATAGATTCAAAGAATTCTAATCATTTAGAAATATGTACTGAATTATTTACAGGTGAATTGTTGTGTAAAGGATGCTGGTTTCACCTTCAGTCTTGAAATAATCTTATCCTCTATTCTCTCTGAAATTGAAGACTTGTTTACATTAGTGCTTCACCTGATGTTTATCATAATTAATTTTAACATCATTATTGAGAATCATAGAATGGTGGAATATTAAAAATAGAAATACCATAGATATTATATATAATAAAATATTCACATTTTGTTAAAGAATAAAGGATCTTTATTTTAGTTGTACTTGGTTAACAAATCTGATTTCTTAAGTATACTTTATATTAAATAATTGGTATTAATACCCTAAAGGGGTTCTTGTATTTTGTATAGTCTGCACAGTATTTTTATTTAAAAAATAAACTAAACAGTAAAGCACTTGGTTGGTTTGGCTAAATGATTATTATTTGTGCAACTCTAAAATTGACAGAAACTTGACATTTATAATACCTTAACATAGCAAAATAATTTTTTTAATTAAATGGAATCAGAACCATCAGACTTCCATTTCCTCTACCTTGGTTTATATGAATGCTTTCATTTCTACAATAATTTTATTGCAGCATAAATTATGAGCTAGTTAATTGAATTTAATTTATACATTAATATAATTGATGCATTGATTTCAATGTCCATAATTTAGAGCTTGTACCCATAAATCAGAATATGATACGAAGATACACCGGCCAAAGTTTACTCAAGGGTGTTTTCAGGATCACAGCTGAAAAAGAGTGAAAGAATAGGATTGAACCAGAAGAACTGGAATTGCCAGGAGGTTGAATCAGAACATCCTATGCCCTGGGGTAGGATGTTTAGAGTTTTATAAATCAAGAGAAGGGGCCAGGTTTTATATCCACATACCAGTCACTGGATGTGGGTTAGCTCTCAAGTGGACTACATACATTCTCAAATGAGGCAGAGACCTGTGATTGAGGGTAACTCCTTGAGATGGGCTCAGCTTTGAGCCTGTAGCATCCCACAGTGCTGACATCTCGGTCCTCGAGAGGGAGACCAGAGCAACACACAGCTGAGCTAGTGTAGTGACACCTGCGTGGTTGGGGTGTCTTTACTGGCTACGTGCCCTTCACGCCCAGATTCCTGGCCAGCCTGGAGCTTGTGACAGTTAAGAGGCTTAATCACATGCCTTCTTCTTCAGTAATTAAAATAGGCTTTATTTTATGCAGGCAGTAGCCCTGACTGATAGAACTTGGCATTTCATTAAATTAGTCCAAATTCATACATGAGGTATTTTTCCCTGGACTAGCTGAAAATGAGTGTGCAGCCGCCTACAAGCAGAAGCCGTTCAATTTTCTAAGGATCATTGATATGAAAATGGGAAATAATAGAAGTGTCTGTACATGTATGTTTCACTCCATTTTTCTTTACATTAGAACTCATAAGTGAAGACCAGATGTCACAGAGTTGATTCCCAGCATGACACACTTGTCAACTCCACTTATTATACAACAGGCTTCATCTTGAACTGGCAGTAAAAAGACATAAGAAAACCAGTATGGGAATGGCTTATCGTGTCTTCACTGAAAAGCAAGAGGATGATGAGTGAACCAAATGGGAGCAGTTGAGAGGAAACTGGGCTACTCATTTTCACATTGCTCTTTCTCCATAAAAAACAAGTATAAGTTGGGTAGAGCCAGGATCTGCTTCTGTGGGTAAAAGTTGCAAAGTATTTTTTAAAAACCAATTATATATTATTATTATTTATTATATACAAAATATAAAATATTGGGTTGGCCAAAATGTTTGCTTTTTTCTATAAGATGGCTTTAGTAGCACTGAGCAGTCTTTAACTTTATTCGAAACAATTTTGTTAGATTGTATTGTGAATATCAGCATGTGTTAAAAAAAAAATTTTAAATGTACCATAATTGGTGAATTTTTGTGTAGCCATTTTAATATAGAAGATGGAAGAAAATAAGCAACATTTTTGGCTTTATTATTTCAAGAAAGGTAAAACTGCAACTGAAATGCAAAAATAAAAAAAAAATTAAGATTTGTGCTGTGTATGGAAAAGGTTCTGTGACTGATCTAACATGTCAAAAGTGGTTTGTGAAGTTTCATGCTGGAGGTTTCTCATTGGATGGTGCGCCGCAGTTGGGTAGACCAGTTGAAGGTAATAGCAATCCAATCAAGACATTAAGAACAATCAATGTTATACTAAATGGGAGATAGCTTACATACTACTAAAAATATCCATGTAAATAAAGTTACTGATAAAAATTTAGAATCTGTCTCTTTACAGAAAAAAATGCTAAACATTTTTTTGCAAATTTTTAATATGTATATAATGTAAACATTTAATAAGACTCAGGAGCATTGTAATTAGTCTCCAAGATTTAAAAATAAAAAGAGAACCAAGTGTTTTGTTTTTGTTTTTTTAGCTAAAAGGTGATAAGTTGATCCATTTTGCACATTATCTACCATCTTCAAGCCAAAAGCCTCTAATTCTAATATATGACTAGTAAGATGTTGCAGGAATCATCTCTTGGCCAGATCGATCCAGTGTGTAGGAGGCCAGGGAAAAAAATAATAAAGAGAAAATGGTATCAAAAAAACCTTACATGTGGGAGAGTATTCTGGAGAACCTTGAGAGGAATTTGAGTAAGTCAGGGCAGAGGAAACATGACAGGAGTCACAGAGGCTCAGGGAGGCCGAAGGGTGTAGGTGGAACTGCTGGTTTTCAACTGCTGTGCCTGAGAGTAGAGCTAGGAGTCCTGTGAGGGAAATCTATGCAACTCTGCAGAAAGCTGCACGTACCTGGTTCCTTAATTAGGGTGGGCAGAGAGAGACATCTTGTGAGATGAAGTCCACCACACATAAAGGAAGAAACTGTTTTTACTTTTTTGGGACAGCTACCGAGAATGTGTGAATGAGCAGAATAGGAGAACATTTTGTGTATGCGATTAGTGAATTCTGAACAAATGAGATGGTTGGAGGTGATCTTTGAAATTTTTAATCAACAAGGAAGAGTGGCCCAGGCTGCTGGGAAAGCTGATTGAATTAAGTGCTCTAAGTATATGCATTTGCTCTCCAATCCTGATTTACTTACAATTCCACTACACTAAAATGAGTGACAGAACTTTTCCAGCCTAGAAGGAGCATTTATAACATTTTCAACTAGACAAAGGTATGTTTTATAATTTATTTACTAAGTGTCAATTTTGTTTATGCTTATGCTAGAAATTGAAGGACACTTTGAAATGCATGAGAATCTATACTAACCTGACAAGAAATGTCCAGTTCCATGGTATCAGATATAAATCTTATTTACAATCTTTTCCTTATATTTTCTCCTGTTTTCTCACGCCTATTGGTTCCTAGTAGTTTTATAATCTCTTCCATCCTGAAAACTGATCCAATTGTAGAGTGTTTGTAAAAGGCATCCATCACTCTAACATTCAATTGGCATATTAATTACTTATACTCTTTTGTATTACTTTGTCTTAATATTAAATATTTCTTTTAGCTTTTATAATGATTTACCTAAATATGCAAAGATTTTCTTTATTGTTCATATTTTAAAGTTTCTCATTGACTGCTTTTCATAATCTAGTTGATGTATTAGATTTTTCCTTAAAATGCCATTTATAAATTAGCTTGACAGAAAGACAAGATTTATAATTTGACTTTCATAATGAATACGTTCGCTTCATGTTTTCATTAACATTTAGATGATAAGGCAATACGTACTTAAGTTAAATTTCTTCTAAGCTTAGAAGGCATTTGGTACTAATAAATATAATAGATTACATTATTTTATAACATACAGATAAGCTTTATATTCATTATTATGTATGCAGATATAAATATATGCTATGTAAACTATATATAAGATATATATTATAGATATATAGTGAATTTATGTTTACTATGTATTATATGTAAATAAATTGATCAATAGAGATATAAATAGATACTGATAAATATGCATATAGGCCATGTGTGTTTTTCTCACTGAGGACTTTTTGTTATCATCTACATATTGTTATATTTATGTTCATTATACAGAGCACTAAATGCCAACATTTTTTTTTAATCCCATACTCAGTTTATGTTTCTGTTCTGGAAACCTAAATTTGACTTCAATACTTTTTTCTTGTTAGGTGAGCAAAAATAACAACATTATTTATCTAGAACTAAGCAGGACTACATAGCTATATATTTACCTATTCCTCTCTTTCATCAAAAATCATCAAAGTTTAATTGTTACTTCTCTCAACTTTTCCTAATTTCCTGTCTATTTGCATAATCTATCAATACCCTTGTGATTCTTGGGCCGATTTACTTACTTCACTCACACACAGCTTCTCACATGATCTCTGTAAAAGCAAAACTGCTTTCCACTAATAACAATACTTATATGCTTGCTTAAAGAGCTATCATGTTTTTCACAAGGAAGCTTTTCTACAGACTTTTACTCATTTAGAAAAGCATTTTATTTATTTTAATTCTGACATTTCATGATACATATTCAATATGATGTAATGAATATTGAATCTTTGGTGTTGAGGAAGAAAGTAATATGACACCATTCTTTAAAACTGTGAACTTAATGTTCATGAAAAAAACATATGTAAAAACTACAAAACAAGGTAAAATAATATAAAAAATATAAATAAATAATATGTAATACATTGAAAGATATGTTGAAAACACTAAATTAAATACTTAACTTTGGAGACAAGGTTTTAAAAATGAGTTATATTTTAACAGGAAATAATTATGGAAAGTAGAGGTAGTTTATTCCACTATCATGCACTTTTAAATTCAATAAATATATGTTTGTCCCTCACATCTATGTAGAGGCACCAAGCTAAGTGTTTGATAAGGATGGAGGAAGATAATACAGTTATCAATGATTCATTTCTCTATCAGGAGTGCCCTTAGAGCTAAGGATTATAAAGATAATAAAATGTGAACTCTCAGGTTATGGTTCTTATATTTTAATGGGAGAAGGGCAGTAGGCCAATCAACCATCATGTTTGTCTATGTGAAGTACCTGTAAACTGTTATGAGAACAGGGAAAATAATAATTCTTTCTGAGGGAGATGGAATGAAAGAATGCACCCATTGAAACTGAAAGGAGTTAACATTTGAGCTGTAACTAGAAAAATGTGATGATTTCCTACATAGAATTAAGTGGTGAAGAAGGATGTTCCAGGTAGGGAAACCAGCATGAGTAATGACACAGAGCTTTATAAACACATGGGAGCTCTGAGAAGATGCTATATTATGGACTTTCCCAATACCCTTTTCAATAATACTCCCCTGCTCACAAATAAACTTTTTACATATTTTTTAAATCGCTGCCCCACCCCATGAAATTCAGTACTAAGGATAAAAATTGTGTTGTATACATTTAAGCTTTGGAGACCCATAATCAGTGTAATATCTAAGAATATTTCGTGGCATCATTTTTCTACCCTTTGCATGAAGTATAACTCCTTTTGAGAATGCATGACCCAATTCAATAAGATTTTAAGCAATTATGATTTTTGAAATGACTGAATGCTGAGGAGGTTGGAGAAATATGTATTTAGATACCAATATGTTATCCTAAGGTTTGGAAATTCAAGGGCAAAAACTCAGTGGTGGAAAGTGGTGTCATACGCAGGGAAAAGTGAGTCAATTTAGTTGAAAGCATAAGTAATTGAGGAGCAAAATAGGAGGAAAAGTGTGAAAAGCTTTTTTACCACATTGAGGAGAATATCAGAGAAAGGTTAAATTAATTTTTAGCCATAGAAACATACTTTAGAATGATTCATCTTGACTATATATTCTAAATCTATGAAATGGTAAACTCACACCATATATATATATATATATATATATATATATATATATATATTTTTTTTTTTTTTTCAGGATGTTAATGGGTGATTTGGAATAGGGTAGTAATATGAGCTTCTGTGTAGTGAACACTAGGATTGTTCTTCTTTGCCAGTCTCAAACAATCAACCAGCTGTTTAAGGGAACTCAGTCAAATCTAGTAATACAAAAAGTATACTTCTCTCAATATATGATTTATTCATATTTAATAGCTTATTCCACTGTCTTTATTCAGGTCACCAAAATATAATTTCATTGTGTATTCTACACTTCGGGGATGAGAATTATTTGCATGACAATCAGTATATAATTAGAAAACATTTCAAATGAAGATCCAGCAAATGATAATAAAAACATTGATTGTTCTCAACACTATGGAAATTATTTTCTCATCCTCTTTTTATGATGGCATTACAATAGATTTTGATTTCTGGGCACAATACCAGACTTTGTCAATTCCAGATATTGATGAACAACTCGGTTCACAAACTTTAGCATATCTTGAAATAAGAAATAGCATCATCCTCTTTTTATGATGGCATTACAATAGATTTTGATTTCTGGGCATGTTACCAGACTTTGTCAATTCCTGATATTGATGAATAACTTGGTTCACAAACTTTAGCATATCCTGAAATAAGAATGTACAAAAGGTAATGACATAAATTGCATTGCTTCATGTTCACTAAACAATTTTGGGTTTTCAAAGTCCTCAAAATGCAGACTGCATACTTAGATCCACCTGGGACAAGACATACCTGAGGTTGGCTGTCACCCAGGGCTGAAGCAATCTCATATTGTTTACTGTGCAATGATGATGAATACAGATTGTTGCAGTCAGGAGAGAGAGACTTGCTCTGATCATTTATTGTTTTCCCTTAGATTAAAAAAATTCAGAAGAATGTGTGAGAGAGCCCGTGGATGTTTGTGTGTTTATTATATGATCTCATTACATTCTAATAGTGTCGAGCAATTAGTCGCAGAGAAATATAAATGAGCACAATAATGACAGCTAAAAAGGGTATCAACAACAATTAAAATGATCCAGATAGAAGAATATACACAGCTTTATGGCTAATAATAAAGCCCAAATGGAAAACACAAAAACCAAAACCAAACAACCACAAAAAAAAAACAAAAAAAAACCTAGACTCTGTGTTTAATATTAGCCACCTTTTTTCTTTGAGAATCGAAGCTGCATTTCTTATAATTATATCAGCTGCTGCCCTAGGGAAGGTAGTCATGAAAACCCTAGGAGCACAGGACCCTTCAGAAGTTTTGACCTTGCTGACCAATGAAACTGGCTCTAGGGCAGTTCTTCGATGCTCCAGTGAAGATTGGCATTACAACTGTGCCAGCTGATCTCCCGAAGCTGGACCCAGAACCAGCGATAGCGACACCTTCAGAAAAGGCTCATGAAAAGCCACCAGAGAAGAAGGAAGGAGAGGAAGAGGAGGAGAATACAGAAGAGCCATCCCAAGGAGAAGAGGAGGAGATGGTGGAGACCCAGGAGTGACAGTCCCTCTCTTCACCCTTTCTCACTCAGGGGGAAGGTGGGAGCTACATGAAGGTAACTGCTACTGGGCTTTCTCCGGTGGCCTTTCTGAGGGATGGGGAGGCAGGAAGGGAAAGGAAAATAAACTCCATGGAAGGACGTGTCATCCCACTTAGTTCTCACATTGACTCAACAACCAGAAAGCTCCCCTGTATCTGAGCTGCTACAGAGCAAGCAGTCCAGGCTTGTATCACTACCAGCCTCAAACAATCCACCAGCTCTTTAGGGAACGCAGTCCAATCTAGTAATACAAAAAATATACTCCTCTCAAGGTATGTGCTCATTCAGATTTAATGGCTTCTTCCATTGTCTTTATCCAGGTCACCAAGAGAGAATTTCGTTGTTTATTTTCCACTTCAATGATGGGAGTTATTTGCACAACCATCACTGTCTCATAAAATATGTCAAATGAACATCAGCAAATGATAACAAAAGTTGTTATTTTCTTCAGAATATTGCACAGGCCTCAGCTCGTGGAAACCTCTCTCAATGAGTACTTTGCTGTTGAAATGTTGACTGTTCATGCCTTGAATTTGTTTTTCTAAGAAAAAATGATTAAAGTACTACCTAGTAAAAAAAAAAAAAAAAAGAGAAAAAACCATGTAGTGTCCATAAGAAAGTCTTAGTGAAACCTGTCAGTTTGATTTAAATTGGAGTTAATGGCAGTTCTGTGTGGTTACATTAGATAGCAGTTCTGATTGCAGCAGTTTTTCTGTCAAGCATCGGCCTTTTAAACTCCGATCATTACTATTCTACCATGGTCATTTATTCAATCAGTGTCACCGGTGTAATGTGTTGAAAAGAAATCTCAAAACTTCATATCTTAATTTCAAGTTAGCTACTGCTAAACCTATTAGAGTAAAAGCGCGTATCCTACTTCAATGAATGAATTCCAGCATTTTGTTGCATTTCTACTTTCTTTGTTTCTTCTGTGCAGTCCATTTGGCCCCGGATGCTTTCTTCCTTTGTTATTCCCCTAGGCCTTCCTTCCTTCCACTTGCATCTTTTTAACGTTCCTCTACAACATCCTCTTCAGCACTCACTCCTTTTTTGTCTTTCCTTTTTCCTTTTCGTCACTACAAGAATATTTCTTCCCTTTTGTGTGTATTTCATGTCTTGTGCTTTTTGGTGCTTCCATATCACCTTCACTGAACACTCTCTTCTTTCATTTACTACTCTCTTCCCTAGTCAAATTCATGATTTTAAAAATTTGTATTTCCTGTACTTAGCAAAATACTTCTCACATATTGATAAATATTAACTAACATTTATTCTTTCTTTTGTCAGTGTTTTTCTTACTTTTGGAGTAGTAGGTTTATATAATGTCTATTTCAGGTCAGCTCTTATGCAAAGTGCTAAATATACTACCTTGAATTATACCTATTCCTATCCTATAAAGAATTTATTAGCAGAAAATGATGACATGGATTTGCTAACCACAGGTGTATTCACTCCACTCTATATTATATGTCCCTATAGTTTGAAAATGCTCTAGGGGCAAAGTTTAGTCATGAGAACTTTGTGTCTTCCCAGTTCAATTGTCCAGACTTTCTCTGAAATTTAATTCAGAACAATTTGTTTGAAATTGGGCTTTGAGTTGGTTCCTCTATCAAAAATGGCCACCCCGATACTAGTAACTAATTGCTTACTCATCCTGAATCTGTAGTTACTAAGCAGCATTATCATTAATCCTGAAGCTCTGTTCTGTGCACATCAGCCTATGGTCTGGGATTCATGTGCCAAGTACAACTCCTTCCATACCAGGATTGTCAAAGAAGAGCATGTATAGAAAAATCACAGATTACTTTTGGTTTGTTTTTGCTATATGATTTTTTCCAGTCTTATGCTTGATGTATCCAGAGCAACCTTGCTTTATTTGGAGCCAATTCAGCCCTCCTGCTAAGACATGACACTTCTAAGAATTCTCCACAATGCTTTGTGTATTACAAAGTCCCTCTGCACTAGCTGATGAAAACACAAAATAATTCTCAGACCTGTTGAAGCTCCAGCATTGATGGTCTACTAGGTGCCTCCTGGGGTGTCTTTTCCCTGTCTTGGGGACTTTTCACTCATACAATACATATCCGTTCTCAGCAAGAATCAAGGAAATG
Organism: Noctilio leporinus; assembly: GCA_004026585.1. Lineage (NCBI taxonomy): Eukaryota > Metazoa > Chordata > Mammalia > Chiroptera > Noctilionidae > Noctilio > Noctilio leporinus. Next base: position 379,285 of record PVIW01000536.1, read on the forward strand.
CTTCAGGGCACCCCAGGTTCCTTCTCTCAGGTGGTTTGCCCAGCAAAGTTCAGACACTTCTGCCTTCCTGGATTTTATGCCTTTATCTCATCAATTTAGCCAAACTAGATTCTCCCTAACTTTGCGGTATCTTTACAACACTTCCTGGAAGCAAACTGGGATGACTTATAACGACACATTTGAAATAACTGAGAAGTAGAAAAACAAGAGGAATGTTAAAGGGGATGCATATAAAAACTATTATGCGGTCAGTAGCCGGGGCATGGCATGGACACCAGAAACATTGAAACTGGCTTAAATATAGTCTTATTTTAAATTACATAACTCAAAGTTTTGATATTAGTAATAGATTATTCAAAATGGCCCAGGCCAGGTGGTTTGGTTGGTGGGTCTGAGAGGTCCCTGACACACAAATGTTGAGGATTGAAACCTGATCAGGGCACATACGTCATTTGCAGATTTGACCCGAATCAGGCTGTGTACCAGAGATGACCAATTGATCCATATTCTCTCTCACATAGATATATATATTTTTCTCTTTCTTCCCCTCTCTCTCAAATCATAGCTATATCCTTGGGTGAGAATTTTTTTTAATGAATAAAACAATCAAAAGAAAAATGTTATGTTGGTCCCTCACTTCACATTTCTCTACCAGTTGACTCCTTTTTGGTCAGTTTTTATGCTATCATTTGCCCTTCTTCCATTACAGCTTTAAAAATAGTTCTACCATGCCCCAAACCAGACCTACAGACGCCCCAAGCATGTGGCCCTTTCATCTGTTAGGTGAATCACACTAGTAGAAAAACTATAAAATAAGAAAAAAATTGTTATACTCCAGGTACACTTAGCTACTCTTACAACATACATCTATATGTTTTTTCACTTTGTTGAAGACTTAGTCTCTAAAATTATAAACTGTTATTTCTGACCATTTAGGGGCACTTTTTTTTCATTTGGTTAAGGGTGTTTTTTCCCTTAATACTGTTGGGTAAATTAAAAATACTTGCATAAGCCCTGGCTGCTGTGGCTTATGCAAGTATAGGTGTTGGCTGATGAACCCAAAGTTGCTGGTTCGATTCCCAGTCAGGGTGCATACCCAGGTTGCAAACCAGGTCCTTAGCTGGATGCAGGTGAAAGGCAACCATACATTGATGCTTCTTTCCCTTTCTTCCTCCCTCCCTGCCCTTTTCTCCGAAAATAATGAATAAAATATTATTTTAAATACTTGCATAGTATTTTTTTAATTTTTTTATTAACTAAGCACAGTCTTAAGCACACTGCAAATAACAATTTCTTTAATCTGTACCTTTCCTCCTATGTGTTAAGAGCCATTATTATCCTTTGCTGTCAAACAAGGATACTGAGGAATGGACATTTTAATAATTGTTATCACAGGACTGGCAGGTGGTAGTCTCAGAGTTCACGTCCAGGTGGTCTGACCCCAGAGTCCCTGGCTGGAAAATGTCACAGGCTACTGCTAAAGCAAGTTTTACTGCCATTGTTATATTTTCTTTTCTAATTTTATTGGATCTTATTGTGAACTATTGTCTTCACATCTCTGACTCTGAATGTCCTTACCACTGATGAAGTTTATTTTTGATATTGTGGGTAGATGTGTGTGTTTTGTTTAAAGACACCTTCTTTATTATATGTTAAATATATTGATTATTAACATTGAATTTAAAGCCAACAGCACTATTACACATGCCTGAATGATATCTAGCTCATATATTTTCTTTATGAGGAACAATACAGCCTTCTTGCATTTAAGAAACTAAACAGTGCTTCCATATTATGCATGGGGCCATTTTAAACAGTGAAATCACCAGCAAAAAGCATAGAGGTGTGCGAAAACATGACACTCAATAGACTGGAAATGCGGCACTTGCTTACATTCTGAGAGCTGAAACAAAAGCAGAGGATTGCCTTGTTTGACTTCAGCTGTGAGTATGCAAGAGGGGACTCAGTTTTCTTGCCATTCTACATGCCCATCAACAGTGCCACTAGTATTGAATTTGAGGTTGCAAGTTAATATTAGAAAGTAGGCAATCTCACAAATACTGAACCCATTAATAATAAGGATCAATTGGTAATAAAAATTAAGGAAGGTGAGACTGAGTCTTAAATCTACCCTGTACAAATCTCAAAAGAAAACAAAAATGCCCTACCTATTTTGTACGTAGGTTTCCATTTTCAAACTGGGAATAGACAGTTACAAATTGAGGGGTGAAATAAAAAACATCTGACTTCTAGTTTTGAACAAGTTAAATAGAATACTTTTTCTTCTATTTATCTCACAAGCCAAAGATAGAATCATCTAAAAGTTTTTTCTAACATAAGATCCTATGCTTACTTTCTTTTTTACAATAAGGGTATATATCTGCCTAAATAAAATTGAATTAAAAATATGTACTTTAAAAAGGACATTCAAAGCTATAACTTATTTCCCTGAAAGAATAATATCCCAAAAATAAATGAAGAATCAGAGGAGTGATGAAGATATTCTCAATCAAGATAAACCAGTAACTATTGTTCCAATATCTAGAAATTGAAATTAGTGATCAAACAGCATGAGTGGTACATAAAACTTGACTGATGAAATTGGTACCTGTATTATTTTACAGTCTAAAGTACTTAGCAATTCCGTGAAACAGTTGCTGCTCAATTAGAACTCAATTATATGTTAAATGAACTAAATGCCAGTTCGTTTGCACAGAGGAATCTTTAATAATGATTAATGGAAATTTAATCAAATATGAGTTGAGGCTGCAATGTATTCAGTGATAGAATACAAATGAATTATATTGGTGCTAACTAGATCCATTATCTGGATTACGATGCTGATGAGGTCAAGTCAAGTTTGAGGGTGTGATCCTTCCACCACACATCAAGCAAACAGAATGTCATGTAGAATAGCAGATGGCACCTCATAATCGGCTCTTCACCTTGCAAATGTATCCATTTGGCCACAATAGAACAATGTAATTATGGATAAGGAAATTACTCAAACTGGCTCAGAAATATGTCAGTCAGCAGATTTGTTTTAAAATGCAAAAATTGATAGTTGAAAGGTTGTGTTAGTAAGGTCTTGTGGATCTGCACATATATCCAAAATAATTACATTTACTTCCGTAAAAGGGAGAATGTGGTCTTTGTTCCTCTTTGTTGACCACCTGTATCCAACACCCATCTATTATCCCAAAGTTTGAGTTACTGTCTGATAGTCTCATACTATGGAATAATAAATTTCATTATTTAAAATATGAGTTTTTTAAAATTTACATGTAAGTTTGACTCAACTTAAATAGAAATGTTTGCTGCCTGTTTATACGTAATACATTATTGTACTCTTTGACATGTTTTATTCATCTTCTATTAGTTTTTTTTTTTTACTTTATAGTGTACACATAATTATGCACCATGTTATTTTCACCTACTTGAGAAAAGCTGAAATGTTTATGAATGCATTATCTCCTTTCTTCTAAATTTGTTTTGCTGTTATGAAAATCACAAATCTATTTCTTTTTTTAATTCTAATACTGACCCTTCAATTTATCTGTGCAATTATTCTATGTCCTTAGTGTCCTACCGTTCATTATTAGGGGGGAAAAAAACCTGATTTATTTCTTTCATGATCTGTTGCTTTATAAATACCTTTTATTTTAGTAAAAATATTCTAGCTCTATGAGCGTTTGACTTTACACTTATAATTTCTACAGAGTAGGGTAAAAGAAATAAATTGTGTTTTGATTATTATATTATTACAAAGTGCAGCTCGCATCTGCTTTTTATTCGTAAGCATACTGAATATGCAGCGCCAGTGATTGAGATAGGCATTCAAGATAATGCATATACAACATCACAATGCCCCTTTGTCAACTCGACCACCGCAGGGAGGAAAATTGCTGTTAAATTTTGTTTGGTGTTACACAAACCTTAGCATGGCAACATGCTTCATACAGCATATGAATCCAAATTCCACCTTTATGAACAAAACACAGGTGCTGAGTTATTAAGGTCTCATTTGAAGATGCCCGCTGAGAAAACTGCCTGCTATTCAATTGAACTATCTCAAAGGGATAACAAGAGAGACATAGGTTTTTTTGGAACGTAAGCCTGTGTTTCAAAGAACATGAGCAATGCACAGATGATTTCATGAAGAGAAATGGTATTATTAATATAATACCCATGTGAACCGTTTTTCATTAGTAGCTCCAATTTGCAAAATAGTCTTCTTGTGCTAGAAATTCTTTTCAGCTTTTTATCCCACCACTAAGCCTGCTAGTATTTTAGACTGTGAAGCACTGGTGTTTTAAAAGGTGTCATGTCAAATAACCCCAATCCAGCTAGCTGTGTAATAATATCTGTTACATTTTTAACTTTTAGCTTTGAGTGTGTATTCAGGAGATCTAAGGTGTTGTGTCCACTATAAATTTTCTTGAAAAATATGTAATTGGGAGAAGTACATTACTAGGAATGAAAATTTATAAACTATCAGGTAGATTATTTTTTTAAAGGCAGACAATAGTTTTTGTTTTCTTTTAAAACCTGTTGTTAAATTTTTATAGCATATTAACTCAGTTTATGCAAAATAACAAACTATATAAATGAAGTGTACAGCTATACAAGGCATATGAGTTTTCCTTAGTTTCCTGAGAAAACATTTTATTTAAATTCCATCAATCTTTGTTTCTCTTCCACATCTTTTCAACGAACACAAATATTTAGATACATATAAATATGTAGCTTTGTATACACTGTTTCTCCCTCCCACTCCACCTGCATGGTTTTCAATGCAGAGGTTAAATTCTTGTTCACCATTCCACCCTGGTGCCGCCAGCAACCTGGCATCACAGACAAAGGAAGAACCCTGAGTGCCTGTCTGAGCAGCCCAGGATCTTTCACCAAATGAGGACTGCTCATGCCATCTCATAAATCCGTCCCACACATTTCTGTTAACACCACCTGCACATCTGTCTCGAATCCATGTTTAATCTATAGTTTGCTTCTAGTAAGCTGCTCACTTCTTATATTTAAACTTACCCCATGGCAAGTTTTCTCTTATTTGTTCCTGTTGTTCTTTGTCTCTGCTGTTTCTCTTTTCCAACTGTGAGTCAAAGACAAACAGGCAAAACCAATAAAACTATCAAAAACCAAAAACCAAAAATTAAATGTTTCAGTAATGGCTGAAAAGTCAAGCTAAGGCCCTAGATGGTGGCACAGTGGATAAGGCCTGTGAACCCAAAGGTCGTGGTTCGATTCCCCAGCCAGGGCACATAACCAGGTTGCAAGCCAGGTCTCCAGCCAGCTCTGTAGCTGGAGGCAGGTGAAAGGCAACCATACATTGATGTTTCTCTCCCTCTCTGCCTCGCTCCCTGCCCTTCTCTCTAAAAATAATAAATAATTTTTTAAAAAAAAGTCAAGCTAGATGTGAGCATTTAGAAACATTTTTAATGAATCTATTTTAGCTTTCATTAGACATAGAACTCAATTAATTATATGTTTCAATAACTTAAAATGACAATTCATTTACCAACCCAATTTGGTATTTATTTCTTATATTTCCAAGATATATGTGGATTTCCAAATTCACAAGATTGACCTGTGGAGAAACACTGTATCAGGGAAAAATCCTACATGTAAGGCTACAGACTCCCTACAGGATACCAAGCAAACCCAACAGACCCTCAGGTGCAACAGTGAAGTGCAAAGTGAAGCTGTTTCTCTCCCAGAAGTTCCTGGTTTGGTTAACATTGCTTTTCTTTCATTCTTGTGCCTTTGCAGAAATACATCAGGAAATGACGTTCTTATCTCATCCTTCTTACCTTTCATCTGGCCCCCTATATGCAAGAGCTGGAAGAATTTGCACAATAATTTGTATTCGAAAGCAGCATCTTTCCACCCTTGAGCAGACATCTCATTTGTCCAAGGTGTTCATGCCATTTCATAAACAAAATCTTCTAATAGGTTAGAGTGTGGGACATATCCAGCAAGGTGAAGGATGGAGGCATAGGCTCATATCACCATATCTCTAAGAAAACACCTATCATATTTTAAGTGGCTTTTATATTTAGAATAACCTTTTCATTTTTATTTAGAAACATGAACTATAGAAGCATTTGAAGGAGACTTGATTGCTGGATGCACCGAGTTAATAAGTTGGCCTTGGGCAACTGAATTAAAACTATGGTTCCTCATACATGAAATCAATTGTTACGAAAATTATTGTATATGAAGCATTTTCATTGTACTTCAGAAGTCATTGAGCATCAACCTTGGGTATTACTATTGGAACACTGTAATTAATATGGATCAAATGCATTTTTATTAACTTTATGTTTTCTCCCTGGAACCACAAAGAATAAATATAACACTTTTACAAGTGAGGTCTGTCCTACAAGTATCAAGCCAATGTCAAAATAATTAAAACAGTTTGTGCTGGCCGATACTTTCAGGACGGACCTGTATAACAGTCCTTAAAATTCTTAGACTGTGCAACAATAAGCCAATAATATTTACTCATCTATGAAAAATCTTGTGTCTCTAGAAGTTTTATGTCATGGTTTTCCTCCTTTCCAATCCTCTTGGTTACCATTTTATAGATATGTTAATTGAACATTTTTTTTCATAAGTAATCTGCAAATAAGTCTTTATGAAAGATGCAAAGGCAATTCATTCAAAAATATTTTTTAACCAGAATTAAACCCTATAGCTGATGACCTTGAGATTATATTGGGATCTTTCTCTTTCTGGTCATTTTTTTTCCCTTCACAACTACTTCCTTTCCCCTTCCCTATCTTAGTTTTTTCTTCCTTGACTATGTTTTTCTCCCTGGAGTGGCAGAGCAAGGTAGGCATCTAACATGGAGATGAGGAAAGGCAGTATTCCAGAAGAGGTGTCAGGACAGTGTCCCAGCGTGCAGGGGAGGGACCCAATCAGTGAGAGAAAAGCAGGTAAGCGGGATGGGAGCCAAGGACAGCCTGCTACAGCTAAAGCAGGAGGAGTATTTCTACAACAGACAGGCAGACCAACTAGTGTGGATTAGAACGGTGTTTCGGCATCTGAGTGGGGAAGGAGAAGACAGGTCACAGTACAGATTGTCAAAGACTAGGCTGGGTTTGGAGAGTTTGAGGGATGGGCAAGGAACATCAACCAAACAATGAGAATTCAGAGTCTGAATGGAGCTTGGATGCAGGTACTGTTTGGTGTGGGATCTTAGAAGCCAAGCAAGGTGAGAAGGGCATTCTGGGAAGGGACACCCAGGGTGGAGTGTTCACACCCAGCCAGGGTAAGCAGGGAGTCTTTGCATGCAACACCCAATACACTGTATGCAAATCTGAGCACAGTCAGGAGGTGCCCAGTAGGGAAAGGGGCATCGGTGCCCCCGTAGGAAAAGGGCAGGGGGCACGGAAGGTCTGAGTCATAAATCTGTTCTTTGTATGGTGTCCCTGCTCCCAGCCCTTGTGCATGTATATAGCCAGGGAATAGATATGTAGCCATATGCATTAGCCTACACACACACATAAATATACACATATGCATTTAAGAGTACATACATATAGGTATATGATCTATATTTAGTGATTTCTTTACATTTCTGTTTCTAATTTTGATGCAATAATACATTTGTCCTCTTTATATTTTAAATGTTTCATCAAAGAGGGGGAAATCCCTGACTTTCTATTTTTAGTGTTTTCTTATTTGAATATTGTGTGTATGTATGTGGCGTATATGTATGACTTTAGTTTTTTGGTTAATATTGAGATTATTGGTAATTAAAATAATTTTTAGTTACAGTCTGTTGAAGAGTTTATGACTGCCTATTTGCTTAATTTCCTGAGACTCCATAAAAATTATTCAAAGTGACACAAAACTGAGTAAGCAATTTGCTTTTTGAATCAAAAATTGTAAAATGGTAGATTATTTTATAACATGGCAGTTTCATTTGCAAATTACTTAAATTCCTTGCTTAATTATATAGTATGTAAATCTGTACACCCAACTAAACTGTTCATTTCAAATACAAGACAGAATAAAAAGAGTAGAAAATGAAGGGAACTAATTTTACTGTGTTTTGTGGATTTTAAATATATTTTATTCAATTTCAATATATAATTTTTATTTATCTATTCCTCAATAAAGCTGAAAAATCATATGCTTATTAAACTCATTGGTTTAAATTTTTTTCATAATGTTAAATTGGAAAATATATAAAGATTATAAATCAAAGAGTACAGTCTGACTCCAAAGTTGTGAAAGAAATAATGTATATTTGCATATGAAAATAAAATGGAAAGATCTATATCCCCAAAATAATATTAATAAACATAAGAGTGATACAAACGTATGGTAACAAATCCATATAGTGAAAAATAGTATAAAACAAAAAGTAAAAATAACTCCTGTTCTCTCAGAAGTAAAGTGTTTTAACCTTTTAAGATATTAGGTCTTTATTTCTTGATTTATCAACATAATCTCTGTTAATTTCATGCACCCTCTGAATGCCAAAAGAAGAATGAGTGCCATTTTTAATAGTGTCTTTTCATGATCTGTTTTTCTAAACATGGTTTACATATTATATAAACCATCCACTTATCTTCTCCCAAATGTCTCTTCTCCAATAACTCTTCTCTTTCCTCCTTCTCTTAGAGCCAATGGATGTGTTTCTGCATGTGCAAAAATTTTTTTAGAATTTCTTTTTGGGATAAAGGTAATTCATGTGCATGATCACCCCTCATGAACTGTACAATTTTTTTTTTAACTTAAGCATCTTTAGAACTAAGATTCATTGCTATGGGAAATTTTATCCCTTTGAAACTGAGCAAGATATTTTTTAAATCTTAAATCAGTGTTAAAAAATATTTCTGTAATAAGTGCATTTAAAATAAAATCACATATTTTAAGTCTTCCACTTAAAGAGCTAATAATAGAACTCCTTATCTATAAGAGCATTTATTTTTAACCCATCTTTAAAAGTAAAATCTAAAATCTGAAGTTTATAGTCTTTATAGTTTTATACTAAATGCCATTTACTGATAGATGAAATCTTCTTTTTAAGTGCGATTTTAAAACCTTTTTTATTGGGTGTGTAATATGTGTGTGTGTGTGTGTGTTCTCCTACAGGCATGCATTGAATGTATTTTGTTTGCTGAGTGCTGTTATATTTACTAAACCTACACAAATAAACAAACACATTCCTCTCACGGGGCTTAAATTCTGTTTACAGTCATAGAGTAGACTCTTTTTTCAGCGAAAACCAAGGCACCCCTTGGACTCCTAATTTAAAGAAAAAAAGATCTTAGTGAGTCAAGCCATAACATGGGCAGTGCTGGAGAAACCCAGATGATAGGAAAATTTTATTTAAATACATCTGTGTCTCAGTGACTTGTGAACTCTGGACTATTGTCCTTTCATCCTTACTTTACTGAGGGTCTATGAATAGTATGAGACACAAATCAACTCAAGAAAACATGGAACAGTGATCTGGAATTTAATATATCTGTGTCTTAGGCCCATTCCTGACCCTCACAATCTTTATATTCTCTGTCCATTAAAAAATACAAACATTTTATATTGTCCAATATAAAAAATAGTTATATAGCTCCCATCAAGGAAAAATAAAACTGTAAGTAGCTCAAACAGAGGTAACATTTTAATTCAGTTAATGCGCTTCATGGAAAATCTGAAGGTCAGGTCACTCTCTAAGGCAAAGCAGAATTAGAGGCTGATATGTTCAAGAATAAAGAGGTCCTTGTGGTTCGGCCCAGGTCTTTGGGTTCTTCACCTGTAACTGCCACAAAATTCATGATTGGACAGCTAGAGAGCGCCCTATGTTTTCATGCCTCTTTACTCAGTCTCCTTGGTCATTCCCACTCTGGAAACTGTCAGAATAGTTTTACTCAGAGGAACTTTTGTCAGAAAACAAGAAACCAGGTCCTGCCCACCCTTGGGATTACACAGTTTTACCTGCTGGGGTAGACTATTTTAGAAATTTCTTATGATAAATAGATGGTGATAGGTGGATAAGATAGAGGCAAGGTAGGTTGGGAGAAAAGATTACTATAAAGATTATTATAAAGCTGAATTTATACATCAATTTCACATGCCCTGGTTTTCTGCTCCCTTGAGAAGGTGGGAATTGTGAAGCAGGTAGTGAAATGAAACCACACTGCTTTGTTAGGCAAAATATAAAAGTAACTGTAATGTTGTTGTAAACAGTAAATTTCAGAGTAAGTTATCTGTGAACTTCCTTTCTACCTGGTGACTCACTCACTATCTTAGAACAGTGTTATAAACATACAATTTTTTTTTTTAATTTTATTGTTGTTGTATTACATCCATCCCCTTTAAACATACAAATTTTTAAAAATTGAACGTGTCATAGTTTAGAAATTTAAGTTTAAAATGTGCACATTATTCTTGGTATTTCTTCCTCACTGGTTGCTTGAAAATCAATCATATCTCCACATGACCTCATGAAAAAAATACGCAAGTGAAGAGCATAATTTTCTAGAGAGTATTTTTGAAAAGTGACTGTTAGAAATCTATCTATATCTAAAATGTGCCTATGTCTGGTGAGTGAAGAAAATGATCCAACATATCTTGATTTTATTTAATACATGATATATACTATTTTAAATGAAGGACTATCATATGCTTGTAAGATTTCTTTAAACTGTAGGAGGATTAACCAACAGGTGTGTTTAGTAAGCAATTTTATTTTAAATTGCTGACCTTTAGAACTACTTTCTTTAATTAGAATGTAAGGATTGAAATTTTAATCTTGCATCAGATCAAATGGAAAACAAATAATGGCAATGTTTTGTTCTGTTTTTCTTTTTTCCACTGGAACACTTTGGGGAAATATTCATACCTGCCAGCTAGTTTTTAATTTTGTACTAACAAGATAATGAGCTTTGGCTATAATATATTTACTAGAAGAATTTGCCATATTTTCATTTGTTTATTCACCATAAAGGACATGGCATCTATTTTTCTTAAAATTATCATCAAGTAATCAAACACATTTATGGTCCAGAGACATATTTGATATTAAGACCAAGCAAGAATATAACTGTGCTATTCCCAATGAACAGTTTTCACATTAATCTCACTAGAAAGCATCATACTGTCAAAATGTGATTCCCTTTTTAGAATAGGGCAAAGGTGGCTTATCTACTAATTTTTATTTTGTTTTCTCTATGTTCAGTGCTGAAACCAACAGGTCAAAGATGTGTCTAAGAAATAAGTATGCACTGAGGGCTAACACAAAATTGACATTTTGGTACATGGACTCTGTAGAAATTTATATCTGACATAAATATATACCCTTGGAGGTTTGAGATTTAATGTTTGGACTTCATACTTTTGTAGGCTCCACCCTGTGAATAATTAAAATCATCTGTGTTTCAGTCGCCAAATGGGCCTTTTTTTTCTCTCTCTCTCCTTAAAGCCCTGTTAACCAGAGGATCTTGTGAACTATACCTTTTACAAAATTATTTCTTCTCCATCTAATCACCTCCACACATCAGCCATATACCACATTCTGGTCCAGAGAATGTGGTCTTGTTGTTATTTCACCTTTTAGGGACCATTTTCTCTGTTTCATTAAATATGCTTTTAGAATTTTCTCATTTCTGTTTTCTTTTAACAAGCTCTTCACCAAGATCCAACCCTTCACATCATGGCCTATGACTTTTTCAGGAGGTGCTAAAGCTCTCCTACGCTCCATTACTTTTAGTTCTGTATTGTTCCTGGCTTTTTAAGCAAATTCTATTTTATATTTAATGAAATGTAATTGATATATGATGTTGTACAAGTTCAAGGTATACAACGTGCTGATTTGCTATATTAACATATAAGTGGTACATATATTTTGAAATGATGTACCACTGTGTTAGCATTTGCTATCACCTCTATCACATCACAAAATCACCTTTTCTTCTATGGTGAAACCATTTAATATTTAATTTCATAGCCGTTGTCATATATATAATATAGCATTGTTAACTATAATTACCATGCTGTGCACTAGATTCCCAGAATGTACTCATTTTTAAAATAGTTTATTTATTTATTTTTGAGAGAGGGGAAATGAAGGAGAAAGAGAGGAAGAGAAATATGATGTGTGAGAGAAACAGTGATCTGTTGCCTTTCTTACTTGCACCCAGGTCGGGACCAGGCCATGTGCCCTAACTGGGAATCTACCTAGCAACCTTTCAGCCCATAGGCCGGTGCTCAATGCACTGACCACACCAGCCAGGGCTGTATTCTTCTTCTAATTGAAGTATGAAACCTTTGACCAACATCATCTGACTTCTCCACCTGAAGGCCCTGGAAACCCAGTTGCTCTCAGTTTCTATGAGTTAGCTATTTTAGATGCCGCGTGTACATGATCTTGTGCTGTAATGTCTTTCTCTGTATGACTTACTTCACTGCATAATTCCCATATTGTTGCAAATGATAGAATTTTCTTCTACTCATACATTCTTTATCTGTTCATTTATTGAATCCAGAAATCCCACTTTGGAGTCTATATTTGAAGAAAATGAAATCAGGGCCTCAACAAGGTGTCTGTACTCCCAAGTTCATTGCAGCATTATTCACAATAACAATGAAATGGAAACAACCAAAGTCACTCTATTATTCTATTACTTTAATTATGATTTTCTCTGAAGCCTTAGAACACAGAGCATAAGTAAGTCACATAGAAGAACAGTTTTCTACCAGCTAAATGCTTTAATCTAGCATTGGTTCCCTTCCTGGTATACTTTTAGGTTGTTCCTTATGTTTTCAAGATGAACAAATGAGTCTCTAGTATTTTATCAAAATCTAGCCAACATTTATCAAAATCTAGATAAGATGCTTATCTGCTTAGTATCCCATAATCTGAGATCTGTGCTCTTTTCAATGTGGCACCTAACTAATCTGAAAACCAAATTGCTAGTTGTGTGTAAAAGGAGTATTCGTTATTCATATACCCATAAAGGTTAGGGCTACGCTTTTATACATAATATTTTATGTAAGAAATGCTAAATCAAGAGTTTTATTAAAAATAAAACTAAATTATTTCCAGCCAAAATGGCTATTTTAAGCTATTTTTATTTTCAATTTTTATTCAATTTACTGTATTGTTGTGCCATTTTTAATAGTTGAAATAGTCGTTTGGAATACATTTGTTAATTCACTCAGCAAACGCTTATTGAGTAATTACATTGAGTTTGAAATTTATTGGTTGGTTTTTTCAAAGTTAGCTTCAGGCTGCATGAAGCTTATTATGTGTTTGGAGATATGAAAAATTGTAAAATAATGCTGTATTCAGTGATAGCAACTATATTAAAGTCACGTATGGGGTGCTGTGAAAACACATCAGTGAGTAACCAAATTCCTGAGAAGGATTTCAATTAGGAGTGAAATGAGACATAGAGAATACAAGAATTTTAACATGCAAGACGAATTATGAATTATGCAATGAACAAAATCCTGCAGAAAAGACAACCAAAAAGAAAACAAGAAGTGGAAGGATCATGATATATGTGTAAGGGATCTGCACGAACGAATACTAAGTGCATAGTGTACTTATACTTGAGTGTATGGAAAAAGTTTTCAAAGTATGGAGAACAGTCCCAGACAAGTTTGATACCTGGTTGTGAAGAATGTTGCAGACTATGCCAGGGATTTTATCTTTTATTCTTTTTTTAAGAATTTTTAAAAATATTTTTCTCATTATTTTTAGAGACAAGGGCAGGGAGAGAGGGAGAGAGAGAGAAACATCAATGTACGGTTGCCTTTCACCTGCCTCCAGCTATGGACCTAGCTGGAGACCTGGCTTGCAACCTGGTTATGTGCCCTGGCTGGGACTTGAACCAGCAACCCTTGGGTTCACAGGCCGGTACTATCCACTGAGCCAGCAGCCAGGGCTTTTATTCTTAATGATATTTGGACCTCTTACTATTAGTATAAAATGATGTAATTATTCTTCTCAGGAAGGGTCTTTTGTTCCTTTGTTGTGTTATTTATTTATCTATATATTGAAAATTAGGAATAGACAGACTTAAGGCACCAAGACCGGAATCATGGAGGTCAGTCATACAGTGGTGACACTAATCAAGCTTTATAAAATGAGGGGCTGGTCTAAGGTCATAAATAAAGTTAAATTGATACAAGTTGTGTTTGGAGGTTAAAAAAAAGAGCTTACATTGCATTGATGAATACTGGGCTTCATTTTTCAGACTTTCCAGCTGAAATATTTACAACTATTTGTGTCTCACTTGGAATCTACATCAGTCAAGGGTTACAGGTCACCAGTACCACCAATGTGTCCTTTCTGGGTAAAATCTTTTGTTCATAATTGTTAGGGCTCTCTAAGTAGTATCAGTGCTTGTCAAGGGGTTACTAAACCATGGAAAATGAATGAGTGGGGCAGGCATATGAAAATGTAGATGGGTACATTTTCTGTGTCAGAGGTGCAGAATCCTGGAATGTTCCAAGATTTTTCTGAGCAACTTCTAGAAAATGGTAAGAGGAAGGTGATTATGGAATCATAGTTGGAGTCCCCTGAAGGAGAACGGCAATTCCATTGGTCAGTTAAATGTAAGGAGCCTGTAATAGTTTGTGAGAGACCCACCATAGCATGTCTCTTTGTCAGGAAGAGACACTGTGAAAACAAGTTGCTACACCTGAAACAAATACAAAATAATATTGAATATAAACTAGAATTGAAAAATAAGCATAAAAAAATAAATGGCCATAGCATAGATATCGTATCTGTGTCTACACCTAACATATCTTTCCCTCCCTTGTATTTCCCAGGTTTGGGGAATGCTGTTCTCCCTGAAACACAAAATCAGTGTATCCATTCCACAGCAAAATTTCATCCTGAGAGTGGGCCAAAGGCTTGATTTAGTTAATTTCTTGGCAGCAGTCTTGGACTATTGCCTCATTTGATTTTACCTCCCTCACTGAACTACAAATGGGGCAACTTCTGGTAAAAGCCATAAATCTGGCATGAGGGTGTAGACTCGGCATTGGAACATTAGTCCGCTATTTACACCAAGTCTGTTACAGTAGATGTGTTTCCATGCCTGATTTAAGGATGGATTCAGTCATCAACAGAGGCGACATGGGAGGTGCAGAGTTGACCAGCAGCTTGACTGCACTTGGGGTCGGTGGAGAACTGGCCTTTACCATGAACACTAGTCAGTGTTTCATCTATTGTTTCTTAAGGGAAGTTATCTATCTTAGGGAAGTGTGCCCAATAGGAATAACTAGCAGCCTTATCGTCGCCAGGACCTACTGCAAAATATCTGAGATACTTTCCTGTCTCCCCATGGACTAGGGTTGACTTGATATACTGCAGGAAGAACTGGGCTGTAAAATCATGTAGGTGACTCCATTTTACCTTAATGAGCATTATCCCCATTTCCTTCTCAAGAACTACCCAAAGTTCTAATGATTCACAGGGGGTTGCACATAGCAGTTGCAAAATTTACCTTTTCCTACTTGGCATAGGTGCATGTGTCTCTTGATCTTCAAATACAGTAGCTTCACTTTTTCTTCCCCCCATACCAGGCGCTAGGATTCTGTGTAATATTTACTTGAAACCTTTATAATGTTTTATGTTTAACCTGCTGAATTATAGTATGCAATATACTTAGTATAGATCTAAAATTCTGCATTTCTAAGTAAAAGAAGATACAATCAAAGGAAGCAGTCATTAATAAGATAAAATCTTTATTTCAAATAATGTTAAAATCTCCCTACTAAACATTATTTTTGTTTTCTTTTATATAATCAGTGACAGGTGTGGGGAATAGAGTGTATTAGAAGAGAAGATATACAAGAGGAAAGGAAATTCTACATCAACTCATTACAGCTTTGAGAACAGGTGAAAATATATAATACAAATGAAAGCTATCAGAAAACATAAGGCACAGAAAGATGCTCTATAGACTTAGGAATTTATTCATTGGATAACAAAAATACATTAAATATAAAATGTACTTTAAAATATGAGATATAAGTCTTAACACACCTGAAAGAATGAACTTTCAGAAGTTCTTTGACCCACAATATTTAAGGTAGATAGCAATAATAAGAAAATTCCTAGAAAAATCTCAAATTGTTTAAAGTGTATTCAATATTTTTAACTGAAACACAACTAATATATAATGTATTATAACTTCTGCTAATTTCCCAAAGCTGTGCTGGGAGGAAAATATATCATTTTAATACACATCATAGAAAACTTGAAAAGTTAACACTTAATAATCTAAACATCCACTTGATGAAGCCAGAAAAATGAAAAGCAAATTAAAACAAGGAATATTGAAGAATAGAGGCAGTAATTATAAGATAAGAAATTGAAAAAGTAAGAAAAACAAACTACAATAGTACAAAAATTCCTCCAAACTATAATATTTTAAATTTGAAAATATTAATGTCTTTAGGATTACCAAAAAGGCTAAACACAGAGAAGAAATGTAAATGTATATTACTAATATCCAGAATGAAAATAGAGCATTGATTCCTACATTATAGATATTAATAACAGATCGTATCAAATGTTTTCTTTGAGATTAAGATTTATTCTGTCACCACCTCTATTTATCACTGCCTTGAAGCTTTTATCTACTGCAATAAAGTAAGAAATTTAAGGAAGAGACTGGAAGGAAATAAATTAAATTTCGGTTAACCACACACATAATTGTCTATAAATGTATCCAGATAATCTTTAAATTATTAGAATTTACAAGTGGTTTTAGCAAGGTCACTGAGCACAGCAAGATTAAACATCAATTGATTTTTTAATGTAACAGCACACCATAAATATAAAATACAATTTTGAAAGAGGTGCATTTACATTATAATAAATAATCAAACAGCTAGAATAAATCTAGCAAAAGTCATGTAAGATAAGACAATACTAAATGTTACTATATAAAGTAGTAAGTCTGAAGAAATACTCTCAGATAAACCTTAATTCAAATTTCCTCTTAATTAAACCTCTACAGAAAATAATTGAATGTGTATTGTAATATAGATAAAAAGTCTTACATTGTCATCAAGAGTAAAAAATATCTTTAGCCTCTAATATTTGGTAGAATGTAGTAAACAACATATTATATAAAGATTTTCAAATAAAAAGCAAAGAAACCTAAGAAAAAATAGAATTGCCTTTGTTTTAGGCATTCATAAATATCGCCTAGACATCTGCCTTGCTATTAAAACTCCAGTGTGGTTTTCAATCCTCCAATTTGCCTTATCTTTCAACTGTGCTCTGCCTGTCTTAAGAAACATTTTTTTAAGCCAAAAATAGTGATCTCATTTCTCTCAGTGAAAGATTGTTTAGGCAAGAGAATCTGGAAAAAAATATTATGACAATTCAGAAGTACAGGAAAGTTCACAAAAAGCAATCTATGAAGGATTTTCTTGTTCTGAAGAGATAAAAGATAGGTATTCTTTTATCTGCTTCTTGATCCTTTCCTCTGCATGTGACAGTTTGAAATGGGACTGCCATCTTGGACTACTTGTAGAGAATCAAGGGCAGAACTGAAGGCCACATTCTCATTTAGCCAGAACTAATGTTACTTGGAATTGCCCAACTTCCAATCTTTCTAGGCGTCCTGCAGATTTTCTGCAAATTGCATCCCTGACCATCATAACTTTTTAAATTTATTTTTCATATCATGAAGATCTACAAAACCAACCCTTTGCCAATTATCACGTGTAAGTATTTTAAAGGAGAATGTAAATACAGTGGTATATTAGTATTTTCTTTGACATAGAGAGCCAAAGAAATCAGTTGAGAAAATTACTTTGGGTGGGCTTCTTTCAAAGAATAGAAGTAAGGTTCTTAACCTCAGCATGATTGAAGTTGAATAATCTTAAAACAATGTTGGTCGTATTAAGATCTATCAGTGAGCATTCAGGTCTTGTGAGCATAAATGAATATCGTTATACTCCTGAATGTCAAAAGTAGATGAAGACATTTAAATTAGTAATTAACTGACATGAAGTGTGAAAGATATAAATTTAACTCACGAAACTATAGTTGATTATAGTATACTTGAGGGTGCAACCTAAGAAGCTAAAGTTAATGAAATACATAGTTTGAACATGGCTTTGACTGCAGAAGGCTGAATTGACAATGAACTACACTCTTTTTTGGTGTTGTTTTGAAGGTAGTGTGAAGACTCATAACATAGAGAAATTGCAAAGAGAGAAGACATTGGCAGAAGTTTTGCAAAGAATGTTTTTAAAGGACATGTAACTCTCTAGTATTACATATTGCATGTAAATGAGCAGAAAAATATTCAACCAGGCCTGGAGGTATGGAAATGTGCACATACATTTCATAAAAATTACTACCTTTTATTCCTTTTGAGAAACCTGAAAATGTGTGCACTGAACCTGGATTCTCCTGTGGCAGCAATCAACCGTGGCTACTTAAATACTTAAATTCAGTTAAAAAAAAAAAAAAAAAAACTGTTTGTAACCGTTTGATCCTAGATTGTGGCTTCATTTTGCAAATAAACATAAAGCAATTTTATACCATTTTAATATAGGTTTCATTTTGCAAATGAACATAAAGCACTTTAACACCATTTTAATACAGGTTGATTACTTTCTTCCAGGCAAACAACTACCATGTAAATTAAAGAAAAGTATTTGACTTGAAACTTGACCAAATTTGGTCAACACTTCATAAGGCAGCATTTGGAAAGATGTGGTATTTGAGCTACAAATGGAAACATTCTCTTATTCATGTGCTTACCTAGCTGTCATATTTATAATAAAGACACACGTAGATGCATGCATCTTAGTATTTGATTAAAAGTTACTTTCTTTTTTCACTGTATTGAGTATCTGAAACTAATATAATGTTGTATGCCAGTTGTATTTTAACAAAAAAAAAGAAAAAAGGAAAGAGAAAAAAATCAATGACTGGCTGCTATTTACTTTCATAGCGCAGCCAGCTTCACTCAGGAAGGTTAACAGCCTTGCACATATATATAGTCACATTGGGTTCGCAACCTTGACCATGACCTTTTCAGATGGGTATTTTACGTTTACACACTACAGAGATTTAGTTTTGTTTTTCCTCTTTGACACATTTAACATTTTTGCAATTTTTGAACCCTTCCTTTCCTTGCCCTGGCTCTGCTTAGAACCTAGAACACTTTTTTCCAATTTTCAGACTCTTTCTGAATCGTATCCAGTGTTCGTTCAGGCCAGAACTTTGCACTACATTAACATAGTTTTGTTTTGTTTTGTTTTTAAGCAAAGTACTGCACTTTTTTGAGCATTATTTGTAATGCAAACTACACACTGTAGCAATCTCCATGTTTGGAACACGATACTAAAGCTTTTAAGGACCGAGGGAGCAAATGAAAGAATAACGGAATTATTTATTACTGGGAACAGTTACTTCCAAGACCTAATAACATGGTTTTCTCCAGCAGCCCCATTATCATTGTTTTCCCTTTCTGTTGTCAGCTAGTATTGATTTATAGTTTTCATTCCAATTTGCAACATACTTGTATCCTTCACAAATTATTTCATCAATAGGAGACTTTCTGGAAAAGATCTCCCTCATAGGCAAAATATTTTTATCAATAGTTCACATGTTTCCAATTATGTTTACTTTTTGCTAAAATTCAGAAGTGTAATGAAATTTTATAATTAAACATATATGTTGCTAATATATAAATGTCAGAAGTATAATAAAATGTTATAATTAAACATATACTATATGTTGCTAATATATACATACACACACACACATTTATATATACATACACACATATATGATTCAATTACTTTTTCAAAATACATTTACAGAGCTTCTTTGTGAATTGCTGGAATTATTGAAGAGAAGTGTGATAGCAACAGTAATAATAATATAACATTGTACAACATGGTGTTAATCCTTTACTCTTAAGGCATTCCCTAAGTGTGAAATACTTGGCCTAACCTTGTAATTGATTGTATTCATGACTAAGTAAAATAATTTAAAACTATATTCAAGCTTGTGATATATTATTTGCTTGTTATAAGAGCCAAGTTAAACAAAGCCAATCATAGTCTAACATCAATCTAAATAAATGCATAGAAAGCATAGTTTGCTTTTGAACATAATGGGTTGGAACTGTGTGGGTTCACTTATATGGATTTTTTTTTTTTTTTTCCCAGTAAATGGCTGTATTGTTTTGGATCTCCCATTAGGAGTACACAGGTGAAGAGAATCAGAGATACTCACTGATCTATACATGAGCCTCTGCAGACTTTGGTACTCATAGGGGCCCTGAAAGCAGTACTTTGCAATACCAAGAGATAACTAAGGTTAAATGTCATCAGAAGCTATACTTAAACTTATGACTGCATAACCCACTCATTCTTCAAATAACTTAATCCTCTACTGCTAGATGAAAGAGTCACACATACTCTCTCTAGCCTTATACAGATAATTTCAGCTATAATTCCCTGGGATGTTCTTTTATTCTTCTCACCTCAAATTTCTTTTATTAATCACTTCCTAAAATTAAATGGATATACCTCATCTCTGTGTTCCTGTCCCTCTCTCTCCCCTTCTAGCCTTCTTTCCTCTTCCTCATCTTTTCTCATTTTCCTTCTCCTTCTCTCCCCTCCTCCTTCTCACCCTCCTCAATTTCTTTCTTTATCACCATACAGTTGGTCAGGTATTACAAATATTTGAGTGCATTCAGTGGCTTACCCCTTCCAAAGAAAAGGAATCCTAAAAGGAGGTTAGGCTGAATATCAAGTGAGGAGGAATCAATTAATTATGTCTGGCAATTAAATAGCTATTGACTATTCAAAGAGATGGTAAGAAAGAATAATCACTTTGGACTCAATTCAAAAGAATAATTACATAACATTGGCATTAATGATAGTCTTAAATGTGGTTTAATTCTACTTCTTTGAATTGTAGCAAACATGACTCCATCATTATTTCCAAAAATTTATGCCATTTTACAGTCATTTCAATTTAACAATATTTTCATTATTATTTTTTTATACTGACCCTTAAAAGCAGATATGCTTATACTATAGGAAAAAATCTATAGTTGTTCTTTTGTAAGAATTAAATGTTAACTGAGTTAGATATTTTGGAGATAAAGTTGTCAGAATGGCAGAGAAATGTAAAGGGAGTTCAAGAGCACATTTGCATAAACCATAAGAAAACATTTACTTGTTACTAGAGAGGTGGTTTCAAAATAGGGTGCCACAATATAAGAAAGAACATAACCTGGCAGATCACAAAAACGGAACAAGGAACACATATAATGCCATCTGTGTGCCTATCAGAACAGGACTAGATAGGTGGCCTTTATATTCATAAACTCTAGTGTTTTGGCTACTAAAATGTGTTTGTTTCTTGTTTACTTGTTTCCATTGTTAATAAGTAAAAGGAGAATGAAATGCAATACATGTATACTAAACACAGCTTTGTGTTTCATAAGCAAAATGTATCTTAATGATGGAAGCTAATGAGTAAAAAAGCAATATAAAAAGGGGACAGAGATGACAGTAGAGGGCACCTGTGCACCTCAGGGTACAAATCAGAGAAGGACAAATGGCAGTGTAGTAGAAAAATTGCATTTCATCTGTGGCAGTTTATAGTTGACCTAATGACAAGGTCGAGTATTATGCACTGAGTGTAAAATTAATGTCAAGTTGAAATGGGTTTTTCATCTGGATGGCACTTGCTAATGCAAAGCATTTTAAAAAGAAGCCATCAGCACCACTTGGGGAAAGATAATTCTGAAAGGAGAAGTAATTCCTGCCATTTGTTTTAAGAGGAAAAATAGACCCTTGAAAGCAAAGCTTTCATTTCCATATTTAGCCTTGAAGAAAAAGAATCATATGCTGACAAGAGTCAGATATCAATAATTATTTCTGTGCACCTAGAACCAGGATAGCAATTAAATTTGTATTACAACAAAAATGAACATTTTTCTTTTGCTGATAGAAATGACCATTGGTACAATGTATAAACTTAATGTAGGATTTGGTATCCTGAAAAGAAAATGGCATACAAGGTACCTTACCCAAATGCTTGGTGCATTTGAGGAGAGACCCATCTTTGGCTGGGACTACACTTTCCAGTCCTTGGAAACTAATTGGGGGCCCTATGACTAGGTTTGTTGATGGAATTGGTGTGGATTAAAGTGACATTTCAGAGTCAAGTCACTCAGGAAATGGGTCATGCTTCTCTAACTTTTTCTTTCCAATCTTACACTGAATGCAGAGAATCCAGGTACACTGAGATGTTGCGAGTTAAGCCCCCAAACTAGATGGAAGCCAACCCACTGTCCTAATCTTCCTCACTTGACTAAAATGAAAACAGGGAAAAAGTCTACGTACAGCCTAATGCCACTGAACATTTGGAGTTCCATTTTTCATGCCTAATATAGCTTGAAAAAAAGAGTGAGCTCTCTAATACTGTTAATGTACAAGAAGAAACTTGAAGTCTCTGAAGTATAATAATGTTCTCTAATGACTTGGTAAATCAATGACCATCTTCCAGAACTCGTAGATAGGATTCCCACGTATTCGTGTAATCAAGCTATTAGAGTATAGATAAAAGAAGGGCAATTTTCACACAGAAGCAAGCCAAACTGGTTTGTTTGTTTGTTGCTTGTTCGTTTTCTGATGTTTAGTTTTACAAATACCCAATTTCAATTTCCCTGTTTAATTATACTTAAATGTTCAGGGAAACACTCTGATATTCACTTTACTGGGAGGAATTTGTGGTATAAAATACACCAAATTTGGATCCTGGAAAGCTTTATACTATCAAATAAATTGTGAGAACACAAAAGCAAGTTTGAAGGCTGAGAAATCACTGTGTATGTCAGGGTTAAACTCAAATACCAATTCAAACAAACAAATAAGCCTAATTCCATATTAACAAAATTTTCAGTCAACATTATGACCTGGATCATAAAGGTTGATATATGCAGAACAAGAAAGGAAAAAGGTTTGTTTTGTGAAGCTCCAAAACAAAAGAAAACAAAGCCAAGTTACCAACCCCAAAATTAGAAGGTAATAGACCCACACACTTGGAAATGCAGAGGATCAAAATCAGATTTTTTTAAAATTAACTGAGTCCCTACCTGCATTTCTTGTGTTTTTTCTCTTCTATCCTTGGTTTGCTTAACACACCTCATCTTTTTTGTCAGTAACCCCCAACATTATTCACATTGGGCCACATGAAGTGTATATGAAGGCACATAAGTTTAGACAAACATAACTATTCTAGATTTTTGTGTCCAAGATATTATTGCCCAAAATGGACTCACACATTTTTGCTAGCTTCACAAACAAAAGTTGTAGAATCAAGTGGTTTTCTTTTCTGAAATTGTTGCAATCTTAGATAAAAACAATCAAACAATGGTATTGAAATGCATCCAATGTTATATTAGGAAGCATCTGTATTTAGGACATTTCAAATAATACCTCTGGGAATAGCACATTGCTAATATGTGATGAATTGCCTATATGCTTTACAATAGACATCACATTGCTTTCCTAAATATTCTGACAGGATTGTTATTGTATTTCTAGCTATTGTAAAGTAAGATAAAATTAATGCACAAAATATTTTAAGAACATGTAGTAAGTCCCTACTACCTGTAAACAACAACAAAAAAAAATGTGATAAATTGTGTCCTTAATTATTTGATGTAATAGGAAAAGAATCAGAGAATTATTTTAATATAACATTAATAAAAATATATTTTTATGTTGTTAAAGTCTCCAAATAAGAGATGTGAATTGAAGCTACAGTACTGGTTATAAGTGGGAAGTCAGGGTGGGGTTACTGTATGTGGGGTATATCTGAAGAAGCCGGGAAGATTTTATTTTTCAATTAACTTAGTCACATTATTTTTGTCCTCCTGGGTATCATAATGGATTTGCCAGCGAAAAGAACGGTAGTTGACTAACTTCTCTGGGGAATTGTAATTTCTCATCTGCCTTCTTTGAGAGCATTGAAGTACTTTATACTATTTGAGAAACCTCCAATTGCATGAATAATGTCTAAGACAGGAGGCAGGTGGAGACTGGATGAATGAATGGAAATATATGGGTAGCACAGGAAGAGGTCAATGATTTTTTGGCGTATATGATGATTTAGCTAAGCGAATGTATTTCAAAGGGTGCAAAGAAGACAGAGTCACCAGAGTAAATTGAAAAATAACAAAATACACATAATTGTTATAAAAGAAAACTAGAAATTACTGCTTACCAAGTATATAAAGCGTAGCTCACTAATTTGGAAGACAACGTAAGATTTCCTACACAAATGACCTTTAGCTGTAATATAAACAATCATTAGTAGTTGAACGGACAAAGTTCAATCCTGAGGAAGCAGGGCTTCATGGAGAAAATTTCTAGCAGAAGACCAATATGCATGAAAAAAGTCCAGAAAAGAGCAGCTGAGGTGGGAGCACAGGAAACTGAGGAAGGAGAGGTGAGAGATAAAACTAGGACTTTCTAAAGGAATAGAAAATGTTGACCCTTGTTAGCCAGGTTGATGGTATGTGTTTTGGGCCTAGTCTTTGCATAATGAGAAGTAAAGTAAAAATGTGATGATGCTTTTAGATTTCTATTTTTTTAAGATAACATGGGTTGCCGTGTATAAAACTAATCAGATGTGTGGGACAGATGTGATGGAGAAAATACAGCTTTTCCATCACCACACAATAATTACCATAACACTATTATAGATAACTCTTTTTTAATTACTCTAAAGTAACACTATTGCAGGCTTGTAAAATAGTTTCTATTTTTTTTAATCGCTGTAGAGCTTTTTCTTCTGAATACAAATGTGTATTTAATCTCTGAAAAAAGAATATTACTAAAGTGGAATAAATTCCTAAGTGGTTTAAAATGAATAACTAACAAGTGAAGATTACCAAAAAAAAAAAAAATGTTGGCAAACACATTGCATAGGAAGAGGTAGCTCCAAAGTGTTTTTAAATTTTTTAATTAAAAATAGTATTTCGGAGCACTTTTAGAATTACTATAGTACTGTAACTTTTGTAGATCAAAAAATAGATTGTCTACAAACACAAAACTACATAATATATTACATTTTATTACATAATATAAGAATGTATTATGCTGTAGTAAACATTTATATCCCTCTATACTAAAATATTTTTTTATTAAAGCAGTCAAAAGGTTTAAAAATATTTTATTATTTTCAGAGAAAGGGGAAGGGAGAGAGACAGGGAGGGAGAGAAACATTAATGTATGGTTGTCTTTCACCTGTTTCCAGCTATGAACCTGGCTGGAGAGATGGCTTGAAACTTGGTTATATGCCCTAGCTGGGAATCAAACAAGTGACCTTTGGGTTCACAGGCTGGCGACTTATCCACCGTGCCACCAGCCAGGGCTCTAAAATAGTCAAATTTAATTGGTTAAATAATTATAAAATTTACCGAAGTGGTAGAAATAAATAGAGGTTACCTTAGTACTGATTTATATGGAGACCAAAATGTTAAAAAATATCTAATTCTTGTCTAATCTAAAAATGGCCACATTAGTCCAAACAACATAAAAATAAAAACATGTAACTTTGTTATTTTCTTAAGCCTTCATTAAATACAATGCATAAAAAATATGTGCTGCTTTATTCTCATTTCAAAGAAAACATCATTCCTGATGAGCAAATGATGGCATTTGAAAGCCAAATTGTCCCTCTTTAACTACTATAAATACAAGTCATGAAGACTCTGGGACCATCCTCACAACCCTCTATTTATATATTCTGGAAAGCCAAGAATGACTTCTATATGAGGGCAGAATTGTCCATGTTATGGTTTCTTATAAAATGAGCTTTCCCACACTTGGCAGTGTCCAGTCATACATTAAGTCATGCTAGTATTAATCAGCAGTGGATGCCCTTCTTTTGACATCTTGAGTTTCAAAATTGCTTTATCTCCCACTAGAGTACAGACTGTAAGAAGAGACTAAAACCAAAAAATATTAATTGATCAAAGATTGTATTAACCTCAAAGGTAATGCCTGGTTTATATTTTAATGTATAAAATAATATTTTTTACTTTTTTATGCTGTCACAGTTGTTCCCATTTTTTCTCCCTTTTCCACCTCTGCCCAGCTCCACCCTCTCCCCTCTTTTAATTCCTATGTGATTGTCCACATTCATGGGTTGTGCATGAATGTTCTGTGGTTAAACCTTTCACCACCTTTCATCTCTGCCCCCATCTTTCCTGGCAGCTCTTAGTCTGTTTTGTGTATATAAGCTTTTATAACTAATAATTGGTTCATTTATTGTGTTCATTATATTCTACATATAAGTGGGATCCTGTGGTATTTTTCTTTCATTGACTGGCTTAATTCACTTCACATGGTTTTCTCTGGATCCATCCATGTTGCTGCAAAATGTATTTTTTTAATTGTTGTTGTATTACATTCATCTCATTTTTCACCCTCTGCTCTCCCCTTCTCCACCCTCCTTATCCTCCCTCCACAGTCAATCCCCCAGGTTGTCCATGCCCATGGGTCATTCATGCTAGTTCCCTCACTAAACTGTTCCCCTTCTTTGCTTCTTTCCCCCCCCTCCCCCCTCCCCTCTGCACACCGAAAGGATGTTCCTTGTATTCAAGTCTCTAGTTGTGTTTGGTTTGCTTGTGTGTTTGTTCATTAGTCTCCTGTATTAAGTGAGAACATGTGGTATTTAATTTTTGCTGCCTGGCTTACTTTACCAAGCATGATACTCTCCAGTTCCATCCATGCTATGCAAATAGTAAGGGCTCCTTTGTTATTTCTACTGCATAGAACTCCATTGTAAGGTTTTTTTGTTTGCTTGTTTTCTTTTATTTATTTTTTACTGCTGCATACAGTAATTTAACTGAACTTCAAAACTGAACTGAACCTTAAAAATCCCTACAAAATGCAAATACAGATCCTCTTACTCAGAATATACCTGATTGATTGATACTGTCTTATTTGAGTTGTATATATTTATAAGTATAAAAATGTGATCACTGGCACTAAAAGTGTATTTCTATATCAGAATAGTAATCATCATTTGTAAAGTACTTTGAATTTTTAATGTTTTGTTTTCACACAGTTTTTAAATATTATTTGCTTAAGATTTGGGAGCCTACAGAAGGTTGAAACCATTTGGTTACCAGTGGGACCTAGAGAAATCTAACATATAGGTTGGAGACTTAAGAAGAAAAGAAAAGTTAACATGTAAAGAGAAATAAACACAAAAGATAAACAAGAAAGAGGAGAAGGAAGAAAATGTGGGACAAATTAATACTGACCAATAAATTAGAGCTTATTCTATGACATCTGGCCAAAATGAGACTTGAAGCAAGAAAACCTCTCCCATTGAAGAATTCATCATCACTGATTAATGTAATATAGCAGAAAAGTTTTACTTCTGCCCAAGAAAAAATACATTTAATTCTTGGGGAAAGACTTGCAGTCACCGCAATTTAAGGTATTTATTTGGCTTGAATGTAGGACTGTAAATATGAGAAGGGGAACATAGTTGCCAAATTTATCAGAAGTTTAAGGATACACACTTATCACCAGTTTAACAAAATAATTATTATGTTTAGCCCTGGCTGGTGTGGCTCAGTGGATAGGCACTGGTCTGTAAATCCAAAGGTTACTGGTTCAATTCCCAGCCAGGGCACATAGCCAGGTTGCAAGCCAGGTTGCAAGCCAGGTCTCCAGCCAGGTCCTTAACTGGAGGCAGGTGAAAAGCAACCATACATTGATGTCTCCCTCCCTTCCCCACTCTCTAAAAATAATAAATAAAATCTTTAAGAAAGAAAGAAAGAAAGAAAGAAAATGCCTGGCACAGCATGGGGCTATGAACTGGCATTTCTTGTAGTAGTTTCAAGTCTGTGCTTTACCACTGTTTAAATATTTTCAATCTAATCACTGTACATAAATAGAAGACTAAACTTGAAAGTTAAATGGGAACTGATGATGAAGACTTTGTGGATAATGTTAAGGATTTTTAACTGCATCCTGAGAGCAACTGGAATCCACCGATGGAATTTCAGCAAGTTAATTCCAAGATTAGAAATATATCAGTATCAAAGCATTTCTGGGTAGGAGTCAGTGTGACAGAATAGAGGCAGAAATAGTTTTACCTTTTCTCAGAGCAGGACTGGGGAAATGTACAGAGACCCATTATATCATGAATGTTGAATATTAATTCTCAGAACATGAGAATCAAATTTAGAGTTCTCATCTGGTCACACAATATTGAAATAGTGTCTAGACTTGCTGATTGGCATCCGAGTGCCTGTTTCTCATTAAAGAGTAATACTCCAGCTAAACATGAGAGTGGTTGAATCTTCAAATGAGATTTTCTATTCAGAGCCAGTATAATTTGGTTCTCTTCTCACTGAAGTCTATTATCGCTTTGTCAAATTATACTACTCTATAACATGAAATCCAGTTACAGAGACTTGAAATCTAGATTTAGCAGCATTTAACACATTTTTGTCGTGCTCCAAAAATCTCTTACCACTATAAGCTCAAGTGTTTCAATCTACCACATCTAGGCAGGTGGTTGAGTACACAATTACTTCATAGTTCAGGTCATAAACTTTCCATCATTATATGTACAATGAGGTAATAAGTTTTTATGACTTTTCTCTCAATTTCTTCTAAATGTTGTTCATAGTTCTGATTTTAATATGAAAATGTTTTCCGTCCTACCATAAAGAATGTGCAATGTGACTGTTTGCTTATATTTTCTGCCCAGAGAATAATGTAGTCCCCTTAATATTAAAATTTTCTCATAATTAGTAGTGTCTGCTGTATCCATTTAATGTTGAGTATGCTTCAATTTCTTTGGATGCTTCTGGCAGTTTACTCAAATATACTGCATACAGTAAATGAAGCCAGTCTTTATAGGTCGTACACTATAAACAAATGAATATACACTTAAAAGACTTATTTGTCTCTCCTATGGCATATTTACTCGCTGAAAATTAGAGGAGATGTTTAAATTACCACTGAATTGGTTAACTTAATTTGATAGTACAGTTCATCCACGTGACTAAGCATTAAAGCAACTGCTTTTCTGCTTTTGGCTTTGTCCTATCCTTTTTAAATGTCTTCATTGTTGACCCGACTTCCAGAAAATTAATTCTTCACACATTTCATTTGTTCTCTCAGCATAACAGAAACAAGAACTTCCAGCCATAAATTGTACTTGAAGTTAGAACTCAATGATAAATAGGTTCTTGTTCTCTGCTACTTCCAGTGATGAAATGCTGCTAGCACTGAACTCTTATTTTACTACTCCAGGCCCAATGAATAACAGTAATTGTTTTATAACCCTACACCAACTCATTGTGCCTGATTCATAAAACAGTTATGCACCATTTAGAAGCATCTCTCAGTAGGATTCATTTTCTGTCTAAAACAAAGAGTTTGACTTTATTCATCTCCTTTTTTCTCAAAATACAGCATGAACTTTGAATTATGCAATAAATTTTTAAAATTCTCATGGCCTCTGAATTAGCTGAGAAAGGGAAAATTAAACCTCATTCAAGTGTAGATGTAGTACAAAAGAGTTGTTAGAAAAAAATGTCAGTGATTTTTAACATATTTACCTGAATTTTATTTAAATATTTTAGCAATTATTAAACAAAAATAATGTTGGGTGTCCAAGCTTCAAAGAACAAAGCCTCACAAAGGAACACCTGAACATCAACTTCTCATCGGCCCCACTATTCAGAAATCTAAAGAAATAATGTAAATCCTATATAACTATTGTCTAATCAGAGGCAATGGGAAAGAAAGACTGGATTCTTGGCAAAAGTTCTAAATACTCCAAACCTAGTAATCCAGAAGGGCCGATGGAGCAAGAAGTAAAATTAAATGAGAAATGAAGTATCTTTTAGATATCTATAAAACAATCATATAGGAAATTTCTGAAAAAATGTTTTTATCTCACTATGCAAATGTAGAAACTTAAACCCATGTTTAATATGTTTTAGTTTATAGTGCACACTTTGAAATAAATAAATTTGGTATTAATTGTATTAACCATTAAGACCAAGAGGCAAAAAAGTATATTTTTATTCATCTTATCTTTATTTTCCTATGCAGGATTTTTAAAAAAGATAAAATAATAATGTTTACATTTCTGATTTTTGCACTTATCACATGTTAAAAATTTAATGGAAAATAAGCCAATGGGAAACATAGACCAGTATGAAACAATCCAAGTTTAAAATAAGAAGAGGGACCAACTCTCAAAACAGAGCATGTTTACACAGTTTCAGCGTAATAAACAGCCAAACCTTTATGAGTTTATTTGCAACAAACTGATAACTAAGCTGGGAAACAAAACCTCAACGGACTGAGAAAGTGCTCCGAAAAATGGTAGTTTTGCACCTTATTTTATATATTGGAATCAAAAGAGGAGGGATAAGGGGGTTACATGAAATCCATTGGTAAAAGACTAAAGAAGCTGGAGAAAGCAAATCAAGGAAATCTTTGGGATTGTAAAGAAATATAAAATGATAGGCACACACTTTTTACTTCTTACAGAAGTAAAGTAAGAAGTATCCTGTACTTCTTACAGGATAGTTAACAGTCAACAATTAATATAATCACAATTGTAATGAGGGTATGTGCAGTGTCTGCTCTGGGGTGTTATACCACCCCCCCAAGTGTAGAAAAAAGGGAAGTTATCTGACATTCCAAAAGGATGTTATCATAGCTGCAAAAAGGACAATAGGAAGGCTCCATTAGGGCAAAGACTGACATTTGGCATGGAAGAGTCTCTCTGGCCTAAGGCAATGACTGCCTGCCTGGATCTGCTTTTAGTTAGTAAATTTTAATCCCGGACCATCTTCTGTGGCTACTCTTGGTCTCTGAGTTGCTGAGGGCTGTCACAGAAGCCTCTCTTGAACTTAGATTTCTTAGGTAGCCCTTTCGTGCCACATGGACAAGACTGCTAAACTGAGCTGAGTGTTTGCTTTATCATTCAGGTGGCATTTTTAGAATAAAAGATTCAGCCTCCTTTTCACTTCTACATTAGGAAACGTTGAAAATCAGAGCCAATTTAAATAATGGTGATCTAAAATGAGTCACTACAGGACAGCTGTCTTCCAAAACCTGCTGGATATGTGAGAAACTGATCTGCCTGTAAGCTTGTTACCTGTCCACAGTCTGTGGGCCGAAGATCTGAAAGGTCAAAACTCAAAACGCCAGAGTTTGGAGCAATGAAAGGTTTATTGATCGCGAAGGCAACAAAGGAGAAGATAGAAACCCTAGTAGTTCTCCAAATTCATTTTAAGAAAGTAAAGAGTTCAGATTTGTTATATGTCAGGCAAAGGGGAAATGAGAAGGGCTGTTTTTGTAAAAACTTAAGCCCCAGCAGAATTCTTTTAATGATAATATTGAAACCGGAAAAGCAGGTGTTCATGTTCCCTGCCATCTACCAGACCTAATAGGCAGATATAGAGCTTGAATCTATTGGGTGTTTTATTCAGATGGCCACTGATTTGTATCCTAAAAGACTGTCTTAAATTCCATTACAAACAGACCCTTTTTATGAGAAGAAAGGTGTAAGTAAGGGGTTTGGAATTCGGGGAAAAAGTTAAGCTGATAAAAGCTGCATCAGTCTTTCATCTGTGTCCTGGGTGAAGGGCTTTATGTCCCGGGCAGTTGCCACCTCACCCCAGAGTATAACGGCTCATATACCATCTTGATGGCTGGCAGGCCTCCTGAGACACAAAGGTGTAACTGCTCATGGTCTCCTGGAGTCAAGGTGGGTCATCCCTCCAGTTCCTGAAACAATAGCTTTTTACAAACATTGATTACTAAATTTATTAGCTCTTACCTGAAACTAAAGTTTTCCAACAGTTGAGTCCTCCATCAATATGTCTACAGTAGGAAATATTTGAACAAAGACCGTGAGAACAATGTAGATGTCAACAAGATGGAGTCAGAGAGACAAAGCATTTCACTCTGTTACAACCCCAATAAATAAGGCAGATTTCTTCTTTAGTGATCACAATTAAGAGTACTCAAAGCAATTGAATCCCAGTAGAGGATTGGAATAGACAGTCTTTAATAATAGGCATACATTTAGCAACCATAAGAAACCTATGTATGTCTAGAATTACTTGGTTCTATTAATAATGAATAGTATTTTTAGGTATGCTCTTAGGTTATGCCTTCATAATTATTCAATAATACATTGACAGAATTGAAATGATGAAGATGTGAGTCTTGATCTTCCATCAATAATTTATATAAAGCTATTATTATAGTCAAAGATTTAAAGAGCAGCTTTGTGATGTAATATAAGTAATAAAATTGATAAATAGTAATAATGACAAGGAAATATACTTTAATATTTTGATTTTGTAAAGCAGATGTATGTTTTATATCCATTGATAATTGTAGATTAATATACATATATATTTAAGACTTCTGCAAAGTAGCTCCTTTATATTCAATTGTAACTGCAGTGGAAAATGTAACAGTATTAGAAGGTAGGGGCCTAGGGAGATTAATGATTAGGTTTAAACGAGGTCTTAAAGGGTAGAGTCCTTATGATGGGATTAGTGACCTAATCTGACGAGACCTGAGAGCTTTTTCACCTCTCTTCATTTCTCTATTTCTGTCTCTCTCTGCCGCTGTCTCTACCATGGAGTATAAAGTAAGAAGGCAACAAACCAAGAAGCAGTTCTCAACAGACACTGGATTTACCAAAGCCCTGATTTTGGACTTTCCAGCCTCTGAAACTGTCAGAAATGACTGTCAGTTGTATAAACGGGGGTTGTGGCACATTGTCACAGCATCCCTAGCAGTTTAAGGCGTGCAAAATCACAAAGTATTCGAATACAAAACGTCTACTTATTATGTGAGATTCTGCATGTATCTATCTATATGTGTGTAAAAATTGCATTGTGTGTGTGTTTTTCATGAAGACCTCCATAGTAAAGGTACTGTTGGTATAAAAAGGATCTTTTTCTGATTTTTATGGAGATTTTGTTGAGCTCTGCATTATATTTCTACATAGGAAGCAGTTACTTCTGT
This sequence comes from Noctilio leporinus, assembly GCA_004026585.1. Taxonomy (NCBI): domain Eukaryota; kingdom Metazoa; phylum Chordata; class Mammalia; order Chiroptera; family Noctilionidae; genus Noctilio; species Noctilio leporinus. The sequence goes on from PVIW01000536.1 coordinate 412,372, forward strand.
GTGATTAATTTTTAAACTCACAATAATATATATTATGATAGGAGAAAGCAAATAAATAGGATTGGCTAGAAATTGCTTACAATGAAAATAATAAAGTATAACTAAAAACAAATTCAGAGACTTAAATAGTGAATCTTAAATATTTTATAAGCAGGTTGGACATTTCATCTCTTAGAAGTCATTTGTTCCTTTTCTTAAATTCATGAATGTGAAACGCAATGAAAAAGGTAACTATTTCAAAAAACTGATTTTAAATAATCACATTTAATACAAGCATCAAGCTTACATATGGATAGTCTTATAGTTTCATTTCATTATACATTCAGTTAAGTAAAATATTTCCTTTATTTCAAAATGATAATACTGCAATAGTGATAAATGCTAACACAACTGAACTCATTATGTAGCTGTTGCTGCACTAAAACCTTTGCAGGCATGCCTGTCTTTTATGTCCACGGCAAATGTGTAAGATGGAGTATTACCATTTGTTGCAGACAAGAAAACTAAAGCGGAGACAGAGTAAGACATGAAACTACGTAAAGCAAAATCATAAATTGATTCTCAATTTGTCCGATTCTAAATTCAGGCTTCAGACTATAATAAAATCCCCATTCCCATGATGATTTTAAAGTTGAGATCCCTGAAAGTTTAAAGCACTCTTTGTCCATTGCTGTAGGTGATAATCTCCTTCAGTTCTACCTCCGGCCAAGTAGAGCAAGGACTTCCATAGATGGGCTAGAAATTAAGTATGGAACATAAAATATGGTAACATAGAGATGAAGTATGTGAAAGAGCATTGAGAAAAACACAGCACTTTGCCTCTCTTTCCTTATATAACAGAATTTTTAAAAATATTGTTCCACTATGTTAAAATCAAACAGAAAACTCGTATCGTTTGGTTTTAGACTATGGGATTTATTCTACTTTCTTCAATACAGTATAAATAATTTTAGCTTTGTAAGAGAATACATGACTCCTGGACGAGCAGCTCAGTTGGAAAGAGAATCATCCTAATACATCAAGGTTGTGGGTTCGATCCCCAATCCTGTCACATACTAGAATCACCAATGTACGCATCAATAAGTGGAACAATAAACTAATCTGCCTATCCTTCCCCATTTCCATTATCTCTCTAAAATCAATAAATTTAAAGAAATGTTTAAAAAAGAATAAAAAGTAAAATACATGAAATGCCATTATGTTCTGCCACTTAATCTATCTGGAATCATTAGTAAGTGTATTAAACTATAACAATCTCAATAGGATCTCAGGAATATATTGTAAGTTGCAGCCCTTAACATTCGTATAATGTTACAGATAGCACTGCCAACTAGTATAAACTGCTTACTTTATTTCATGCACTTAACTTTGGAAGTGCCAAAGGAATAAGATGAATGTGGGTGTTTCCAGACCAACCAAAGAAGGACAAACAATGGGGTTCTTAGAAAGGTGTCACAAAACCCTATGTTCTTTCGAAATGGCAGCCTAGAAAAAAAAAGAATGCCAAGAACAATTTCTAGAAAGTAGACTGCCCACACTGTTCTTTGTAACTAATTGCTGGCCAAATCAACAGGTCAAGGAAAGTCTCAGTGTTTCCTCAGAAACAGCCAGAAAAATGGAAGAAGCAGTAGTACTGGGAAACCTTAATAAGGAGCAAACAAGGCTAGTCGACTGTAAGTATTATCTGTTCCCCTCCTGTACCAGCTGGACTGGAGGATTACAGAAAGATCAGCATGACAAGAATATCGGTATTGGGAGGCTCACTGAGAATCAAAGTTACCTAAAAGTGAGCTAGGAGGGTAGTAAAGAATGGTTAACACCCCTTTCTCTAAATTCTTCTGCTTAAAGTTAAGCAGGGTCTAGTCCACCACTTTGCTAGCCGAGGTAGCAAAGCGATCTTTTGCATCGTGAGCCTACATGGAAAAATAAAGAGACGTATCGTGGGTGCAAACAATTGGATTCATTCATGTTACCCACATTTATGTTGCAGTTAATACCTGCCACGATGGTTCTAGGCCCTGCAGGTATAGCAAAGAACAAAATATCAGTAAGATTTCTGCCTCTTTATAAATTACAGTGTGTACGGGGTTTGCATACAATAAAAAAGCTAAACAAGTTACAGCTGTTCCCAACCTTTTCGGCTCCATAGACAAGTTTCGTGGAAGATAGTTTTTCCATGGAGGGGTTTGGGGGAAGGTGCGGGACACTGGAGGTGGTGATGAGAGTGAGCTTGGCTCTCTTGCCCTTGCTCACCTCCTGCTGGGTGGCCAGTTCCTAACGGGACACTGGCTGGTACATGTACCCCCTCATGGTTGGAAACACCTGCATCATGGACAAAGCTAATGAGGAAAACAAGGCAGGGGAAGCTTTGATGGCAGTTGAGATGGACAGGAATGTCATTTAATGAGACAGTGACAATTGAGTAAAGATTTGAAGGAATTTGGGGAGTAATTCCCAAACTTCAGTATTCTAGCCAGAAGAAATAGCAAGCAAATGCACATTATCAGTTCTTTATAGCAGAACAGGGAAAACCCAGAGAATTCAGCCTAATAATAAAGGAGGAGAGGAGACAGTAGGACCTAAGATATCCTGGGGACTCTGGGAGTAAGTTTAAGGTTTTTGGCTGTACTTGGAGTTGAACAGAAAACCAAAGCATTTTGAACAGGAGAGTGATTTATAGTTTTAATCGGATCATTTTGGCTGAGGTGTTGGGAGCAGCCTATAGGGGACAAAGACTGAGAAGCTGGGGACTCATTAGGAAGCTATTGCAATAGTCGAGGGGAGAAATGATAATGTTTTGCATCAATTGGTAAATAAGGAGGTGACAAAAGGTGGTCTTGTTTTTCTTTTTGTTTGTTTGGTTTTGGTTTTTTGATATTTATTTTAGAGATCGAACTAACAGTGTTCGCTAAGGTGATATCCAAGATAAGGAATGTAATTAAGGATGACTTCAAGTTTTTTGTTGTTGTTGTTGTTCTGTACGAATGTGAGTTTTATTTAATAAGTTAGGAGGTACTTTCAGAGGAACAGAAGACAGAAAACTAGCTCACTTTTGGACCTGTGAATTGCATATTGAAATAGATCTTGCTCTTTTATTTCTGGCAGCAACAGAAAAGAATGTTTGGAGTATCCAGTAATAATACTTTATTTTTTCTTCAGAATTATTGATGGAGTAGTCAAAATGTGCTTCAATTAATTTTAGAAAATGTATGCAAACTATATATAAAACATGTATAACTATTTGCTTTAACTTAACTTCTTTTTTAATGTAATAACTTTTTTAAAGGGTTTACTTATTATTTTTAGAGAGAGGGAATGGGAGAGAGGCATCAATGCATGGTTGCCTTTCATCTGCCTCCAGCTAAGGACCTGGTTGGAGATGTGGCCTGCAACCTGGTTAATGTGCACTGTCTGGGAATCGAACCAGTGACCTTTGGGTTTGCAGGCCAGTGCCTTATCCACTGTGCCACCAACCAGGGCTTTTAATGTAATAGCATTTTTAACTCTATGGCTCCCACTTTTATGTTTTATAGGAATGTGTGGATTAAGTTGCTTGTAGAAATACTTCAAAGGCTAATATTTAGTTGAATTGAGTTTGTAGTAGAATTATTTCCCTAAAACATGGGGCATGAAAGAGCTAAGCCCTTGTGGACAAGGCTCCTTGAAAGAAGCTTTGACTGCAGAACTTGCTGCTTTGGAGCAGCTACTTTTAAAATGTAGCACTCATTCATCACTCATTTATTCATATTTTCTCTGCCTTGTTTCATTCCAAGATCTAAGCTTCCAGAGCAAAACAAAGCAAAGAAGTTTCCTAGAATAGTGTCTAGCACATAATATATGCTCAAAAAATATTTGCAGGATGGATTAAGGAACAATAGATAACAAGATAATCATATGTGTATTTATACTGTAGATGTAACCACAAAACAGCCTGATGGGTATTTGTTCTCTTTTTAATAATATCATAAGATGTAGTGGCTACCGTGTAAATGGTATATTTTGAACACTTTTTAGGAATCTTCCAGGTTGTGATGTTGAATGTTGAGGAATACCTCTCTCTAACAAATACAAGCAAATGTGTGTTCTAGAAATGTAATATTTTACATGAATTAGAAGTTATTTCTTCTCCACATTATGTCTTTCATGTCTTACTATATAATTGAATAAATATGCTTTTTCAATTAGAAACTAAAAACAATATGAATGACTAAAATGATGATTTAAAAATTTGTATGTATCAAACTCCAGTACAGTTTTAGGCCTGTCTTAAATTTTTGCATCACTAGTTTTACTTCATATTTCTTTTATTTATATTAATATAATATATTTGGTAGATATTTCAAAGTATATAGACATATTTTAGGATCACAATGTTATTTTCATGTCAACAAATATACATGTGAGAAGTATCATAATTATGGTGCTTTTAAAAGCTTATATAATTTAAAAGACAGGAGTTGGGTATGTTACAGCAATAACAAATTATTGGACACTATTCCTGGAAATAAACATTAGTATGTTGTTAACTCCATTAATTTACTGATCAAAAGTATGGTTTTAATATGCAAGGAGCCTTGAGAAGGACAAATAGTTACTTTGCACCAATTTTTTAATTTGATTCATATCTAACTATTACATGATTGGATAAAAATGGACTCAGAGGATTCAAGTTGTTTAGTTTACATGAAAAAAATGCAAATATGACATTTTAAATTTAAGCACTTGATAAATTTATAATTTGCAGATGCATTGTATTAAAATTTAGAATATGACTGCCTTCAAGTCTGTAATTCTACTATTCTTTGGCTGCTTGCATTCATCTTATTACAAAAATCTTTGGATTTAGTCAAACACAGCAAAGTCTTATAAAGGATGCATTTTTATGAAGAATAGCTATGACTGTAATCCTTTAAAATTTTCAGGTTTTTCAGGTGTAAGTGAAACAGATTATTTTATCCCTACAGGTGATTTAAGCTATAGTTATTGAGGCCTTTATCCATAACAAATTTCTCTTTGCATTTATATTCCTGTATAGGAAACTTATTTTATTCATTAGACACTTTAATATCCTGGAATACCAGGGGAGCTTTTGCTCAGTAAGAGAACAGACTTCATTTTATACAGATTTTCCATTCAGATTCATCAGGCTTGCCTATATGTTGGGTTTTGACTGCCTTCACTAATAACACAACTCCATGAATTTCATTTGATTCAAAAGCATCACCAATTAATTTTCAGGCATAATGTGTTAGATTTTTTTAAAAAAACATGTTGGAGAAAGTCATCAAGAAGATACATAGCTGGACCCTAAATGTGAGGCTCCACTTCCAGGAGCCACCCCTACGATACAACTTTGAAATAGAAATGTGGTGATGAGACTTGTTAGGTCCAATGAGAGTGAGGGGAGAAATGACAAAGGAACAGGACATGAGTTGAAAAGATTTATTGGACCCACTGCACAAGCAAGCTGAGACCAGCAAGGCAGGAAGGTGTCAGCAGTGAATAAAAGAAAGACAGGGTTTTTAAAGTGGAAAAGGGGGAAGGAGTTGAAGAGACTCTCTGTTGACAGCTTTGGGGAGTCAGCTCTGAGAACAAAAGGGGAGCTCCAGGGTTCTCATAGTCAGGCTAAACTATCCTTGAAGGACACAGGCCTGGTCAGCAGACCAAGACATTGTTGAAGGACACAGGTGGTCACTCTCATCAGCAGTGGCTGAGGAGGCAGCAGATTCAATGAGGTTGGCTAAAATTATACTGGATTCCCATAAACTAGGTCTTATGCCTGAGAAAGCTGTCTTAACTAAGAACACAAACAGACCTAGTTCAGGCCCCCTATGTGTATAAATGAACTAGTGAAGATCCCTACATAAACTTCTAAAATGTGGCAGGTGGGTGCAGAGATCTGCTGATCCTGTGGTAACATAAGACACACCTCCTAAGTTCTTTGATTATTAATCCTGCATATGCCGATCAGGAGCGCTCTGACCTTTTCTTTTTTAGTCTCTTTCCATTCTGGGGCTGTTGGGGTGGGGGGTTGGGGGAAAGTTTCGAATTGCACCCCCAGAAAGGCCCTGGGAAGTTCACTGATATACAGCATTTTTCTACCTATACACTATTACATTTCCCTCTTCAGATTTTCTTATATTTTTATTTCAGATAAAAAAATTTTTTCTAGAAACTTAATATTAGGTAGAGTAAGAGAGTAGGGTGATAACTTTTATATGATGACACTTGAAATATAAGAAATTTCAGAATATTTTTTATGTTGATACAACAATATCTTTGTGGGGTTAAACACAAAAATGAGAGAACTTGTTAACAAATTAGTACATGTATGCACACATATCTTTTTCTATGTTTTCATTATATATGACAAACACAAAAATGAGAATTATTCCCTCAAGGTATTTGTAATACTAACCATTTAGTAATAAAAATAATGGTGTTTCATCAAGTAAATTTCAAGCTTCATACTTCATTGATTTCTTATCTCATTGTATTCATATGTTCCCTCAGAAAATATGAACAGCAAATATGACTCAATTTGACATGCAGGAATTATGTTTTTTCTCAATGGGATGCAAGGAAAGTAATCTGTTGTTATTGATAAAATTAGGTAAAGGTTTATACCAACTATAAGCTAAATAATTTATTTAAATGCTTAGAATACTGGCTTGATAGTCACTGTTTACTATCTCTTTTTAAATATTACTTAAAGCTGTAATTCATCAAGAGGTAGTTTAAATAATTAACTAATTATTTTTTTAATTTCCTGTTTAAATGTGGGTGAACATCAAAAGTGTTCACTTGAATATGGCTTTTTTAAGTTGGCATGCTGTATTTTCATTATGATGTAATTTGTACAATATCTACTCTCTTGAACCTGTCCTTATTCCTCTGCCTTAGTCATTAAATATCCTCTTACTAACTTTGGATTTTGCAACATTTGACACTAACAATATAGTTCTGATTAGAATTAACTACAATTGCTTCAAATGCACACTTACTTTTGGAAGTAAAAGTAAGTTGGAGTAAAATGGGATATCTTCTTTGGCTGGTGGCTCAGTGGATAAGGCACCAGCCTTCCCAAAGGTCGCTAGTCAATTCCCAGCCAGGGCACATAACCAGGTTGCAAACCAGGTCCCCAGCCAGGTACTTAGCTGGAGGCAGGTGAAAGGCAATCATACATTGCATTTCTCTCCTTTTCCTTCTCCCTCCCTGTCCTTCTCTCTAAAAATAATGAATAAAATCTTAAAAATATATATATGATATCTTAAAAAGTTAGCTGTCTTCCTGTACTTGATTACTTCTTACTGGAAACATGACTAGGCCTCTGTACTGTGGGAAAGATTGCCAAAATCATATGAATTCAATCAATCAATCAATTGATAAATCAAAAATGACAGGAGATGTTGAGCTGTATTCATCTTCTTGGAAATTGGATTGTAGAACTCATTTTAGAACCAAAGCAGAGTATGTCACAATAGCCCTAGCACAACTAATATTCTGAGAAAAGAGTTACAGGGACAAAACTCAAATATGTTTTCACCATATTAATGCATGGAAAATCATATTATTCATTTTCTTAGTGATACAAACACCTGACATAATAAAGTTAGTGAATATTTTCAATGTCAGACTAAAGACATCCGAGTATTAAAAATTTGTTGTCTACCCATTTTTCTGCTTCTGACAGCATATAGTGCTTTCAACTGTACAATATATCAAAAACATTTTATTGGAGGTAAACAATGCCAACAGAGTTAAAGGAATATTATTTCTTTGATTGGTGTTCAGGTTACTACCTTAATATTGCACTGTGCATCTCTAAAGGAACACACACAAAATTTGACTCAATGAATTCATGTGGTTATAACATCATATTTTACCTACAAGGCAGCCATTTTTTTCCAACAGAATTTCAATTCATTTTCACCCAAAAGGAGAAAAAATGGTCTAGGGAAATTGAGGGTCATCTCAGTTAACTAATTAGCCAGATCCATTTGTTGTTTTTCAGCTTTGGAGAATAGAAAGGGGCCCATTGACATATCCAATGCCTTCACATTTGAAGTAGCTTAATATATAGTTATAAAATTTTATAACAAAAAGTAGAACAACAAGGAATGCTAAGAAGGACTTAAGATAGTTTATATGGGAAAGGCTCCTTACACAAAATAGACTTATTTAGAAGAGAAAAATGTGTTGAGTATGTGTGTCATGTACAGTATTTACAAACTAAGGGAATCAGACACGGTTTCTTTGCAGCTGTGTGACAAAAATATCATAGTGCAGTTTTTGGCTCAAGAAAATACAAAGACAACCATTAAAAAAAAAATGCCTACTGTCTTGCATCTTATTTCTACACTTATTTTTTTAAAGATTTTTAAAATTCATTATTTTTAAAAAGAAGGGAAAGGATGGAGGAAGAAAGGGAGAGAAACATCAATGTTTGGTAGCCTTTCACCTGCCTTCAGCTAAGGACCTGGCTGGAGACCTGGCTTGGCAACTTGGTTATGTGCCCTGACTGGGAATTGAACCAGTGACCCTTGGGTTCTTAGGTTGGCACCAATTCACTGAGCCACCAGCCAGGTCTCTACATACTTTTTATTGCTCTTGGTGATCATTCATTCTTCTCCTTTGTAGGACTAATGCATTTCTGCTTTTTAAAAAGAACTCCCATCACACAATTCCAAGTCTTAAATAAGGTCATTGATTTGTTGCTTGCATTTTCAAGCTGGTTGTTATGATATTTCAGGTGTTGGCAAGTAGATATGGCAGTCTGGACTTCTGAAATGAGCTAAGAATCCCAGTAATTTATGAAAAACAACTCCAACCTAGAAATTGGGTGAAATCTGTATATTTTTTTTTTCCATCTTCTTGAGGATAAGTGTCATTGAAGAATATGGTCATTTTTTCCCTTATCAAATACCAGTATATGTACTTCTCTAGAAAGCTGGGCTAAATATTTGATCCCCTGGCCCTCTCAGGTGAGGAATGTAATATGCCCAGGTTTTCCCTATGATCTGGACACCTCTTCACTCATCATTGCCAAATTTGGATCATTTCTTCTTCCTTAGCACCTCTCCAAATTATTCTCTTACAAAGAAAGCATAAATTAAGCTTTGTAAACCCCTTTCCCTGAAATATAACACTAAGATGCATATTTCAAGTTTTGAAATATTTGTAAATAATTAGTTTAATATTATCTGATTTTCAGAATTTTTTTTAACTATTTTACTTTCATATACAATATTTCTAATAAGGACTTTTAACTATTTAAACTAATTTTCAGTAAGTCAAATAAATAAAGTTCAGCTTAATCATAAACATTTGAGCTATTATAAATATAAAAATATATCATGTACTATTGTATATATAAATATGTGTTTTCAGAAGTCAAACCTTGTCTCATACTCAGTTGAAGTTTGAAATGCACAGTAGATTTTTAAAGATGTATGGTCAAAAATTATGATAAGCCATGCTGTACAAAGACAAAAATTATCTCACATAAATTAAATAATGAGAAAAAGATACGACATTTCTTCTTGCATTACGCAATAATAAAATTAGCATTCATCTTATTCAATTACTCAACATAGCAAAAATATACCAACATCCAAACAAAAAGATTCATTAATTAATATGCCAATATTATCTGTTATAAAACAATAAATGGGAAAGCACATATGACAAATAAATATTAAATCATGAAATTTGTTAAGGTTTGTTTAATAACATCAAAAAGAAAATTGCCAGAAATGTTTGAAAGAGGATAAAAGCAAAATGAACAATGACATTTCAAATTTTGATATTTTTTACTTATATGTAATAAAATCAAGGAGAAAAGTGCACATTGAAAACTCTCAAAAAAGGCATTAACTACATGAGTAATCAAACATTTGTTCAGAAGCACCTAATTACTTGAATAGGCTGAAAGAAATTAGTGAAAAGAAATATCCTTCAGTAATTCAAGATTGAATAAACAAAATAAAATGATGATGCACATCAATGATATCTGATCAAAATATTAGTAAATAGGCATTTACTAAGACAGTTTCAATGTCTTTGGGCCTTATCATCAGAGTGGACAGGAAAAGCATTAAGGTTCACCTTGCCCTACATTGTCATTTTGCAGATCAAAAGAGTAAAAGTTTGTCTTCCAAAAATAAGTTGATCAATCAATTAATGGAGAAAATTTTAACTTGACCTTATATCTTCTGATTTCAGGGTCAATAGACTGTCTAATTATTAATGGGTAGAATATTAAGCATCATTTAACTCTTGGACATTGTGGTAGGCTTAGAGAAATAGTTGTGAAGTAGGTATGTTCAAATGTTCAAATTGGGTTATGAGAAATGTTTTTCTAAACTACTCTTTGGCTGTTAGGCAGCTCCTCAAAATGTTGATGTTACAACCAAGCCCAGATATTCTATTCTTAGTCATATACCCACAATAGGTATAGAAACAAAGGTCTATATATACCAAAAGCATGTACATGACTATTCATAGAAGAGCTCATAATAGTCAAAAGGTGGAAATAAGACAAATGGATGAGCAACATGTGATAGATCCGTACAATGGGATATTATTTGACAATGAATAGGAATGAAGTACTGATATATACTACAAGGTGGATAAACTTTGAAAACATTGGGCTAAGTGAAGAAGCCAGTCACAGAGTACCACATTCTGTAGGCTTCTTAAATGTAGGAAATGTCAAACACAGGTAAATCTATAAAGACAGAAAATAGGTTAGTGTTCACACAAACATGGTAGATGGGGACAGGCTGCATCTATAGGCACATAATTTCAAGTAGGGGTTTCCTTAAACCTTGCACATGTACAGAAATGTAAATCTGGCATGGATTGGGTTTGGAATACTGAAGGTTCACCTGAAAAATGATACAGTAAATGCCAGGATAATTCTGAAGAGGAAAGTCATGATAAGTCACTTTTTTACCATCCCTTGCTTCTATGGTACCTCAATTTAATGTGATATAAAAGTGCTTTCAACTTCTATTCTACTCCTAACTGTTCCCTGTTCTGATTAATAGCATATTTGGAAAAGTTACAGATACAGGAGGATAGGAGGAAGTGCCATTCTGTATAAAAAATGCAATCACTTTTGCACAAGTGAGATCATTTTACTATCCTCACCGTGGGTTTTAAGAGTATGAATACTGAAGACATTTCTTTAATATATGTGTTTCTTAACAGCATCTCTCTCCAGACATAGCAAACAATTTCCCTTCAGTGACTGGGGGAAATTAGTTTATGAGGAATGTGAGTGACTTCTTGTGCAAACCAAGAATGACTGAGAGGAAGTAACAGGCAGCTAGAAAAAAATAAAAAAAAGGAAGCAGCTAAATAGAAAAATGAGTGATATATATGAGGATGAAAAATATCCTCATCTTTTGACAAATATTTGAATAGGTGGTTGTTTGTATTTTGTATTAGTGTCTGTCTAATATTTTTAAATATTTAATAATCCATACATATTGTATCATAGTTTATAATGAACTTTGGCATAACCTTTCCTAATTAATCCTCATAATTATTTTAGGTGCCCCTATGTTTTAAATGCAAAGATGTTTACATTTCTGAGTAAATGTCCACAAAATATGTCCCATATTTCATACTCTGGGATGAGGGTTTCCTTTCCTATCTTTTTCTTATACTAAAATACTCAATGGAATAAAACTGTAAGTGAATTTGAATCAGAGAGGCAAGTTCTAAATATCATAACCTTTCAAAAGTATATCTTCCATTTGTGACAAATCAGAATTAATGAGCACAAAAATAAAATGCCTGAGGCTGAAGCCTCATAAGAGGATACATGGTCCTTCGCTGCCTGATTCTATGCAGATTGTTCTTTGTCCTTACTCTTTGGTCTCACAGGACAGCAGAGCTGTTCTTGAATGGGTCAGTAGCATTTGCTCATGTGCAGAGGGGGTAGGTGAAGTCATGTATTACACACTCCATTATTTGAGAACGTAGGTATGTTCCAGCAGAGAAACTAGCTACTCCCAAAGGATAAAGGCACAGTTGCCAGCATACATTGTTGGTGGTAAATAACTTCCTTGAGTGCATATATGTGGAATGTTAAATACTTCTAGACTATTGGACTTTGATGAAATTTGCCTATCTGATTATTTCAGGCTTCTAATTGTTGTCCTTATTTAATTAGTTATCTGTTTTTATTTGCATTTTATAATTATATAATGATTTTAAAAGTAATTTTTGTTTTTCTCCCTAAATTTTAGAAGAATTTTCTGAATGTTCATTTTGACTGAACACTCTCATGTCCCTAATTTGTGCATTTGTAATTAAGTTAAACACAGCACTACTTCAGAATGAGTATGTATATTTATCTCTACACTTCTTTCCAGTCTACACATGTCAACATGAGCTGTATCAAGTTCCTTGTAGAAATGACACCTCAAATGAGCAAGTCATTAAACAAACCCTCCCACATGAACATACCAGTTCACACAGAGATGCACAGAATGATAGATAAGATCACAATTTTATACATTTTTGATTCTCTTTTATTAACCTTCCTCCCATAAAAATCTTTATTTTATTTAATTGTGTATATATGTTTGTGGATGTACTAGTATATATTTTTTTGTTTTTATAAATACTGATTTTTTGGCTAAAAGTATCCAATTTTATTTATGGCTTTTAGATTAAATCAACAGTATATCTGATTCAAGTGATTAAAAAGTGTGGTGTATTTGATCCATCTGCTTTTCCAAAACACACTGATTTATTTTCTGGCAAATATATGTGGATATATTGTTCTCATTTGATTAACTAAATGAGATTATCTGCATATTTTTCCACTTGGTTAATCAACAAATATATTTAAATTTTTAATTTTTATTTAATAAGTTGTTAATGATTCATAATTTGAAGTATGCATAAACTATCTCACTAAAATAAAATCTATAACTATACTATTTAACTTACAACATTTAACAAGTAACTCAAATTAAATTATGCTAAAGAGATCCATTGACATGAATATTCAAAATTAATATTTACATTTGTTTTGAAAGAATTGATATCAAACATATATGCTTCCAGCTCCCATTTTATTACAATAGAATATTATTCCAAGCATGGAAATACTTGAAATACACAGTTATATAGCATCTTAATGTAACTTACAGTCATTTCTGATACTTTTGTAATGGAAAGTATCAGAGATAGGGACACCTAATTTATATGTGATGATAATTATTAAATGAAAATTACAACCAACAAAAATTTCATTGCATATAACATTTTATTAATATTTTTGGCACCAATATATTTTCTCCTCTTTTCATTTTCTGAATTATTGCTGATTTTAAAAATTATTTATATACATTTTTAAGATAATCTACTTAGTACATGAATGGAAACTCAAAAGAATTACTTCTATGTCCACTCAAGCTTCTTTCACATTTCTAAGAGCCCATTTCCAATATTTGATAAGAGACATGCTTAGCTTTCTCTATTTTTATAATATTGGGTTGGACAATAATATTGGTTATAATTCTGTAAGATGGAGCTAGTTTGTTTTTAACTTCATTCAAAACAAGTTTGTTAGATTGTATTACTGCAACTGTCATAGCAGCATGCATTAAAAAAAAAAAAAAAACTAATCAAAAATTGGTAAATTTGCCTTGGCTGGTATGGATTGAACACCAGCCTGTGAACCAAAGAGTCACAGGTGTGATTCCCAGTCAAGGCACATGTCTGGGCTGAGGGCCAGGTCCCCAGATGCGGGCATATTGAGAGGCAATCACACATTGATGTTTCTCTCCCTTTCTTTCTCTCTTTCTCTCATTTTCTCACTCTCTATAAAAATAAATACATAATTTTTTTTAATTGGTAGATTTTTGTGTAGCCATTTAAATATTGAGGATGGAAGAAAGAATGCAACATTTTTGCCATATTGTTATGCTTTATTATTTCAAGAAAAGCAAAACCACAACTGAAATGCCATAAAAAGATTTGTGCAGTGTATAGAGAAGGTGCTGTGACTGATTGAATGTGTCAAAGTGGTTTGTGAAGCTTTGAACTGGAGATTTCTGGCTGGACAATGCTACATAGTCAGGTAAACCACTGATGTTGATAGCAGTCAAATTGAGACATGAATTGGGAGCAATGAACGTTATCCCACATGGGAGAAAACCCACATACTCAAAATATCCAAATCAATAGTTATTGGTGAAAATGGAAAGTGTCTTTTATTTTACAGAAAAAGTTAAATGAACTTTTGTCCAACCTGATATAATACAAGTCTTTGATCCCTAGAAAAAGTGGTAAGTGTAATAAGAAAAAATGTATCATTTTAGTATTTATATATATAATAAGAAAGATTTACTTGAAATAAATAGTAACACTGTAATCCTTAATATTTATAGACTGAATTAGTTTCTTAGGTAATCTCTATTCTTCAGATTTTTTTAAGTTCAGGGGAAAAAATATAGGCAAAATAACTAATCATTTTATTTTTAAAAGCACATTGGAATTTGAGGCTATATCAGATATAATCATTTTAATTCCCTTACAAAAAAATGTATTAAATACTGTCACTTGACAATAGCATTAGTAATGGACATAGTGTGAAATTTATGTATTTGTAGCATTTATTATTTAAAAATATATTATGCTTTTTAAAATAAATCATGGGCTTATGTTATGCAATGTGTACATATTTAAAGACTTGTCATTAGGTAAAGTGACACTCCTTTTAATCACACAGTATATAAACTTGGCAAAAGCTGTTTTTAAAGACAACTAAGAAACTTATATGGAATCATCTTATTAATCAGTAATCAACTTTTGACACAGAGCACTGACTAATTGATATATGGTATAAATTTATGAGAACATAAAGAATTTAATAATTAACATAATAATTGGCTGTTATACCTCCTGCTGATCATATAGTAATCGTGATGTATCCTTGTCATCAAAATCTGATTTAATTTGTATAAAACTGGGTGTATTTGGTTTTGAATCAATAATGGGGTATCAAATCTATCCATTACAGAAACCTCTATTCATGAAACATTACAACAATGTCTTCTCACATGTTCCTGCAATATGAACTTGTTTCTCTCCTTACTGATAAAATATTATAGGAGTAATGGATCAATAGTAAGTATAGTCTTTAAATGTCCTATAGGGTTTCTTGCAACCCTACATAAAGTTTACTTACCCTAAGATAAACATTCCATAAAAAAAAAAAAAAAAAAAAAAACACCTCAAATGCCATGTATCCTTTAAAATGAAATAAAATATGAAAAGAAAGAGAGCAAGAACACCGATATTTATGAATGAGGAAACCATGTAGAAAATTATCCAACAGATACAGGTACTCCATTTTCTACAAGAGACGTGAATCTCTAAATTAACACAGAATCATGAGCAATAAAACATTTTTGTTTTAAAACACTAAATTTTGACCAGTTAGTTCTGCAACCAAAGGTATCTAAAGTACCCATGTTCACGTGGAAGAAATAAAAATACAATGAAAATATAGGCAATTGAATTGTATGAATAAGAGAGAATACTAGAACTGCAATTGAAATTAGACTGTGTAATGTAGTTCAGTTATTTCTTGACTGCTTAATACTCATTTCTTTCAGAATCCACCCTTTTCCCCAAGTGAAAGTGACAATGTTATCATTGTCCTGCATTCCTTTTTGCAGATAAATAACTCATGATAGCCAATAACACCCAAATCCCTTTGGTCATAGTGATTAGATTAAAGGTTGTACAAAACTAGATATCTCTTTTATAAGGTAACGACTAATTGTGGGAAAATTAAAATCTTTCTTTTGGAAATGGATATGAATGAGAATGAGGTGAGCCTTCAGTTGCCAGTGGATATTAAGACCAACATGCAGAGAAGGCCTCCTAGGAATGCCTTCAGCAAGATCTTTGCCTTTGATTTCACAGATATATTTTTGAATTAGTTAGAATTGTTTTTTGTTTGTTTTTAATTACTGAAACTTGAAGGCCTCACTAACCAAAATATATGGAATGTTGTGTGATCGATGGAGATGGAAAAAAATCTTAACAGAGACCTATTAGGTTAAGATTAGATTAGGAATTCTATCAACAACTATTTTAAAACAATTGTGGAGCATTTATTATGTGCAAAAATGTGTATAAGATATGTGAAGCCTGTCCAGAAAGTTTCCAGCCATGCATTATGAAAAATAGAGATATTTCTTGAACATATAAGATACAAGAAACATTATACATAGGAAAATGATGTCTCAGTCCTTTCCCAACTGCACCATGGGGCCTCATACAGTTCTGCCTCCAATTAAGTATGGTGAAGTTATCATTGTTCATACGTGCACAATCCAGTCCACTCTCCATGGCTGCCAAATTACATCAATATCACACAAACCATCCACATTATATTAATAGTTGGACTTTTTTCTGGACATACCTCAGATAAAGGAACATACACATGCGTCTAATTTTGCCAAGAAATTAACATCTTGGAAAATGTTTTGTTATTAGATAGATAATATCAAAGTTATGAGCCCCCAAATACAAAAATTTGGGGTGAAGAAAGAAACATTCATTATCAAGAATTCCCAGGGGAAATAAATTCAAAGACATAACCTTTTCCTCTCCTTCCCCATATGTCTGGTCTAATCTTTTTCCTTTCCATCAGCTGACCACACAGATCACACCTTTAAAGAAACTATGGTGTCCACACAACACTAGAGTTGTCTGACTGCCTATAGCAATCTTGCAGGAAAGAAACAAATCCAGACTAACTGTTATTTAGTTGGCTCTTCAGCATGGAAGGGTGGACTTAAATAGATGACAGTATTGAATCCACATGGGTTTATTCTTTCTTCCTCCACCAATGGGTCCAGCAAAACACTGCTACAGTGTCTGGTACTCCTCTAGCAATAAGCTATGTCTTTATTTCTCCTCCTGACCTATTTTTGCGCACTTGAGAAAATATAGTTTCTTTAGCTGAGTCAATCCGCTCTCAGTAATTTAGCTATTTTAGTAATTTTTTTTTTTTCTTGAAGGAATATCTCTCTGAGCCTTTTGGCTTGTTTCAGTATAGCATCCATGTTCTCCATACTTAATGCATATGTGATATAGTTAAAACACCACTAACAGAAATTAAAATAGCACGTGCACATAGTGCTTAGTATTTTCTGACATCACTGAGTTCTTTACCTTTAATAATTCAATTAACTTTAAACATAGTTTATACATGAAGATGTGGAAGTAAGTACAGAACATGTGAATCGCTGGAGCTCACACAGCTAGCAAGTGACCAAGGGGTTGTCATTGAGCAATCTTTCTCCAGAGTCCTTCTAGGGTCTGAACATGACTTTTAAATGACAATTGCAGAAGGCATAACATTCCGTTGGAATTTGTAGCTTATTGTTTTCCTTCTGCAGCTTTTTGAAGTATCCGATCAGCAGAATGTCTCATAAATGGTCTTACAGACAACTGGAGCTCTTTTCTTAATAATGCTGTCAGGTCAACCTGATTTCTCCTGTCAGGAATGCAGCCTAGGAAATCTCCTGGTACCAGCTGGTGCATCCAATCGCACCATTTCCTACAGTACTTATGGATTTTCACTGCCAGGAAGCAGCTCTTACATTGAGTAACAATATTTGACTGCTTCTGGCTGAGATTTGCCACTGGTTTAGCCTCTCCAGAGCTCTACGAATAATATTCATTTTATTTTACTCCATTTGACAACCTTTACTCATAGTGATTCAATTATTATATTTAATAGGTTTTTGTGTGATGGCATATTCTCTTTTTCTCTTTGTACCCTTATACATTTCTACTACTCTATTCATTTCGTATGTACATATATGAAATGAATAGATGAGTGGATATATATGTTCATTAAAGTCATTGCTCTGCACCATATACTTAAATAAACCTAGAGTGACCACTTATTTTTTTAGGTCAAAATTTGTATTTCCAAACTATTTATATCCACAGCTACAAAGTAAGCACACAATTCTACAAAAAGCAATAAACCTAAAATCAATTTATTTCTGTAATTTCTGTCCTTAAGTATATATTATTTATCAGTGTGTATTCAGATAATTCAATTCAGTCATTTTTGTCTTATTATTTATACAATATATTTGCTCTGGTTTATATGGTGTTAAAAAGACCTCAGAAGAATACATTCTATACCTTTACTTCTTATGCATATGTCTTTGATCATGTTTAATACTAATGCATATTTTCTTCAATCATTTTTACTTCTTGGATATGGAACAATGACCATTTTTACCTACTTACACTTCATAAATCTTAAAATATTTAGTGCATTGGTAAGTCCAATACATTATTGCTACGATGATTTCAAAATTCGTTGACTTCCTAAAAAGTAGAAACAGAAAAAAAAACAAAAAAAACAAGACTTTTTTCATTAACTTAAAGTATTCTCTATTGCTATCATAATTACTGAAATTCTTTGAACTAAATCTTTTTCTCCTTCTTCTTCACTTATATCTATCTCCAAAGCCATTTGATTAAAATTTCAAGTCCCTTAACAAAACTTTCTTTTTTTGAACAATACCCACATGCTTAGAGGAGTTCCTATGGGGTTTTGTTCAATTAACAATATCATATGAGATATAACAAATTCAGAGATGGTACTCAGAACATATTCCTAATTGTCAGAAAATGCTTGGGAAAACCTAAATTTAGTATGTTAAAATAAAGTTACATGAAATTTGGTAGGCATTTATAAATGATCATGTATAGCATTGAAAATTGGTTTCTTTTTCAGTTTTATTTTCAAACTGTAGCTTTCAGGAGACTGAGCTACCATTGTGCTGCATAAATAGAAAAGCAATACATAGGAGATAAAGCTGATACAGAAAATGATGAATATCTTAGTGTCTTAGTAAACTAATGCCTTTAAAATTAGGTAATTATTTGAGAAGCTAAAACTTATTTTATGCGGCAAGTACATAAAACTAAAATAATTCACTCAGATTAGACTCACTGAGTAGTTGTTTGTTTATTTGTTTGTTTTTAATTTGGGTTAGAGATGTATGATCACAAATCATTTAGAGTCTGGCCTACCCTGACCCCGCAATATCTCCTCAACTGGTTAACTGTGGCCTTTTCCTCTAATTGAGATTTCGTTTAACTTTATAACTATCAATTAGCCTGTGTTGGTGCATCATTTTCAATGCTCCAGTGAATCCCAACACTTTCCAATTTCCAATGAGTTAGCTGATGCATTGCAGTCAACGTACCTTGATGCTGCAGTTCAGTATTTTACTAAGGTGACTTGACTTAGTTGCTCACTACCATTTCAGAAAAAAAGGATACAAATTTACTCTGTATTATTTAATGTATCTTTTAAAATATTTATGTTATATTTCTAACTTAGAGTGTTATATTCCAAAATGTACAAAAGAAGATGTCAAGGCAGGTAAAAAATTAGACTGCATTCCTTGATGTGCACAAAACTTTAGAAATTGCAGCTGCTCTAGACTGGTACTACAGAGTATTTGAAGAAATAAAAGCAGTACTTCAATAAAACAGAGGCAGCAAAATCATGTAGGTACTAGTGCTTTAACGTGAATTTAAAACATTGAAAAAATTTCTCACTATTTCAGATTATATAGGCAAAAGACAAGTTCTAAAGGAGGATTTTAACAATTATTTCAATTTATTTTATTATCTTAAACATTTAGTTGATTTAGATGGTATTTAGTTGATTAGATGGTATTAGATGGAGTTATTTTATTTGTTTATAACGATTTCCAAGGTAGAACTCATTTGTTCAACTTCTATAGATTTTGCACACGAAAAGGAGGTATAAAAATGGGAAATGTGAAAATAACAACTGAGACAGTCGGCCAGGAGGATGACAAACTTTTTAAAGGTCCTTTTGCATCAAACCTGTTGCCTTATTCTATTTTAGTTAAAGTATACACTAAGCATCCTGTTTCACAACGATATGTAGTTTGAAAAGGGAAATCTTGAATACCTCGGGATCCTCAGATTACAAATTGAGACCTGTCAATAAAGGAAATATAGCAGCAAACAATTTATAAGACTAATATGATGTTTGAACTCTTAGGTGAAAGGCAGGGCAAATGGTTTCATCCACAGAAATCATTTTTTAAAACATTTATCCAGAAATAATTCCTAAATGAAGACATTTTCACTGTCTAATACGCCCTAAAATATAAAACTGAATATTCATTAAACAAGTTTTGGGCTGCTACAAAGAGGTAAATCAGTATCATTAAACTGATTCTAGAAAAGTAGTTTTAAAAAGATGTTTTATGCGGTTAGACTCTTTCCTTCATAACAAGCCAGAGAACATAACAGAGATCAGAGGAACTTTTTCTTTAGCCTATGCGAGTGCCCACGCTTCTCCTTGGGGGGCATTCTCAGCGGCAGCCTGACGTCATTACAGCGTCACGGGATATAAACGTGCGTGTTAGGTAAAAACAGAGAAACTTTTGCTTCCATTATTCCTCACCTTTTCTCCCTCCAATTGGCCATTTTTTCCCTCAAAAACCTGCACCCCCACCCCACTGCATTGATCAAATTCTCCTCACCAGTAGTACTGTTTATTATTTACTTAATTATGCCTCATTAACACCTAATTATTTGTGCAGTGTTATCCAGGGACTTTATTTCTTAGGCAGAGATGTATCATGTCTTTGACTTAGCATTCCCCTTGTGACATTCAGCCAATCCATCATTGTGTTCCTCCTTGATTAACTTGTATAGACTAAATCCTCGATGTTTTCAGACTTACCCATCTGTGCTGTAACTGTCTAAAACTCAACCTTTTCTACTTACATTTGTCTACCAAACATATAATGAAACCATGATAAAAAGATAATGAATAAGCAATGTGAATGAGTTTTTATACAGGTTATGTGTTTTTGTTTTTGTTTTTGTTTTAACAAACATGTAACCATATATATTTTTTTCTATTGGAGTGTTGTCTTGAAGAAACTTTTCTTTGAATGTGCCCTATGAGCCACATGTTTGAGTAGCTCAGTGATAGGCTGTTGCAGAGATTTCTATCGTATGGTTTTGCTGTTTCATTGCTGTAACCTTTGACTTTGTGAGTGCTCTACAAATTTACATTTGTCGTTTATCACCCCAAGTCTAACAGGGAACATGACCTTAGACTTTTCTAGCACCCGATCTTTGCTTGCTAGTCTTATTACTAAAATGTATTTATGTTTTTTTTTTGTTTTTTTTTTTTAAGGCTTCATTATTATTTTTAGCGAGAGGAAAAAGGAAGGAGGCAGTGAGGGAGAGGAACATCCACACATGGTTGCCTTTCACCTGCCTCCAGCCACTGACCTGGTTGGAGACCTGGCTTGCAACCTGGTTATGTGCCCTGGCTGAGGAATCGAACCAGCGACCTTTGGGTTTGCAGACCCGCACTTTAGCCACTGTGCCACCAGCCAGGGCTTATTACTAAAATTTAGATCATGGGCTATATGTGTCTTGTCTTTACTATTTCAACAGTGTTATTTTTGTTGCTACGCGGAGCAGCTCTCTTCTCATGCAATCACCTACCATTTCATCTTCCCTAAAGCAGAGGTGCATTTCTCCCTTCTACTGTTCAAACCCCTTTATATGGTTAGTTCATAAACTAACATTCAGGTCTATAAGGGTTAAAAGTTGAGGACATCCATTTTTTTCAACCTGTTGATTTTTTAAATCACTTATTCAAATAGATGGAAAGCCCTGGGGAAAAAAAAAAAAATAGGTGGTAATCTGTCAAAGTAATTAAGGGGTGAGCCAGCCAGCAAAGCAATGGTTACAACCTATGGCAGAGCAAGAAGCGGAGAGGTAAGGATGACTTCAATGCAGGGAATTTAGGAGTTTGAATTTGGTGATAGGGAAGAGGAAAAGGAGAGACATACAGTTTGGTTCCAAATGAAGAAGATGGATTTAGGGCAGCTGCCTAAATAACTGTGAAAAGAATTAAAAAAAAAAAAAAAAAAATACCACAGCTGGAAATTTTGACAGGCTTCAATAGGCAAATTAAATTAACGGACCGCAGGAGTAATGACCAATGGACAATAGTAGATTCAGGCCAATGCATTTGAACCTGAGGCTATGCTTGACTCAACCAGATTCATAGGAAGTTAACCCATCAGTTCACTTTTCTTTTTGGCCTTATGTAATGGTCAAAGGAATGTAACAATTAGGTCAAGGGAATAAGGGGGAGCAGAAGATGACCTGAATGGAAAGTACAGGTAGGCTTCAGAAAGTGGTCACGTGAATCTAATCAAATATTTAAAAAATTATAAAGCTCTTCATCAAAACAAACAAAAAATCCAACCATCCAAACAAACAACAACAACAAAAAACCCTTGAACCTACATAGAATCTTTAGACAGAAGTGCTCAAAGTTTACTTATAGCCATTATTTATCCAATGTAGCATGAATACATGAATAATTTTGGCTCACTGCAAAAAAATCATGTTTGTTAAAAAAGATATAACCAGGGATGATATACAATAGGCAGTATTGATACATACACATACCAGTAGTATATATAGTATATCATAGTGTCTATTAGATATTATCTTCCTGTAATGTGAAAATAATGAAAATCTGAAACTGTTATGGCCATAAGAGATTTGGATAAGCAATGGTGAGTGAGGCTTTGATAGTTACAGGAGCAAAGGGCCCAAATGACTTCAGAATTAATCAGAGAAACAGGCCTCTCTGCCCATGGAATAAATTGGTTTTGGGTATAACCCTAAGGGAATGTTTAATAGGAAGGATGATCTTCTCTTTAAAATTACACGTTCCCATCTTTAAATCCAAATAGAAGAATGGAATACATCTATAGTGAAGCATGTTACAGTAAAAGATTACACAAACAAATATTAAAGCTATCCATTCTGATCATCAGGAAAAAATAGTTATATTTTAGTTTTTACATCCAGGTCAGACATGCTTTTACAGTTGCTGATGGTTGTTTTTTTCTTTACAGTTTCCCAGGGCAAAATACATAATACATGTAATGAGTTAAAAATGATCGTTATTCATTTACAACCTCTCCAGTTAGAGTGAAATACTGTCATTTTTAGGTCATTGTATAATGGTGTTTCTGGCTTACACGGATTGCATAAAGTAACTTTCAGTGCCAAGGTTAATGTATCAACTTCAGGTAGTTGCTTTGTTGAATTTTGTTAAATATTCTTGAGCTTCTCTAACCCTCTGAGACAGACTGAAATGAAAAGGAATTTAATTAGAGTGTGCTGGGAATGTAATGTGGTACATTAAGTTTTTATTAAGAAAACTGGGACTGAAGCACAATGTTATGGTTCTGAAATTATGCTTCTAGATAAACAAAGTATACATATATATAGGCGAGCAGAGTAAATGTAAAGAAAGCTTCTCAAAAAGTACTCATTGAAAAGTTACATCATAAAATGACTCAAAAAAGCTTTCTTATGCCATGTGAAATTCAGAAATGAAGCTCCTATTCCATTTGGTAACCACTGTAAAAAGGTGGTTATGCACTATGCATTTTAGTCACTGGAATTCAGTACTCCTGTGATTAATTTCAAAGGCACCCTGGTCCAGGGTGGCTATTAGGTCAGTCTGTTAATGCAAAAATCTGTCAAAAAGGCCTTGAGGTAGAAATCACATAGATGCATACAAAGTTTGGGCTTAAAAGAATACCTTTGGCTCAAGGATTTGACTGTTAGTTTCTGGTAAAGGGATTTCAAAATTAAAATGATCAATTCAATCATCCCATGTTTTTAGCAATGTGCAATACATTTTTAGAAAGAAAATGGATACTTACCCAAAAAGCTCAATTTAATAAAGTGTTCATGCAAAGGAGTTAATATGTATTAGTTGTTAACATTATATTAATAAAAATGAGTAAAATGCATATGAATAATAACATACAAAATGATAGAGGTAAATCTCATAACCAACAAAGGTGCTTTCCAACATTTCAAATTCTGAGATTGAAATAAGATTTATTTCCCTGTCTTATCAAGCTGACACATATTATGTACATTATTTCGTAGTAAATAATCATGGGTGATTATCTCTTCCATAGCAGTTGTAATTTCAATAAATTTCCAATTCAGATAATCCACTACCACCTTTCATCTGATTTATTTACTTTGAGATAATTCATTGTTTAAATTATCCAAGAAATAATTTAATCTTACTTTCAGTGTAGCTCTGTGTAAATGAAGACATTGTCATAAAATAATCAACTATTAGAATTTATTATCCCATGACTATCTCAATCATTCACTGTAGGAAATCAGTCACTTAACTAGAATATTTTATATAATTTTTGGAGCTCCTCTTATGGTTAATGAGCAGATTTCATTTTTTGACTGAAACTCTATAAAAAGCATTACCACTTCATTTACTTTTCTTGTCATCAGTAAACATATTTATTTTTATTTGAACAAAGTTAAGTTTATTTACTTGTTGCAACAATGGAAAATGCATACCATGAAAAACTGAGATGTTGGAGAGGACTTCATGCAGGATTTGGTCTTATGTTAGGTGTTTCTGGGGAGGGAACAAGGAAGTGAAGTTTTGTTCAAAATAGGGCTCAGTCAGAAAGTGAAACAACTCTGTGATTGAGTATCAAATAGTGCTTAACCAGAGGACACAAGAATAGACTGAAGCTAACCTGTGGTTGGTAAAGCAGCAGTTAGTCATAATTAGCCACATTGGGGAGACAGCCATTTTTGTGTCCCTTCATCTGTCTGTGTTCTGTGGCATTACAGTGTGCTCTTGTTTTTGTTCTGATCCATGTTAGTCACCATCAACCATCAATAAGTGGTCTTGTGTGACACCGGTGTCCTTTCAAGTTGTTGGTATTTAACCAAGCACAGCTATAGGTGCCAGGCCCTCCTCCGATGCCAGGGGCCACTTTTCTCTTCATCTACCATTAATTATGATTTATCAATACCATTTGTAAGCCCTGGCTGGTGTGGCACAGTGGATTGGCACTGGCCTGCGAACCCAAGTGTCACTGGTTCGATACCCAGTCAGGACATATAACCAGGTTGCAAGTCCTTAGCTAGAGGCATGTAAAAGGTAACCATACATAGATGTTTCTCTCCCTTTCTTCCTCCCTCCCTCCCTGCCTTTCTCTCTAAAAATAAAGAATACAATCTTTTTTAAAAATACCATTTGTAAAATTCATTATACTTCAGCATTTACTACACTTGTTTTCCACATTTACTTTATATCCTGTATCAGTTCATCAGAATGCATGCTCTCCAAAGGATCTCTGCATTACTTTTGCATATAAAAAGCTACATGGAAATTTTAACGTGCATGTTGAATAACAAGAATACTAGTTTATCTTAAAGTTTCTATTAAAATGAAAGCTCTATTTTGCTAAAGATAAATGGATACTAAGACATATTCATCATAAATCTGTGCAAATTTTAAATATATTACCCTCAAAATTGATAAGCTCTTTGATAAATAAGCATTACTTTCAGCGCTTACATTTAAGAACACTTAGTCATCTGTTATTGTACATTGTAAATTTTAAACTAGAATGAATAAAAAATTTAACATATTTGTATTTGCGTCTTCATTTGTTATTCACACAATTCAGATTAAAATTGACACTGGAAGGGTAAATAAAGAGTTTAAGCAGTATTAACACACTCAATTTTCTATTATTTCAAATGCAGGCACAGTCACCCTGATTACTTGTCCTGTTAAAACTAACAAAATGCTGCATGAAACATATACAAATATGTTAAATACAGAGTTCATCTAAGAAAAAGTAAAAATTGAGCAGAGGTCTTTGCTTGTTTAAGGTGAGGTTATTGGGAGGTAAATGAGCAGCAAAGTTGCTTTTCATCTACTACCCAAAAAGAGAGTCCCTTCCAGGAACTGCATCTGCCAACACCTTGACCTTGGACTTCCCAGCTTCAAGAAGTGTGAGAAATAAAAGTCTGTTGTTTAGGCCCCAGTCTGTGGTATTTTGCTATAGTAACCTGAGCCGGCTGATGAGTCATATTTTTATCTCAAAATGAATTACTAGTCAAAATAATATGTCATGCAAATTCTGCACCCACAGCAAGCTTTCTCTTTCTTGTTTCAAGGAGGAGAAATGTAGCTAGTTCTTCGTGGCTTTAACTATGTTTTTCACAAGTCACAACATTAGCAGCTGTGTTTCTCCTGACTAAAAGATCCTAGGAGTAAATGCAGGTGTTCCAGGAGACAAATGCAAATGATATCAACTTCCTCATTTTTTAATCCACTGAGTGTTTAATTATGGAATGCTGTCTTTAGGTTTTTATTTATGTTAACAGTAATGCCTTACAAAATAAATGAAGAGCAAGAGTTAAACCTTCGGAATAGTTCATGAATTATTCTTATCATCAATCTTGTCACTGTTGACAAATGCTCCATATGTTCACAACTTCTCATGCTTTGGTTGATTTTTAATGTGCTTTGAATATCAACGCCTGAATAAAATCATGTCTAAAAAGGAAGTTAGCAAGCTACTATTTTAAATGCTGTTTTACTTTTCTTATGTTTAACAATATTTCAATTTACACTTTTTGCTATATTTACTTATATATGCATCTCCTCTGCTCCACTGAAATGCAAACAATTAGGCTAGCATCCATATTTTTATTGTTTTGTACTTTTAACAACTAAAGAGCAATATTTTAAGAGGCGTTATGATGTAGAGCGCACACATTTTATAAATGAGAGTCATACATAAAATACTGTATATTATTCCCTCTTTCACTAAGTCAGAGTGATTTGAAAGCCTTGGAGACTTGACATACTTTGAATAAAAATAATTTTAGACAAGTTTAGTCTCATTGCACCTCACTTCTCTCTTTTGGAATGGAGATGTTAAGTACACCTATTGCATTTTTGTTAAGAAGGATTAGAGATTTTATAAACTGTGAAACATGATAATAGGTATAGGAGTACTCTAAAATATTACCTATTATTTTCCTAATTGATATTAACTAGTAACTTAAATTACAATGGATAGATCTGGACATATGCTAAGGGGCTTCTCCAAATGTCCCTTAGAGTGGGATATAGAACAGACTTGGGCCAAATGGCTCCAGGAGAGCATCAACTACGTGTGAGCAGTGCCCTCACATCTCATGCTCCCTCCCACACCAGGAGCAAGCTTATGACTTTCTTGTTTTTCATAGGCACAAGGGGTGGTCAAAAATTGATTTTAGTCTTTAAAAATCTGGCATTTCCCATATCATATCAATGAGTTTAAAATAGTAATTCTGGGCTCGTGTTGTATCAAAGCAGGCTAACAGATCTCAAGATACCAACTAAAGTGAACGTTACTGTTTTTAGAGAATATGTTTATTATATTAAACACTTAGGTCAAAGGAAAATATTCAGTCATATTTGCAGTTATCATGATATTCACATGGATGGCTATGAAAGAGATAAAATATTAAAAAAAATAGTGGACATAAAATGAAAAGAACTATGAATGCAGTTGAACAGGAAATAGAGATTAGAGAGCAGTGTCCCTTTGTGAAACAAACAAACAAACAAACAAAAAATAGACTAATTGAACATTTATTTTGCTGAGTAGCTCAAGGCCTGAAGACAGAAGGTACCATTGGCTCTAAGAAAACTTGGGGAGTGACCAGAAATTTGGTTTCTGTCTTATTCGGTCTTGAGAATCTCATTATCTTTGAAACTGCTTGTCATGAACTAGAGGCATTTCAGAATTAGATAATAGAGAAGTTCAGTGAACTGTAATGTGCATTAAGAAATAGAGAATTTCTGTGCTACCTTTGGGGAAAATATTCTTTGGTTCCGTTGAGATACACTGTCACTGCCCTGCATTAAATATAAAATGTAATATTGATTTTCAAATGCATTTTTAAATGTACTCTACACATACTACTTAGCTGAGAAATCTTTTATACTTACAATAAAACCTTAGTATTTCTACATGATGACTCCACCAACTGATTTGAGATTAATTCTTCACCACGCCACACTGATTTTTTGATAATTTAGCTAAACACATGAGATTTATTACATCTAACAGCTTGTAATGGTTGACATGTATGCACCTTCAATCAGCTCCTGGTACATGCCCCTAATTTGACTCAAAAACTTATTTGAGGAGATAAGCCACCTGTGAATTGGCAAATGAAATCTGTCCAAATTAAATGAGTCTCTATGATCACTTGCTTGTAATTTTTGCTGGATTGTGGTAAAATTACTAAAAAGTTCCCCTTCATATTTTGAGAAAGAAGTACCTTGTTTTACAATGTTCTTTAGTTTCAGTGTGTTTGTGTGTGTGTGTGTGTGTGTGTGTGTGTGTTTGCACAATTATTTTGAGCATTTTAAAACATCTGCTAGGTGCATGAATTACACTTTGCTGAAGTGGTCATATTTTTTGCCAACTAGTTGTTCCAATCTCCTAAGAAAAGGGATAATAAATTAACCATTAAAAGATACAACAATGTGTAAAAAATGCAAAGTGTAGCTATTTAAAACAAAACATTTGTTTTTGAAGTTTAGAAGCTATATACAGTAAGTCACCTAGCATGCTATGGTGGTGAGTTGTGTTACTGTGTTATATTTGTATAGAATAGTGATGCAAGCAAAAAACGGAGAGGTCCCCCCATTGAATATTCTTAGGAAAGATCGTGAGAGGTTCCTAGTGAGCTAGCTGATTTGTAAAGAGCAAGAAGACTTGACACAAGCAGAAGGAAATGAGCACAGAGGTGGTTGGGAAGCAATTTCCCTCGTGCTGACTGAAATACACTGTGCTAGGAGATTGGAGAATACAGAAAAAGATGGTCTCCCTTCTGCCTTTGAGAATGGCGCGAGCATATTTAAAATGGGGACATAAGCAAAGCTGATGGAAGAAGAGAGGATGTCGTGAGTCTTTCTGTCTGGTAACAATTTTAGAGTAATGCTTCTAAAGTGGTGTTTCACTCTGTAGAAAGATTACAGACGATGAAGCTCTGGTTGGTGAAAGCAGACAACATTTAGCTAAAAAGCTACTAAAAGGGCCAAGTATGGCTTGAAATACATTTTAAACTTATAGGCAATGAAAGGAAGGATAGGGGGAAGAAAGAGAGACAGGAGATAGGAAAAGAAAAAATATATACATATATATATTTTTTGGTACTTAAAGAAAGGATCAAATTTGAGAGATATTGAAACAGCAGACTTCACAGGCATTCGTCATTAGCTGATGGTAATAGAAAAAGGAGTCTAGTTCAGCCTTTCCTAACCTTCTGTGGGAAAGGTTCCTGACACATACCTCTGTCAAGTACCATAGAAATGAATTACTAAAAAAAAATAAAATAAAAATTATGAGGCACAGACATGTAATTAAATTTTTATTACCAGAGTCAACAGACATAACCGTGCATTTTAAGAAATGCAATCAGAATGCATAGACCATAAGGAGAAGAAAAATCTTAAAAGTTGTATACATCACTCGTTGAAAATGTGCATACCAGTGATGTTACAGTTTAATGTTTGGCATTATAATTCATCAAAGAGTTTTGAGTAAAAGAGTAACCCTGTATACTAAATACCTATATGTATATTTGAAATAAATAACAATAGACCAGCTTTCAAAGATTTATTTTTAGAGAGAGGGGAACGGAAAGAGAAAGAGAGGAAAAGAAACCTCAATGTATGTTTGCCTCTTGCACACCCCCAACTGGGACCCGATGGGCAACCCAGGCTTATGCCCTGACTGGGAATTGAACTAGCAACCCTTTGGTTCATAGGCAGGCACTCAATCCACTGGGCCACACCAGGGGGCTGCTTCTGTGCTTTTTAAGAACAGTTTCATTAGCATATAATTGAAATGGGGAAAAAAATCACACGTATTTAAAGTATGTAATTTGATCAATTTTGTCATATATCTGCACCCATGAAATATCATAGCCTAGATCAGCAGTCCCCAACCTTGGCATCAGGGGCTGGTTTAGTGAAAAACAACTTTGCTCTAAGGTGGGGAGGTGGGAGAGGCAAAAGACAGCCGATGGAGCTCAGGGCAGCTTCGCTGGAGGCCTGGCTCTTAACAGGCCGCAGCCAGGCCAGGGGTTGGGAACCCCTGAGCTAGGTAGCATCCAACACCCATAAAAGTTTATCCTGCCTCATTGTAATTTCTCCCTGCTGTGTCCCCTCTCTGTCTCCCAGTAATGGCTGACCTACTTACTGTGACAAAGGTTAGATTACAGTTCCTAGAATCTTCAGTAAATGCAACTGCAGGTTATATACTTTTTGTCTGGATACTTTGGCACAGGATACTTGTTTGGGGATTCATACATGTTGTTGCATCTTTCGGTTATTCACTCATTTTCATGGCTCAGCAGGATTGCATTTCGTGGATATATCAAGATTTGTTTATTCGTTCACCGGGGTCGTTTCCAGAGTATGGTCCATACAAACGTAGCTGTTAAGAAATGAAGTCTGTGTAC
This sequence comes from Noctilio leporinus, assembly GCA_004026585.1. NCBI lineage: Eukaryota > Metazoa > Chordata > Mammalia > Chiroptera > Noctilionidae > Noctilio > Noctilio leporinus. Next base: position 442,852 of record PVIW01000536.1, read on the forward strand.
GGACCTAGGATTTGATTTCCCTTGGGTCTAGGAGTCAGATGGTTGGATCATAAGGTCACTTTGCTTACTTTGGAAGAAATGACTCAACTCTTTACCAAAATGGCAGCAATGCTGCGTTATCTGCCCACAGGCAGGGTAAGAGCGGTCGCCCTTCCCTCAGGGTGGACCCTGCAGCCACCTGCCTTGGCTGCTGCCAAGACTCAACTCCGTCTTTCTCACCTCAGGAGCACATTCGGCTGAAACCCAGCTCCCGCCCAAAACGTGCCCTTCGGAAACTATTTCACTGCAGTAAGCTGAGGCAACGCTGGGCCTCACCTCCTTTCTTTCCCATGTCTCCGGCATCACTGCCCTTCGTTTCCGGGTGTTTCGTATCTTAAAACCAATCCATGGTTATACATAGTTTGTCTGTTTCAGGAAAGAGTAAATCTGGGTCAGGGGGCTTCATCAAGACAAAAATGATATTTTTGCAATGATATTTAAATGCATAGAAATATAGTAAGTGTAAAAGTACAGTCTTCCAGAAGATACACGATGAGAATGGAGGAATTTTTAAATTTAGGAATTTTAATTTATACATGTAAATGTAGATATAGATATGGATATATGTAGCTATAGATAGAGAGATAAAAACAAGTCATCTAGGCTATATTTTTAAAAATTAATTTTCAATCCTCCATCAAGAGCGTATTTCAACACTATCCCAAATCTAAAGAAAAAATGATATTGTATGTATGACTCATTTATTTAAATGGTTCTAGATCCATGAACTTTGTACAAATGTTTATTTGATATATAGTAAAGTGCAAATTGTTTTCGTATGGTATTTGTTAATGTAGTAAATGTCATATATCTAAATCATTACCTAGCTTACTTCATCATCAAAACGTTGTTAAATTTAGAATATGTCATAAGTTGCTATAGAAATTCTTTCCTTACTTGCCATTGAAAACCATGTCACCTTTCCCTTTTGGATGGAAATATAAATATAATTTTAAATAAGTGAGTAATTAAAAATAAATGACATCATAAAAATAAGTAAGTCCTGCTGTCTAATTAGCACCTTTTAAAATTGGGACCAAGTTGCATTTAATTCTGTAAACAAACTTTAAAAGGATTCCATAGTTCAAACATATTTCCCCATGATAAACTTCCTACTTTATTGTACAATATTAGTTGTTTATAATCAACTTTAATATTATCATATAAAATAAAACAATCTTTGATGAGATATTTATATCATTCATGATACATTAATTTCTTCATCATTCACAATGTTATAGTGCTAAACATACTGTTTATTTCAGCTTTTTTTTAATAGACATATTTCCTCAATGAAAAAAGAATTCTGTTGATTTATCTTCCGATGTAGTTTCCTTAATGTGGATAACTAACTATTCTAGTATGTATTTCTGAAATTGCAGCTCTGTCATTATATTATTTTAAAAACAAATCTTAACCTCCTAATTATATATGTTGACAATGTAAAACCTTCATAGTTTAGTTCAATATTACTAATTATCAGTAATTAAACTGAAGTATATTCTCCTTTATATCACCATTGTATTCAAATTGCACATATGCTATAGATGCTTGTAATAAAAATATGTGTATTCAGTTACATTATAATAAAAGTTACATTGCTTAAATGTATTTGTCATATGCCTTAGACAAATTATGAGCTATGATGTCATTGAAAACTGATGCATAAGCTAACTTCTTGGATAAAATTTACTCATACACTACATTATTTGATGCAAGATATGACTCATGTCTTGACAAGTGTATAAAGTATTTGTTTTAGTCTTAGTTTTAATTTATTAAGGAGCATAAAGCATTAAGTCTGGTGTATGAAATATTATACACTGTCTTCTGTTGATTTGAATTGTTCTCTTTGAAAAAAACTCAAAGAGCTTTTGAAAACTTATTTTGTTATTCTTTGTATATAAATGCTACTTACATAAAAATTGCCCTGAAATTTTAAAATTTATTTTCTCTTACATGATGTGCTTATAGCATGGACTTATAACACTTTCAGACTCACACCAATTCATGGACCAGCACAGGTATAAAAAGACTGTAACAGTAATGAATGGTGTCACTATAATTAAAGAAAAATGGAAGGAAAATGTTTGTGCCAAACAGACCACATTACCCAGGCTGTCCAGAGATTTTACTGGGGTTGGAATATAAGTGGGGAAAATTATGCAAAATAGAATAAACTCTAGATAAATATGAACTTCCAGCATATCTCTACAAGATAGAGGCACAGGTAGACACAATGCATCTCCTTTCACAACTAAAAAGGAATACAGCTACCTCCAAATTAGAGACAACCAGAAATTCCAGAAAATTGAGCTGCATGAAGTCCAACAAAGATACATAGAAGAATACGCATCCAGACAGGCAAGAGAGGCAGACTGGGGGCGGACACGATGTGGTTCAGTGGCCCAGCAGCTGTGGCTGGATGGTGACTGTGGTCAGCTCACCGAATGCTCAGTCACACATGTGGAAAAAGTAGGGACAAGTAGGGAGTGCTCCCAACCCAGGTGAGACCTTGCAGCTTATGGTCCCAGTGCCAGAGAAAATAAATAAAGCCTCATTGCTTCTATGAAAACCAGTGGGGGTTGGGGTGGAGGAAGAAATGGCCGGTGTCTCAGAAGAGCCTGCTTGTTTAGAGGCCTCCGTCATCCTGGAACGTCCACAGACCCACCCACTCTGGGAGTGCCAGGGCAACAGCTAGAGAGGTGCGAGTCCCATGCGAGAAGCAGAACTGCCCAGAAAATGGGCAAGTGCAGAGCAAGCAGCATTGTTCCCTCACAGACCCCTCCCTCCCGCACAGCACCACAACACCAATCCTGCTAGAGTAAAACAGCAAACAGGCAACGTCCTCCAAAATACTTAACCAGGCAGAGTAGTAATGGCTGGCTTTTCATTCCTCTGATGTAAATGTTTAAACTGTTCAATGGTTTTATGGCCCAGGATTGATGGGTTCCTGCAAAGGTAGCTCATCATTGTAAGCCACGCTCCGTTGACAGGCCTAAAGCAAAGAAAATGTAAGATGACTTCAGGCCTTCTGATATTTCAGTGCAAACTCTATAACATGTATAGAAGAATGAAAAATGCTTACCACCACACTGAACTGTATACTTAAGTCCATTGCACTTGATAATTCATGAATGTGTCTAGTACAACGATGTGAGGATAGAAATAACAGGAAATAACAATTTGGCTTTCAGAATAAAAAACAAACAAACAAACAAAAAACACACATTTAGACAGAATTTGGGGACCCTGATATCTATAAACAGCATTTTATTGTTTCCAACTATTAAGCATAAGACCTGGGTCCTGGGACTTCAGGGCTGGTTTTTGCAAGCTCCCACTGTAACTGCTGGTTTGGGGACTGCCTAACCCCCAATAAATCTGCTGTCCTTGGGCCAGTGACTGCCTATGTCCTCCAAAGTTGTCCTTGTCTGCAGACAGGAATGTAGCAACTTCTCCATTCTCAGAGTCAACTCCAACTCCCTCTGTCCCTAGCTGCACTAGACTCAGGCAACTATCAGGAGATGGCAACTGTCCAACCACCAACCTGCTGGATGTACAAGGGAGCTACTTAGCTTGTCCTGTGATGCTTAGGTACTCCAAGCCTCAGAAACCCTCAAAACTCACTCCGCCTTGACCCTACTGGCTAGTGTCTGACCCGACACTGCCAGGTCACATACTCAATAAATCCGCACGTTCCTCATTTGGCTGCTTCCATTCAAGGTGCAGGTTCAAGGTGAAAACCCCTGAAAGTCTCTCTGAGGGTAACCATCATAAGTCAAATAAATCTTCATTTAGAGATGCACATGTGCATCAGAAATGTGTTTCAGTCCCTATAAATACTGACCTACCACGTGAATGTTTTTAAGGAGACACAAACCCAAAATAATTGTCTTTGAGACTTGGGAACACAGGAGACATTGTGTGATTCCACTTGAAGTAAAAAGAATTCATCCATTTACAAAGTGAAGATATATTTTATTCTTCTACAAGATTGTAATAATGTAAAGAGAGACTTTTTAAACAAGCGTTTAAGGAGTTTTGAATAATTACCGATTAAAATGGACTGGATGTTGCAAAAATTATTTTAATGATAAAAGCAACACTCGTCATCAATAATTAATAATTACCATGGTATTGTATAAAATCTTTCAATAATTTCACGTTGCGTGACTATTTAATATGTTACAATGACTGTATTCTGATTTTGGATGTTGATCTAATGTTTTAGGGCAACTATGAGAACAAAATGGAATTTCAACATTTGCCATCTGGTGGCCAAACAACATATTACCCTTTAATTTTATGACCAATATTTGGCGAGGTAAATGGTACTTACCATTCCTCCTCTCTTTTCCCAAGAAGGTGGAGGAATAAACACTGTCCAAGAAAATGTGCACCCGGAAGGAGTTAAACAGGCAAGTAATATTTTATTCAAATTTTTTGCAGTAGTGTTCAAGACTATTGCAACAGGGAAAGGTACTGAACTCTGAAGAAACAAAGCAGAAGGGATTTTTAAGTCCATGTGAAGCAACAGAAAATCATTGCAAGACTGAGGTAAGGGGCAGTTGGCCAATGGGATTAGGCTGTATCTGTTTGCTGATGGCTCTTGCAGAAGTTAAGCTCTTAGCTGCATTACTGGTTACCAGGCACTACCATACTTGATGATCCCATTTCAAAGAGATGACACTAGGGTTCTTGAGAAGATACTCCTGAGTTCCTGGCAAGAAGTTGGAAGAACACCTCATCTCAAAGGGGTGGAGAAAAAATTTACGATACCTCATTTTCTAAAGTAAATGCCCTAAGCCATGAGAGATCAGAGGACTATATTCAGGCAGAAATCTGCCTAAAGTTTAGTCAAGGTAATGAGAAATTGAATGCCACCTTGGTCAACACACAGATTTTCCCGTCTTTTGTTCTGTTTTGTGGCTCACATGGCAAATGCTTTGAGTGAAGAATTTCATTTTCATAAACTCATTTATTATTCAACACAGTTTGGTTTTGTCACTGTTTATTTTCAATGTTTTATATTATTATTAATTGATCAGCAATCACCTAGAGAATACTACAGAATATTTCAAAGGAAAATCTTCTGAAAATCAAGATATGCATTTGGAAACCAGGATGTGCACTCAGGAATAAGTAAAGAGCAACTGAGCTTTATTTTTTAATTAATTGTGTTATGTAATTTTCTACCTACCCACAATTTGTGAGTCATATCACATAATACTGGCATCTAGCCCACATTCTGCCTTCTTACCATATTGTGGATTATTACAGGAGTCAGTGGACCATATAATGATCTGTGAATTCTGAATCTGAGGATTTGATTTACTATTGGATTTTGTGACCATAAGTTATGATTTTACTTTAATATTTTCATAGTTTGACTCATGAAATTGATAAATTAATGACACCATTATCGTGAAAGTAATTTTAAATGAAAATGTTTATTTGATGGAAAATTATTAGTAATCAATGCAACAGTTAAAGTATATAACTTTAAAGGAATCAGTTTATGTTTTTTATATGATCATTTCCTCATTGTTCGAGATGATTAACTCTTTTAGTCTCACATACTATAAAAACTCTCCAAACTACAGTTTAGTTACCTCTAACATCATCAAATTAGAAACATTACTGTTTTAATTAACCATGGATGAACATCATTTTATATACACCATGAAATAAAAAGATAGGAGAATGTACCTGTTCTCTCATTCCTTTAAGAAGAGAGAGTGTAATTCACTGGAGAGGAATAAGTTAAGGGAGAAATTTTCACATATAGAATGTCACTATACATTTAATCACTTACCAGGAATCTGTATTATATTTATTTTTTGTAGATATTTTTCAGGGTGAATCTTATAGCTTTGAATTAATTTATTTTCTCTTAAAATAAATAATATATACCTTTTAAATAGTCAATTTACCAAAATTTTGCAAAGTAGTCTAATAACACAGTCAATTGGGAAGAGGGGAACTCATCTGATTTACTCAATCATTACCAATATGAGGGATTTTTTTTTTGGGGGGGGGAGGGGGATGATTAGAATTTTACTAAATTCTACTTACTTTCTGGAAATTATATTGAGCCATAGAGCAAATACCTTATCCTTGAAGAAACTCTGGTGAACCTAGTGAAATATTGTAATGTTCCTGAAATAAATAAATTTCTCTGTTTTCTTCTTATTTTCTACTTTATTCTATAAATCTTCAATTGATTAAAATTTAAGGAATATGTTTTACTCTTTATTTTTGGAGAAAACTGGGGCTCCTCATGCTAGCATTAAGGAAAGTAGATGACTTGTTAAAACTCATTTTACATACTATTTTTGACACTTTCCAGTGACAATGCAACAAAAATAATAGAGAGGAGGGTATTTCATTTATGTCTATTCGTTCTTTTATGGAAGAAGCCTGTAAAAATTTAGAAGGCTTTGAAAAACATCATTCAAATATAATAATTTTCTAATATCTGTACAAAGTACAATGTGTCTACTTACCATTTGTGAGGTTGAAAGTAAATGCATATGGAAATATTTCATGTTACATATGATTCAAATGAGGCCAGGCTGGTAGCATAATGAATAAGGCACTGGCCTGCTAACCCAAAGGTCACTGGTTCAATTCCCAGCCAGGGCAACATAACTAGGTTGCAAGCAAGGTCTCTAGCCAGGTCTCCAGCCAGGTCTGTAGCTGAGGGCAGGTGAAAAGGCAACCATACATTGTAGTTTCTCTCCCATTCTTCCTCTCTCCCTGCCCCTCTCTTTGAAAAAATAATAAGTTAAATCTTTTAAAAAATGATGCAAATGAAACAAGTTCAATCATACTTTATACTTGGCTATTATACTTTCTGATCTGGGGGTTGTGTAGCATATTGTTAACCTTTGCCATTTTTTTAATCAAAGAACCACAGCACCATTTTATACTAGTTGACAAATGTGACCTGCTCTTCCACAAATCTTTTCCAATATTCTTGTAATACCTCTCATGGTCATAAAAGTCATTTCATGTCACCTACATTTCAAGGCCTTTACCAAACCCTTGATTAAAAGGATCACTCTTTATTGTGTGTTCCTGCTGTGATACATGCCAGCCCTACTATGATATCTATGCATTTATTCCTTCTTTTCTCAACTTCACAGAAGTTCCCTGAAATGAAAAACTGTTTAATTTATCCTCCCATCTTTAGGATTAAACAAAGAACTCTGGTAAATGTCATTATGTAATTATAGTAGAGGTCATGAAGGCATATATTTCTCTTTATTGATTAAAAAGCAATTCTATAAAAAAGTACATATATGAATATTATCTAGCAATAAAGTTAATAAAGCACAAATAAACACTAAAACATGGAGAAACCTTGAAAACATTATGCTAAGTGAAAGAAGCCAGTTGCAAAAGATGACACATTATATGTATTATATGACTCCATTCGTATAAAATATCCAGAACAGGAAAATCTACAAAGAAAGTAGATAAATATTTAGGTTATTAGATTAGATTAGAACTAGAAAGAGGAGACAGGTGTTGGGGAAATGATGGCTAAAAGGAACAGGATTTCTTTTTGAGGTGAAAAAAGTTGACTCAATGCTAAAATTGACCACTAAGATGATTGTCCAGGTCTTTGAATATACTAAAACATAGAGTATATACATCAAACTGGTGAATTGCAGAAAATGTGAATTAAAAAATTCTTGGATAAATAGACTAAGTGAAAACTAAAGAATATAAATTTTGAATTTTTGTTTCATCTATTTTAGATTTTATTTATTTATATAATTTTAGAGAGGGGGAACCAGAAGGTAAAAGAGAGGGAGAGAAACATTGATGTATGAGGAAAACATCTATCAGTTGCCTTCACAGGGCCCCAACTACAGACCTGGTCCACCACCCAGATGTAAGCCTAGACTGGGAAGCAAACCAGCGACCTTTTGATCTCAACCACTGAGCCACACCAGTATTTTAAAAATCAGCAAATATGCATAACAAGATTGTTTTCTGTGACAACAAATGATAAACTTAGACTGTGTCTTTTTATTCATTATTCTACTATGAAAACTTGATGAGAGTTATTTTGCAGCATCATTTTTGAATTATTTAAGGATTCTACAATGACAAAATATAGTTGTACAATTTACTCCATTCAGTATCTTTCCTTATAGAAGATATTTTAGTTCCCGATAATCAAGCATCTCCTGGTGTAAGTGCAAAATCTGTTCTAACAAAAATTTAATGAAAATTTTTAATTAGATGACAAATTTTTTTAAAATGGTAACCATAAAATGTTCATAGTATAAAATCATCAAGAAAAATATCCAAATTTGCATTCAAAATTTCACAAGATGTATCTTTCCGTTTAAAGATTGTAGCCCTTTTTTTTTTTTAAGATTTCCTGAAAATAATTTCTGAGAAGCTTAACAGGCCAGAAGATTTTTAGTGGAAGGTCTTGAAACAAAGGCTCCTGAGCAGTGAAGGAAGTGATGTGAGGCAGAGGAAGAAGTTTACTTGGTATATAGTGGCCACATTGATCAGCCCATCTAGGGGTCAGTCTGGAGCTCTGCACCTTCAAACATGTCCTGTGCTGAAAAGTAAAGGGTCCAGGACTTTTATTTCAACATCACCTGCTCAGGGGCACTGGCTGTCCCCAGGGGCTGGGACATGTCCTTCAATTGAGATAGCTCCTTCATTTAAGAGCACTGGACTGCAAGCTCCCAGCTCCTGCGGAATGGTTTTTCTGTCCTGAAGGGTAAATTTGGGTGTTGTATCCACCACAGTTTGCAGAAGAACATAAACTGAAAGAAACTATTTTGACACGTGTAACAAATTATATGAAGGTAAGGCAGGAGAAATCAAAATGTAATCTATAAAAGCAGAATCTTTTAAAATTCCATTTATATTGGAAAATAAAATATGCCTTTGCCTTCTGTTTATTTTATATAATAGTTGAAAAAAGTCATCCATACTCAATCTTAACATACATGTTGTATACCAGGTCATTTGTATGTGATGTAAGTAATGTTATCTCGAGTAATAATCTAAAAATAAACAGGCAGACTCTTAATTTTCTTTAAATTACTGTCAATAACTCCTTTTGCTTTTTGATCAAAATCTGAAGAAAAAAAATCTTACCACTTACGACGATAAAAATCTTTCCATGTTTCTGTTCATGTCTGATGAATTTCTGTAGCCTCTATTCCTTAGTTAAATCCTCCGCTATGTCTTCTTTTCCTTTTATTATATTAGCCAGTGGCATCTCCATTCCATCATCAGTTCCTTGAAGGTAGGTATAGGCCTTTCATATTATTATAACTCAAAATGACAAGAACTGCTTCCTGTTCCTAGATGCTTAATTCATTCTGGATACTCAATTATTCTAGTAATGTTTCTAGAAACTCTTTTCTGAGGAACATTTTTTATACTTTATTTTATTATTTCTAGAGAGAGGTGAAGGGAAGAGAAATAACAGTGTATGGTGGCCTTTCACCTGACCTGGCAGGATAACTGATAACTGACTTGCAACTTGGTTATGTGCCCTGACTGGGAATCGAACCAGTGACCTTTGGGTTTGCAGGCCAGCTCCTTATCCACTGTGCCACTGGCCAGGGCTGAGAAACTTCTAAAATACAGAAGAGGCACTGGATGGTGGCTCAGTGGATGGGCACCAGCCTGTGAACCCAAAGGTCACTGGTTAGATTCCCAGCCAGGGCACATAACCAGGTTGCAAGTCAGTTCTCCAGCCAGGTCAGTAGCTAGAGGCAGGTGAAGGGCAACCATACACTGATGTTTCTTTCCATTCCTTCCTCTGCCCGCCCTGCTCCTCACTCTAAAAATAATGAATAAAATCTTTTAAATAAAGGAATATCTTTTAAAAAATACAGAAGAGCAAAAGTGAATAAAGAATAATAAAAACAAATCACTTATATTGCCATATCCAGAATGACAAGCCTAGTTATTTGAAAATACTCATTCAGAATTGAAAGTAGTTATTCAGAATCTTTTCATAAAATAGTTTGAAATACATTTTTAAGTGACTATTAATGTGTTTGTCTTCCTTACTATGGCATGCCTTCCTGGACTTTGGGATATGGGCTTGCCCATGTATTTTGAGCAAAAGATAAATTTATGTATCACTTCTCCCTCCATCCTTGCTTACACGCCCTGCAATATTTGATTTGGTAACTGCTTCCACTTAATATTTTGTAGAACACATCTAGAAACATGCTTAGCATGTCAGAGTTGCCCCTCGGTGATGAGAGAGAAAGAGTGCAATCTTGACAGCTGACATCTGGCGTCAGCCTAGTTTCCATCAGCTAGGTTGTCGTGTTCTCCTGCTGAAGATAAACATGTTCACAGAATATCAACATCAGATGTGAATTATCCGTGCTCATGCTGCTACAAGACAGAAATAAGACTGCTCCGTAATCAAGACCATGGAAACAAATACTCAGCACCACCACCAAGCACCACCAATGACCCCCAGTTATCTTGTGTGGCTACTGCTTCTTCTCCAAAGGCAACTCTGATCACATTCATTTCTCTAACCCCCTGTACAGTAATTCGTATGATGCCTGGTCACTGGATTCTTCCCCACAGCACCTGCTCCGAAACAAATTCCCGTTTCCTCGAACCCTTCCCCGTTCACTTCATGTTGCCCAGTTCTGATATCAACAGCCTCCTAATCATCTTCCTGAGACCCACCCTGGATCAATTCCGCATCGTAAGAGGAATCTTTCAAACTCCTTTATTATATTACTTTGAATCAGAAGCCCAGCAGGTCTCCCACTTCAGCCTGCTCACCATTTTTGTTCTCATCTTCATGTGTTGCGGAGGTGTCTTTGATCCTTTCTGAAATCCTCCATTAGGGTGATGTGTTTTGGGTTGAGTGATGGTGACCTTAGACGTAGCTGGGCCAATTTGATCATTGACAACCCTCAAATTTTTAAACAAAATAAACAGAACATTATTTACAGAATCAAAGTCTCTTTCACAACTAGCACATACCTATACCTATTACCTGAGGGTATATGATACATTTTTCCTGTCTATATTTTTTCACTTTTCCAAAACAACATTGTGCAACCATATACAATATATTATTCTTGGTCGGTGTTTTAAAATTTATATAAATGGCATCATTGTCTTTATTGTCTGTGTATCATTCTATAATATTATTTTACCAATGTTGACTATGTGATTTCAGATTTATCTATGCTGGTATCCAGAGTTTTAAGTATTTCCTTATAACTGTTACAGGATAGTCAATATGTTTAAGTATTGTTTTAAATTAAAGAATTCTGTTATCAGAAAATAAACATGCTATTATATAAATTTACACTCTAAAACATACTATTATCCCCCTGGCTGGTGGCTCAGTGGATAAGGTGCTGGCCTGCAAACCCAAAGGTTGCTGGTTTGATTCCCAGCCAGGACACATAACCAGGTTGCAAGCCAGGTCTCCAGCCAGGTCCGTAGCTGGAGGCAGGTGAAAGGCAACCATATATTGATGTTTCTCTCCCTCTCTGCCTCTCTCCCTTCCCCTGAATCTGGAAATAACAAATAAAATCTTTAAAAAAAAAAAAAAACATACTATTAAAGTATTGTATAAATATATACCATGAAACTTACTAACCTTGGTCAGGTAGCTCAGTTGGTTAGAGCATCATCCTGATATGCCAAGTTTGCAGATTCAATTCCAAATCAGGGCACATACAAGAATCAACCAATAAATGAATAAATAAGTTTAATACTAAAGTCATGTTTCTTTCTTCTCTATCCCTTCCTTCCTTTCTAAAAAAAATTTAAAACATACTAAAACATATACATGTGTATATACAGTACATGTATGTATGTATAAATACATAATATTTATGAGAGGAAGCATATATATTAAAGGCATTTGAAGATTTCAAATCATCCTTAAATCATGGTTATTTTATTCAGACTTATAAACATAGGTTATGCATGAATTTCCCACATGCATATGGTTTCTGAAATGCCCTTATATAATATATTATTTATACTCTATTAAAAACTGTTTATAATAGTTGCAAAGTTGAATTACTTAATCTCTTTTCTGTCTTACTGATTTTAATCCTTTTTCTCCATTTGAAAGATTAAATGTAAGTGATTAAGTTAATGTGTCTAATAATTTGGGACAATGAAAATGTAGAATAATTTTAATTTCTACAGAAAAATGTCCACTTGTCTTCCTAAGGATTAAGAAAATGCTCAATTATAATTCTTAACTCAGTTTCTACATCTGGAATTTAAATTCTGCTTCAATAGATCTACCTTTCACCTTGTGGTCTAGCAACTTTTACAGTGTGATTGTTCCTTTGCTGAGAAAACTAAACACAGAGTATCTAATTTAGAAGGTCAGAGAAGGGAGCAGAAGGAATCAAAATACTATAAATGTGTTGAGCAGACATGTCTGATGAGAAAGAGAGAAAGATTCAACATTTGAAGACTCTCATCTCGGATTTAGAATTTTATTTCTGAGCCTCTTCATTGTACTTAAACAAGGGGATTGTTTAATATTTTGTCTCTTTTTTTCTCATGCACCTTTCAAATACGTTAATTTTTAGTTCTTGATGTGTAAAAATGTCTCATAATGACCTTGTTACTTGAAGTCAATATTTTGCTTGTTATAAAAAGAAGTGCAAATTTCTATAGGAAGTAGGAGTAACTCTAGAATTTGTTACAAAAAGCAGAGGCCATGATGGTTAGCAGTGGTTTACAATGTTTGGGTTTCTGTTGCTAGAGGCTAGAAAGTGGCCGTATGAATAACAACTTGACAATCATTGACCCTGAGACGTTAAATAAACTTATTGCTGGAATGTTGTTGCATGAAGGTTTTATAGTTCAGAGACACTTTAAAAATTTATCTGTTCTCACAAAGATCACAGGTCTAACAGAATTCCCACCATTAATTTTTAGAACCAGCTTTCACTTACAACCTTTCTACATTATTATATACTAAAATCATAATTATTTTAATACCTAGATTTTTAAAAAAGCAATATGAGAGTCTGGCTTTAAACTGCAGAATTTAGACTCTTTGTATTAATTGTGATTACTAATAAATTTAGGTTTACTTTATCTTTTTGAATTGGGTTTTCCCTGCTTATTTTTGTCATGGCTTTTCATAGATTTCCCTAGTGTTGAGATTTTTGTTATCTCGCCTTATTTGAAATGTACCCATTTTACTTTAACTCTTTTCATAATTATCATTTTATTATTAACATAGGTATTCAATTTCCATTTCTAAAAAAAGAACTTTAACTTCTTGCTAATTCACAACTCCCCAGCTTCCATGTTGTGAATTTTAAAATGTGATTTTCATCCTATTTTTAAGGCAATAAATCATTTTCATTTCCATAACTATCACAAATTTAAATTGTTTGACTAATTTCTGTGCTCACTCAGGGTTATTTCTTACCTTTCCCATTTTTCCCATCTTAGTCCATGCATCATTCTTATTGGTACATAAGCTTTAATAAAAGTAGCCTGTGAGCTGTAAAAATTCTTAGTGCTGTACATCTAACATATTTTTTGCAGGTACTGAATGCTAATTCATTACTTTAAAGCTTCCAAATCATTTAAAAGCCCGTACGCCATAAAATTCACTCTTTTAAAATGCACAATTCAGCTTTTCTTAAAAGTACATTGACACGCTTTACAATTATCACCACAAATTTTAATCCATTTTTATTACTTCTAAAAGAAACACCATACCTATTAGGAGTCACTCCTTCCCAGACCACAGAAATGAATGACTCATCTACTTTACTGTTTCTATGGATTTGCCTATTAATTTTTTTCTAAAAAATAAAATTATACAATATGTGGCCTTTTGTGTCTAGTTCCCTTTCACTTAGCATTAAATTTTCAAGGTCATCCATGCAGTGGCATGTATGAATACATTCCTTTTTATATCTAAATAGTTTTCACTCTCACTCATAAAAGCAATAGAACTTGTTATATGATTTTGGGTTCAACTCTTTTGTTCACTATTTTAAAGACAGCATTTACGTCTATTTTGCTTAGATAAAAAATTTGATTCACTTTCTTTGCCATTTCATTGTAGCTAATTTCACTTTTTACTCAAATTATTTTCTGTTCTTACCCTCTTATTTTCAGGAATCATTCTAAAAATAAAATTATTTATGTATAGTTCCTTAAAATGCATCCTTCTTTATACACCCAAATTTCAACTATGAAGAATAATGTCTTTATTTAATTCTAAGTAGCTGTCATTTAACTTTCTTCTATTTTCTACTCACAGTTTTGAGAACTCATATAATGCAGGTATTATTTGTAAGTTCTTTATTGCTTAAATTTTCATACAGGTAATTTATATTTTCTATCCCTTTGTCACTCCTTATGCATTTTGAAAGATTTCTTCAATTCTACTGTCTAGTTTGTCAAATCTGATATTATCTGTGCATAGTCAATTTTAAAGACTGTATTGTTTTTTCTAATCACAGTATTTTTTATTAAAATGATTTCCATTTTTATGCATCTGTCCTTATTTTGTGGATATCATTTCTACAACCAAGTTAAACTATGAATATTTTTAAAAATACTTTTATATTTCTAAAATTTTTTTTCAGAATGTACTACTAACTTAACTAAATAACATACAAATTTGCCCATTTATTGAGCCTTTTCTGTTACAGGGTCAGGTATCCTCTAACAATTCAAAATATTTTTGTGAATTTATCTCAAGTACCATTTTTTTCTTTCTGAGCCAACTAACCCTGTATGCTATATGTTTTTTTTTTTTTTTTTTTTTTTTCTCTTATCTAAGACAATTACTTTGGGTCTCACTAGCACCACAGATAGTGTAATACTATTTATAATGTTATAACCCAGTTCCTCGTCAAGTAGATACTCTTATGTTTTCACCCTCTTTTTTCTTAAAGTGTAATACTATTTATAATGTTATAACCCAGTTCCTCGTCAAGTAGATACTCTTATGTTTTCACCCTCTTTTTTCTTAAATAAATGAAGCCTCTTCAGGTGAGTGTTCAGTAAGTGGGTATAGCTTTCAACCACAATCAAGAGTCTTGGAGATTAACACCCACCCAGTGTTATTTGCAGGTCATGTTCAGTTCCCATTCTACAGCATGTGTTAAAGTATCCATTCTTATTCTCCATATGCTCAATGTGGAGCCCTCTGTAGACCAGCTACTTCAGGTTAGAGATTTTCTCTGTATAAGGTCCATAGTGATTATCCTTGTGTTTATGACAATGATGTTTTAGAAATGTTTTTAAGGACCCTTTATGATGTTTCTCTATGTTTAGATCAGAGATAGGATTTACTCACTGTAAATACCAAATATTCAGTGGTAGTTTTTCATTAACTTTTTCATGCTATTATCTGTAAAATTTAATGCTTATGTATGCATTCAAATTACTACTCTATAATATTCATTGTCTTCCCATTTATAATATGACTTAAAATAATGGATGAATTTCTCCAGATTCATGACTAAGTATATTTTTATTGAGATTGTGAAACTAAAAAAAAAATACTGATAAAAATAGGAAAGAGGAAAAGAGGAAGCTTGAGGAGTTAGAATAGAATTGCAAGGATGAAGAGGAGGAGGAAGAGAAAGAATGATTTAAAAGTTGCATTTAAAGGTGCAAGTGTTTTTGTTGTTGTTGTTTATTTATTCTTTAGCACTAACCTATATAAGTATCTTTTATGTATAAATTGTCCATCTTTTATTCATCTATCCCTGGTATGTAGCCCAGAGCCTGATGTAGAGTCTCAAAAAATGTGTATGTTACTTTGTGTATCATGGTATGTCCAGGGAAAGATGTGGAACTGCAGTCAATTCTGCAAGAACTGCCTTCATTTCATCAAATTCTTTATGGATGGAAAACATGAGAAAATTTGGCATTTTCTCTTCTTTGTTAGCGATAACAAAGGAATTTCTTTCTATGTTGATACCTGTCTATTGAGGTAGTTGTCTCAAATTGTATTTAGAAACATTTGGACTCTGATTCCAGGCTCAGCGAATGCTATTACCTAGTAAGAGAAGGATGGTCCCCTACCCCAGGTATAGAATATGAGTACATACAAATGCATGCATATCTCCCTAATGCCACAGTCTTAGCTTGGAAGAAGGAACTCTGATTGTAAAGAATTCTTTGGTACCAGGGATTATTCATTTCTGCATTCCCCCTAGTAGTGCATGTATTACCTGCCACACTTTCCCCATTAAAGAAAAGTGTATTTATTGTCTTCTGCATAGTGTTTATACCACTTGGCCCATCTCTCATCAACCTGTTATAAATGTAGTAAAGCACATTGAATTGGGGCAGAGAAAACATCAGTTCCACCTGTTATTATCATGCCTACAGTCAAATACCCACACGTTGTCAGCTTAATTTAGTTCTTCTGCTTCAAATACTAATAGGATCACCTTGAAGTTAGTTCATCCTCATTTTTTCCTCATTATTCAATTCTGAATAACCTTCATGAAATCTACAGGGAGCACATTTAAGAAACTATTGTTCTAAAAATGTAGGTTATAGTTCTTGTCTATAAGATTTTATTCTCTCATACAGTTCAATTAATATAATCAAATTATAGGAACACAGATCCAAGCCTATGTTGGTCAATGCAATAATAAAAATTACTTACAACATTTTTTCTATATAAAAATACTCTCTTCAAGATTATTCTTTCTTATGTTGCCACAAGTGTTTACTTACTGACAAAGCAAAATAAACCCCATTGTAATGTTATCTCATAAGTCATTGTTCTTATGCTAGCATTAGAGAAAAACTTCAGTTTACACTAATTCAGAAAGTATCAGTTTACCAAAGTATTATTTATTAAATGATTATTGTTTTGGTAAATGTGCTGTGCATACAAACAAAAAGGGATAAAAATAAAATTATTGTACTCTGTTCTGTAAATTACAGTTGGTTAAGAATACAAATTATTGGTGAATATAAATAGTAAAATATGAAAACTCAATAATAACTGATTATTGGTTGATTAATAAATAATTCATTCAAAATACATTATATACATAGTTTTAAAGTTGAATATTTTTAATGGAAAGTCTCCCCCCTTCATATAAAAATATAAAGTAATTCATGCACTACCAATCATTTTCTTCTGCATGGGTTAATTTTTTCCTTTTGGTAGAAGAATTTGGTGACTCAGCTAGGAATCTTAAAAATGGTGTTGACTAGTGAAGGAAAAAGGCCATTGGCAGACATTCGTAATCCAGTTATTGTTTGCCTTAAACATTCTAGCTGCCAACTACAGGAGAAAGTGGAAGAGAAAAATCCGGAATAGACGTAAATTCATTTGTGGATTTGGTGAAAAGCACAGTATAGCTTTACTAGATTCATTGTTTTTCATATTTTCTTCCATTCCACACCATTTTTAGCCTTGAGGATTTGGAAGCAATGGCTTGGTTTAAAGTTGCAATTTAAACCACGTAGCCATTTACTGTTTTCTTTTAGAAGAAACAGGTTCCCCCCCGAAGCAGAAGTCCTAGGTTCCTGGAGCACCTCCTTTCTTACTAGTCAAAGGAAACAACTGGTTCTCTCTACCAGAAAACCCGGGGATCCTTTCCAACTAGGAAGGATGATTAGCAAATTAGGGAATAACACCGAATTCTAATAAACTTCCCTTTGCAAGAACACTCTGTAACGGAGGCAACGGGTGCAAACTTTCTAATTCTGAGAATATTAGGCTCTATTTTAACATTTAGAATTGAACAGTGTATGGAACAGGAGCTCAAAGATCACACCTTGTAAATGTGATTTCTTTCTATTCTTAAAGTGTAATGGCTCTTTGATGAACTTTTATGCAAGTTAAACCATAGACCCTAGTCACTATGAGAGTCAACACCTCTCTTTTGCAAAAGATAAAAATGTTCACAGTGCATTAAAGAAATCAAAACAAATGTTTTTAAAAGCTATCTTAACGTTTCATTCCAATGAGCCTCTAACTTCAAAACACATGCTAGTCCTCCGTATTTTAGTAATTGAATTTTTTGTTTTTTTCTTTTGTTATTGTTGTTTGCTTTTGTTTTGTTTGTTTGTTTTGTTTTTGTTTTTTTTTGTGTGTGGGTTTCTGGATTGTTTTATGGTTATTTTTGCGGGGTAGCTATTGGGTGGGCTGAAAAAAATATAATTTTACAAAATATGTTCTAAAAATCACAAATATCCTTTATGTCCTTTATATAATTCTAGCGTTATAGTCAACACTACCTTTTTTTTTTTAATTAACAGTTTACATCTTAATATGTTCTTTGTATAGATTGCTTTAGAACCAGAGTGTTTGCTAAAAATGAAGATATCATACCATACCAATGCAATCTATATTTGGTGTGGGACTAGAAATCTGAATTTATCAGCCCACCAAGGTGCACACTAAAATTTGAAAACTATTTTTATTTATTTATTTTAAAGATTTTATTATTTCCTGAGAGAGGAAGGGAGAGAAGCAGAGAGGGAGAGAGACATCAACGTGTGGTTGCCTTTCACCTGCCTCCAGCTACAAACCTGGCTGGAGACTTGGCTTGCAACCTGGTGAAAACTATTTTTTAAATTTATTTCATACGTGTATTTCCTTTACCTGCCTATCATCAGATAACTAAAAACTATAAATCAAGTATGCCAAGTAATTTGCTAATACTGAAGGTGAAATTGTTTTAAATGCTAAAAAAAACTTCATTTAAGAATTTTTACTCAGAAAAATAAAATTATTCAAGATTGACAAGGACTTGACTTCCATTTCAAATCTGCTCTAAGATTTCTGATTATTTCATCATTTTAAATATCAGTCTGCAGCTGTAGTAAAGGTGATGTAGATAATGTATACAGTGCACTTCGAAAAAGTAAAGTCAAGTCAGACAATAATAACAATGACCACCATTTACTAAGTAGTGAATACAGGCCAGGATCTTTCCTATGTGCTTTATATGCATCAACTTATTTAAACCTCACAGCAAAATAGCATGATCAATTATTTTGTACCTGTGTCTCATAGATGCATAAACTGAAGCAAAGAGCAGATCATTTATTTATTCAAATATTGTGAATGTGTAAGTGGAAGATGCTTAGCCAGGGTTGCAGTCACAGCAATGCCGGCAGGGAAGTGATCGGAAGGAACACAGTGCAGCAAAGAGGGTCAGCGAAGAGTTCACCGTTAGCCAGTACAGTGGACAATGCCACTCAATATAATGTGGAAAATGCAGAGACAGTGTAAATGCCAAACCTAGTAATTATTGCAGCCAGCAGCAGGAAAGCTGGGTAATTTTACAACAAATACCGAGTCATTAGTTGAGGGATGCTCCTGTCCATTTTAATTCCTGGGTCAATCGCATGCAATTCATGAAAGAAGGGGAAAGAAGTTCAGGTACACAAACACAGATTCTGGCAATAGAATACAAACTGAAGGAGACCACGTTCTCAGGAAGATGGGTTGGGCTTATAAAAAGCCTTCCCTGCCCCTACCAATCAATTATCTGGCTCTGCCTCAACAGCATAAGAACTAGACAGTCATTGGTTCCCTGTATTTTAACACAATCCTGGCACGCATGCAGCTCTGATAATTTTACAGTATTTTGTGTGTCTTAATTCATTGTTTTTCTTTCTTGACCATCTTTGTCTTTGATAGGGTAAATTTGTTTATGTATTTACTTCCCTAACACATTTTTTACTAGGTGCTAAGAAAGTAAAATGCATAATAAGGAGTTTTCAGCTCAAAAAAGGGTGTATTTTATTTTTTAAAAATGTTCAGGAAATTCATAGATATGACATGCATACCTAACTAAGTTAAAGAATTTTGAATAGTATTAGCACACATAATGTTTTTTAGTTGTGGTTTTAAATCGGAACTTAATGTACCTAGTCTATATATAAGTAGAAATGCCTTCTAGACCATACCCATTATAAACATGGAACAAAATTTAAAATTATGATGATAAGGCTCATTTGTACAGTGAAAGGCAGAAATAAGTACACCTGCGAATATATAAAAGATAATTTCATAGAGAGTTAAGTTACATGAAAAATACAAAGTTAGACTAACTAAATGGAGAATTGCTGGGTACAAATGGCTACATTAGATTTGCTGGATAAGACAAACCTTCAAATAAATTAAATGAAAAGAAAAATGATGAGAAGTATTCAACCTTGCTAAGCTCCTAGAAAATCGTAGCTCAAGAGAATAACCAAGATAGAAATATAGAGTAATGGAAACCTAAATTTAAATCAGGAAAGAAGGGAATAATAAATAATTAGAAAAAGCTTCAATGTATTGAGTAACTGCTGTATGTCAGGACACATTTATCATTTGTTAATTTCTCCATAGTTTTGCAAGATGATATTCTTTATAAATTTTCAAATTCAGTAATAAAGTATAAATGATAAAATTAAATTGACATAAACTACAATGGCAAAATCTGAACCTAGATCTGTTCAACTTCAAAATATTGTATTTATTCCAGAGTCCTTAACTCCAAATGCACAGAGAAATCATGTGGATACACTGAGTTAACCCTGGAAGGTTCAGAATTAATTGATCTAGGTCAATCATAGGCATCAAATTATATGTCACAAAAATTCTAATATGGAACAGAATAGGGGTTCTCCATCTTGCTTTCAACAAACTAGAAGAGAACAGAAATTGGCCTCCTGGTAGAATTGTTGTATATATCATCTCATTTGTTTCTCAAGTTAATTCTGAAACTATTGGGTTGGCCAAAAAATTGCTGCATTTTTTCCATAAAATAGTTTTCATTTTCAACAACTTTATTGATTTGGATATTTTGAGTATGTTGATGGTGGCCATCTCCTACGTGGTAGAATGTTGATTGTTCTCAAATAGTGTCTTGATTTGATTGCTATCAACTTCAACTGGTCTACCTGATCTTAGAGCATTTTCCAATGAGAACTCT
Source organism: Noctilio leporinus (assembly GCA_004026585.1). Classification (NCBI taxonomy): domain Eukaryota; kingdom Metazoa; phylum Chordata; class Mammalia; order Chiroptera; family Noctilionidae; genus Noctilio; species Noctilio leporinus. The sequence goes on from PVIW01000536.1 coordinate 463,836, forward strand.
CTAGCATGAAATTTCCCAAACCACTTTTGGTACCTTTAATCAGTCACAGAGCCTTCTCCCTACACTATACAATTTTTTTTTTTTTTTTGGTATTTCAGTTGTTTTTAACTTTCTTGAAATAATAAAGCATAATAAACAAAAAATGTTGCATATTTTCTTCTATCTATAATATTAAAATGGCTACACAAAGACTCACCAATTGTGATTTTCTAAAATTCCAAGCTGATATGACAGCTGTTACAATGCAATCTAACAAAAATGTTCCAAATGAAGTTAAAGACTGCTTAGCACTACTAGAGCCATTTTATAAGAAAAAATAATAATAATAATAATAAACATTTTTGGCCAACCTAGTATTATTATTCTCACTTCAAAGAGGATAAAGACAGGCTCAGAAAACTTAAGCATAGTGCTAGGAAGTGGCAGAGCCTCGTTTCTGACAGTCTACCTAAATAAAAGTCATGTTCACAAGCTTATTGATATTTATCTTTATTAATGAAAATTGAAAATATTCTAAAGTTTGCAGACAGATATCTAGAAAGACTGCATGAACTTCAGCATGCACAGTTAAGGCCTAGCTTGGACAAATCAGTGTGACCACCACATCTTACTTATTCTACAAGAATTCAAGAGTGCATAATATTATAACGCCATAATTGACAAATAATTTTAATTCATCAAAAGTTGATTGCCATCAACTTTATTGCCCAACAGATTTTATTATCA